>CM055268.1:91309710-91827629 GCA_029237695.1 Conchocele bisecta
AAGTTTATACCCCGATAAATTCCACAAAAAGGCCATTCATTCCTATAATAACTGTATATTGTTGGCCACATTCTTGGCGGCCATCTTGGATTGCACAGCAACCTCGCAGTGTCCACTGCCGCCTGCAGTAAGCTTGCCAAACATTTTCTTCTTTTTTTCCTTCTTCAATACCTGAATATTGTACTTGCAACCAATCAGCTTGATTGGCTGAGACTGAGCTGTGCTACAGCTCAGTCTCAGCCAATCAAATTGCTTGGTTACGAGCTGTGATTGACAGTAGATATTGAGAAACGTTGGCATATGGGCAATAGTAACGCAGATGGTTGTAGATGTCTGCAATATTGCACATAGTCCGATGTCCAATATGACAACAATTGAGGAATTATGAGGACCCATGTTGGTCATTGTCGCTAATTTGCCGGATTATCATCGATCTGTCCGGTCAATACACAAACAATGGCATCCGATCTATAATATACAGGACGGAATTATGCGTCTATACAAACAGACGAACGTACTAATGGTTATAATTAACTTCATTATAAACTGTCCGCTGCATCAGATGTTGCCAACCTCGCTGCATATGTATCAGAGCTCCAGATAAGTTTTGTATCTAAAGAGTATTATACCCCCAGATTTCAAATTCAATGCGTATTTTACTTTTACAAATGTAATATTGATTTTCTTCCTTATTAAATAGGGAAGAAATTTAAAAATATTTAAACAAATTTTAAAATTCACTAATTTGAACTGCTTTTTGCAGCTCAGCTAAGTATATTTTCAACATTAGTACAGTATTCCACACAACTCAAATTGAAAATCAATGCGTATTTTCACATTGCTGTGAGTATTGTGTACTCCCACTTTTTATGATCAATGCGTATTCTGCTAACAATACGCACCTTATCTGGAGCTCTGAAGTTGTATGTCGCGTAGGGGAAGGTGATATAATGGCTGTGACTGGAGAAGTGGGGCTTATGTGATTGGTGACCAGTGTAGCTCCTGATCAAATAACACACTCCTGTAGCCTGATAACGATATGTATGGCTTGTTAGAAGCATGACGGGCGTTTCACTGGTGTAATGACGAACAGTGTAGATCCTGATCAGTTTGTGCGGATGCACTGGTCGCAAAACTCATACGCCACATTTATCCAGTCACAGACACAAATGAGCCCAGCTCTGGAATTATCATCCTTATCGCATCCCAGATTTTCGCAGACATTGATTTCTGTAATGAGTTCCATTTGCCATAAATGACGTCGAAAATTGAAACAAATTGCAAAGCGCATGTGAAATTAATTTTCAATGAGCTATCAATTTTGTGACAACATACGGCGTTAGCTATGGAAATATTGCATTTTTGTCGCGCCTGCTTTAGCAGAAGGCGTCGCCGCTTTTTCCGTCGTCGTCGTCCGACATCGTCGTCGTCCGACGTCGTCGTCATCGTCGTCCGACGTCGTCGTCGTCTGCAAATGTCAAACAGTTTGTACAAGCTTCTTCATTATGCTATAACTTTAATATTACTTGACGGATTGCTTCACTATTTGGACACTTGATATATGTGAGTATTTGGAACACACTCATGCCGCCAGTACCATGACTTTGACCTTTTGTACCTTCACATTTTGCAGAAACATTTTTGCACATGTCCATGATCATGTTACGGTCAAATGCCTTGGCAGGCGCGACACCGCTTCCGTGGCGGAATTCTCTTTTCTCTAACTTTCGAAATCAGTATCGGTGAATATTGGCAATACAATATTGCACAACAGCATGTCATTCAAGCCCATGTTCAACAATAAGTTTCTGAATATTTCACACAACTTTGGCCCCGTGCAGGCACCGGGGCGGGATCAACTGATCCTGAGAATAGTGCTGCAGTAGCCATTGCTTGTCGTAAAAGGCGACTAAACTGGCTTAACGATTGGGTTCATACTTTCCGGAACCCACTATACCGGATTTGGCCCTCATGTACATTTTTGGCTTGTATGTGAGAGTTGAGTCGGGCTATGCCCCATATATAAAAGTAAGATTAGCGCTAATCCTATTACTTTTAGGGGATGGGATAAATGATGCTGGTGTGGCGAGGGCCTGGCACCAGATCAGGTTGTTCTAATTTCAGGACTGAATATATATTTTGATTGTACATATTGAGTTCTGAAGTTGGGATTTACCCCCCTTGGACAGGTGGATATGGGACTCGACCCCGTTGACCCGTCTGCGTGTAGACTCCCTGAGGCTTGTACCTCTATGTCAGAAAAGCGGACGTTAAACCCTATTCACTCACTCACTCACACAACTTTGATGCGATAAAGCGCAGATCCCTTGTGTAATCGCTCAAATACCATCATCCGATGACGCCGTCCCATTACTTGTAGACGATTCAGTGTGGAGGTACTTATACACTAGTTGAAAATACTACGAGAAAAATATATGCAATAGGTTTTCAGATAAATTCCTTGTCCACGAACATTCCTTACACCCCTCGTATACGCCCGGTATTCTCAACATTTTTCAGGATGTACATGTACATGTATAAAATATAGTTTAGTTTAAACATTGTCAGCCCTTCCAGCGGTCCTATAATTCCTATATTTTTCTGACTTTTTCAAAATGTCCTATAATATCCTATATTTTGGGCAAAATTCCTATAATTCCTATATATTTTTTGGGTAAGCAAAAGCTTGCTTTTTCTTTGGTTAAAATAGAACTTTTTTGTTAAATTTGTTGCACTAAATTCATCATGCAATTTAAAGGACATCCATAAGTATTTATTAATGTGATGTTGACATCATTTCAACAAAATTAATTTATGTAGTACCATCATGTGTGCCAATTCATTCTTAATTGTTTTTCAAAAATCCCTTTTTTAATGTAATAAGTTAAGGTAAATGACTTATTTGCACAAATAAATGATTTGTGGTGGAACGCGGCTGGCTAGAAGGGGTGTTGGGAGGCCAGATATAGTGTCCTATATTTTTTTGAAAAAAATCCTATATTTTTTCACTGTGCTGGAAGGGCTGCATTGTTTATTGCACATAGATACAATGGGCTTGGGATACAAGTTCTCACAACATTCGTATAAAATATGTTAGGCTGACCGTCTGGCGAACAGTGTAGACCCTGACCAGACTGCGCGGATGCGCAGGCTGGTCTGGGACTACACTTTTCGCAAAGGCTATTAGACCGATATTCTCATATCGAACTTCACACTCCATAATACCTTCAAGTTGAAATGCTTCATCCAGAAACAAATAAGCCGGTGTGCTTGATTGAAGACTTCGATTTTTCTGCAACTTGACACAGTTGAACCGATCACGGTGATATTCAATTGACAGAATAAAGTATCTATCGGCGTGTTCGTCACGACAGATAGCAACTCGATCACCGATAATTGTGTAAAATATAATCCAGACTGGTCTGCTTTTCATCATTGTTTTCTGAAAATGGTGGGGCATGCGCATCTTAAAGACACTGCGTAAAAAGTGATGAAACCGATTAGTAAACGCAATTGTAACTATAGATTACAGGTTAATTGCGGGACCAACCCCTCAAATGAACTTAGTTGTTGATACGCCGTTAAAAACCAATAAACAAACTATTATTTGTACACATGAGTCGCGTAAATAGAGAATAGTAGGTTAGTGCCGTGAATCGGAAAACATATCTGGCAAGGCTTAGGAAACGGGATGGGCGAGGCTTGCCGAGCCCATCCCGTTTCCGTGCCGCACTAGATATTTTGCCATTCACGGCACTAACCTACTATTCTAGTTATCCCGTCAACACTACAAATAGCTTTAAAATGCAAGAAAATAATAACCCCAGCCGCATCCTCAAAATCGGAGAATCGAACCCCACATATTCATACGCAGTGATTCGGTGGTATTGACAGGATATCAAAAATGTTTCACGGCACCGTGTTTCACGGCACATACGCACGGTGTTGACGGGATAAAAAGGTGTTTTCAAGTTGAATTAGTAAAAAAACACGCTATAATACTGAAAAATAACTAACTTTGCAAACAAAATGCATAACCAAATTATCTCTCATGTTTATCAGTTTCTGATAGCATATACCCGAATGTTCGCTCGCTCGATCACCGATAATGGTGTAAAATATAATTCAGACTGGTCTGCTTTTCATCATTGTTTTCTGAAGATGGTGGGGCATGCGCATCTTAAAGACACTGCGAAAAAAGTGATGAAACTGATTAGTGAAAGCAATTTTAACTGTAATTTTTGTCTCCTTTCTGGACACAAGTGTACACATGACTCCTCGCCTAAAAACACGCTATAATACTGAAAAATAACTAGCGTTGCAAACAAAATGCATAACCAAATTATCTCCCCTGTTTATCAAGAGTTTCTGATATTATCTACCCGAATAATCGCTCGCCCGAAATTAATTTATTAAAAATTCAATACATGTATGTGATCTACGTGTATAACTACAGTGGAACTTCTCTAAACTGGACACCGAGATACTATGTGATCTCATTTTGAGAGGTTTCTTGGTAACGCATCTCAGATAATAATGCATGTTCGTGATTGCAAAAGATATAAGTATGTCCCAAAATGGTTGTATGCCGGATTTGCAGTGGAACATCTCGCCCAGGGTGTCCGGTTTAGAGCGGTTTAGAGGGGTTTCACTGTATTACAAAGTGTACATCATGACAGACAACGCGTCCAGCCAAGCAGCATGTATGAAATCTTCTCCTGGGCAAAAACTGTATGGAACGCCGAATATACATAAACTCAAATAATTAATGATAGCTCTAAATAATTAGAGCTAGCATTAAATATCCAAATCATTTGAAAGAGCTCTCTAAATCACTTGGAGCTAGCTCTACATATTTAATGCTAGCTCTAATTATTCCAGTTCCAGGAACGCCAAATGTACATAAATTCAAATAAGTAATGCTAGCTCTAAATAATTAATGCTAGCTCTACATAGTTAACGCTAGCAATACAATGTACTTATTTGTAATCTCTTACAGAGGAAATAAAGAGTATATATATGAGTCATGCCATTATGTTTCTCTGTTAAGCGTTCACCCAGATAGCCAAAACCTACCTACGTATCCGGTAAAAAACAATGTCTTGAAGAAAAAAAACGTATGTAAATTTATGTTAAGAATTTCCTCAGCCCAAAAGTTATTTAGCATAAATTTAAATTTCCACCCGCAAATTTTAGAAAAAAATGGGAAGAAAATACTCTAATTAAACTTATATGAAGTGTAAAGTCATGAACGGATATAAAACGTGCACACGTCTCCAATCAGGTTTCATATTACTTCACCAGTAAATAGTGTCACTTAGCATACGGAGTGTGTTTGTTTTTTCACAGAACCACTCTCAAAACCTACCCGCACTTGGACGCTTAACAGAGAAAGAACGTTGTGCGGCCTTACGATATCGTCTCCATCAAACACCTGCGAGTTAGACAGTTATCTCCCATTGATTAAAATGTCGCACGTTCTGGTGGGTGGCTCACCAACGAGTTTCGTTTCTTTTCTCTCGCCCGAGACTAGCCAGCTAACCATCGTTTATTGCATAACATGGAACAGTGGAACCCCTCTAAACCGGACACTCGGGAAAATACAGATGTTTATCCTAGATGTGTTTCGCTGTTATGTATCTCTGATTATAATAGCATTTCATGATTGCAAAACACTAGAATGTGTCAAATTTACAGTGGAACCTCCCAGGGTGTCTGGTTAGAGAGATTCCACTGTACAAGTAACCAATGTGTTATTTGCCAATTGTTTCAATTCTCGTTTGAATGCCGAGTGGAACCTCTCCAAACCGAACACCATAGGGACCTCCCAAGGTGTCCCGGTTTGGAGAGGTTCCACTGTATTTCACAACTGTAATAACACGGTGTATTAAAATCATAATATCCTTGTGTAATAAATATTCAAATGAGACTGCTTCAAAATCACACATCTGACGTTGAGTACTGCTTCAATGCACGATACTATGCTTATGTAATAAATATAATGTAGCATATGTAATGAGTTAACATGATACATGGTAAAGTGGTTGACGGATTTCATAAGACACTCGGCATATCCATAGGAAAATCTTTTTTTCGCAATAAAATCAATATTTTATGGAATTTCATCAAATAAAATAATTTGGGAAGGGTGACTTTTTGTTATTAATGAAAAAGTACTTTCTTTTAAATATTTTTTTTAGATTGAATGTGTTTAATAGCTAAAAGTTCGTCGCCAGCAAAACTTGGAACAGACAGTACATGTAGTATTATTTACCAACACGTCTGTCACACCGACATGAACCCTGAGGATCATGACATATCGTTACAGGCGTGTGTCATTTGATATTAGTCAATGCTAGGGAACGCTTAGGATTTCTGAGTCTGGACGAGCCGATAATTTTGGGAGCCGAGTCTCATTAACTTAATACAGAACCTCTGTCAACCGGACACCCAGAAATAGTTGCATTCTTAACTATGGTGGGTTTAGTTTAGAGTAATCAATTATGTTAATGTGTGTTCCTGTTCTCAAAGCACACACTCGTTTCTTGGAGTGCGTATTTGGTTGTTTTACAGTGGACCATCTCTAAAGTGGACACCCTGGGACCTTCCAGTGTGTCCGTTTTAGAGAGGTTCCACTGTATCAAAATTTGTTTGCACTAATATGGTATTCGATGCATCAGGTAACGTGTTGTTCTGAAAAATGTGCATCACAGTGCCGCCATTGTGAAGTCATTCGACCAATGAAATGTCGCCGAAGGTAGTTTTCGAATACTGATTGATCATGATGCATACAGTGTATCAGTGTCAACGTCTGATACACATTTTTGTTACCAGTCGGCGTGTATTTGATCAATGGATAGAAAATTATCTCAAATTATTTTGTAATCCTACAATCCTCAACTACATTGTATTTGTCAGGCTATTTCAGCTGACATTCCAGTCACAAGTGTCTCATCCGTATTTTTTAATTGCATTGTACTATCTTAATTTCACAGATATTTCTTGTTTATATGTGTTATATGTAATATGTGTATAGGGTTTAAATAGTGTATACGAACCGACATTAACTTTATCTGTCACCTGTGGTACACAACCGACACATTCATCGTACCGAATAATCAGGAGATATAATTTACATATTACAGTTACCTGTGCAGTGGTTAGAGTTAGTGTTAGTGTTATTCATGGTATTCTTGAATGTTAATTACCTCGCTTATGTTTGCCGCTTAATGACGAGTCTGTGAAAACTCTTGGGAAATACCTGAAGGATTGAGTTGATTGTGACAAGGTCAGCGTTGGAGAGTTAACACAAAGCTCGCAGCTTCGCCCTGATCGATACAGGTATAAACATTATCGTGTGTCATCTATTCATAGATCAATTTGCTAGGAGAATAATTTTATATCGATTTCGACGTGATGTGACATCGCTGCTTCATATAGTAATCTAGTGTTTCCGTTTGTTAATGCAGGATTTATTTAGCGTATCGGTCAACTATCGCGAGATATGTATTCGCATGTGCATGGTAGAGTAACAGATACCTTCAAACAGGTATAGAAAATTTGAATGTGACCCGGGTATGTGTGTATTATTTCTAAGGTAGATTAATACAAGTCAACGCGGTGTCAAAGTACACGGGGCGGTAAAAGTGGTTTTAAGTGTCGTAATGCATACTAAATTCAACGGATATGAATATTAAGTTCAACGGATTAAGATTAATTCACCAAAGGCTTCACATATCATACTGCGAAAGAGTGTTATATAATAATACGAACGTGATATTCATGAAGGTTAAGGCGTCATGTTAGACTGTAGTGAAGGAGTCAGTGGAATAAGGGGGCTAACTCCTTAATGGAGTTAGCCCCCTTATTCCAATGACTCCTTTATTTGCTAAGTTGTATTTTTAAATTAGTAGATGTTCTTCTGAGTACTACGTTAAAGTTCAGGTTTCACAAATACATATTTGACAACATGTTTTAGCATAATATATAGCTACATGTAACGCATAGTATTGTTAGATAAAGTGATATGTAATCGCAAGATAAAGTCTTTATCCCGTTCCGAAAACGAACGCATCTCGTTATTGGTGCCAATGTCAGCATTGAATAGTATTTTTATAGTAATGTGTATTGTTCTGACTGGCCAGTTTCAATCACTCCACTGGAGTAAGGCCACATGTATTATAACAGTTTAAAAAACACACGTGCGCTTTTTGGTTGGTTAAACTATAACATATAATATACCTGCACAGTTTATTAACAGTCATACCTTTGTTTTCACATAGTGATTGCTAGACAGAAAATAATGGGCATAGCTTTGAAGGACAGCTGCGTCAAATGTGATTGACTGGCATATTGTAGGCTGCGTTAAAGTTGTAGTTCCGTTTTAGTTTTTCAAATTGAATATATCAGTCTAAACGTTAGATACATGTACCTGTGTTGTGCAGCCATTAACAAATGTCACATCAAACACAGGTACCGAATTAAAGCTCCTCGCTCACTGTGTAGCTCGTGTAAAACCAAAAGTATTTGCTATAACCGTCTCGTGGAGACGGTTCGAATGAGTGTTTGCATTATACGTTTTCATGGAGAAATAGGAAATATATTAATTTTTTTTAAAAAACAATGCACTGATATCCGATTACATTGGTAACTGTCTAGTCAAATATCGACATGTTGAAACGCACGTGGGCAGAACCATTATCGTTAAAAAATACACGTACTCCCAGCTATAAGAGTACGTGTATTTGTTAACGATATTTGTATTGAAATGTATTGAAAGCAATAATCGGTGTTCCAACATGTATTGTTCGGTATTGTTACGCATTAGTACATAATAAGGTGTATATACAAGTTGGTGTATATAAGGGGGGGGGGGGGCAGGGGGCTCATCATCTCCCCACCTTCCACCCCCTCCTCTCCCACCTTCCACCCTCACACCGTCTACGATTTCACCGTTTTCCGCCCCACGGCACACCGTTTTCCGCCCCACGGCACACCGTTTTCTGCCCCACGGCACACCGTTTACCGACCCCCGGTGCATCGTTTTTCGCCCCCTTCTACACCGTATCATCGGTTTGCTGCCCCACCCCCCCCCCTCATATAACAAGCAAGTATGTAACATATGGTGCAAACAACATACGTCGAACTAACTAGAATCGTACACAGTGTAAATGATATAGTATTTACAATCTTGAAAAATCTATCAATTGACATAGACGGCGTTATCAATACAGTGAAACCTCTCTAAACCGGACACCCTGGGCGGTGCCCGGCTTAGAGAGGTTTCACTGTAATTCCGATGTAAGAGCGATGAAACACTTGCTTGTGTGTATTGCAATCATGAACACCGACAGTCACGTAACAGTGTATATTCAGTGAAGCATAAACCTTATTGTTGGTGAGAGTTTTAGCGACACAAGTTATGCATCGGCAATACATTAAAGGTACATGCCCACTCAGTAGGCAAAAAATGTTCTTATTAGGAATTAAATATATGTATAATTGTGTCACTATTCCACCAGTTCTAAAAAATACGAGTGCCCGCTATGCCGATATAATCATTTACTAACATTTATTTTACTGATAGTGACGTCCGTCGTCCGTCCGTCCGTCCGTCCGTCACACTTTTCGGTTAACCACTTTGTCACAGTTTCTCAAATATGCTGCAGGTGGCATCCGCGTTCGACAGACGCATTTCTTGTTTTAATTATTTATACAAATTAAATTCATCACCTGAAAAAATAATATTTTCGAGAGAGTATAACGTATGATCAGTGCACATCAAAAAATAAATACAGATAATAAATAGTAATATCCATTAACATTTTAAGGAATCACGGATATCAGTGTGGAAATAAGGTTTGATATAAAATGTATAAAAATGACAATCAATACGTGGGGTAATGGTGAATGAATGTTTATTTTGCCAGAAAGTGTCTCAGATGATGTCGCTGATATAAAGAACATTTTGTGCCTACTGAGTGGGCATTTACCTTTAATATAATGTAATAAATTCAGTATAATAATTCTGCATAGTTTTAATCATCAAATATATGCAATCGTTTGTTCTGCATGAAATAATGCATTTCGGAAAAATCAATGATTGCTCCCTCAAATTCCCACCCTTAAATATAAGCTAAAGAAAGAATCAGGTTGTAGAGTGGGAAGTACACTGGTATTTCATAAACTACAGTGCCGAGATCGAGGATCGAACCCGGGCCGCCGGAGTGACAGTCGGAGGTCGTAGCCTATCGGCTACAATTCCACGCTAAAGGCGTCAACTTTACATTTGACAGTTGTGTATGAGCTGTGTACCGTACAACGAAAGTACGTAGATGAATCAACGCAGACGGTGTTTACATCATATTCATCCATATAAATATTTAACAACCTAAGGGCATACACAATTCATAATTATGTGTCTACATACGCGTATGGATACACCTATCTTATCAGAAAAAGATAATGTCTATGTTGTAAGACGGTCGATGCGGACTATGGTACTAGATCGCAATCTATAATATATGGTTTAACATAGTTGTAAAACCGTATTTAATCGTTTAAAACGATTAAATAGATATAATAGTAGTTATGGTGATATATGACCCTAAATCTTGTTAGAGGCGACCTCAATACAAGTGATCTCAATATTATATACTGTTCAGATGTTATATAGTCAACGGATTTTGATGAAATATGGCGCAGCAAACGCGTCTTCATGATCTGCATTTGGTGGTCCAGGGAGTTCGGCACAGACTTATGTCGTTTTTGCGAAGAATCGATTTCCGTGTCGGTAGACACGGAAATCGATTCTTCGCAAACACGACACAAGTTTGGGCGAAAATACAAAGACCACCAAATGCAGCTTAACAAGACGCGTTTGATGCGCCATATTTCATCAAAATCCGTTACGTAATAAGGACAATATACAATAATACGTACTTTGAATCAGATGGATTCTGGTACTTGTTGTTGTTGTTAGTACCACGTGATCATACACCTTGATGACTGTTACAGTATCGTTCCAATTCCATATCCAGTTTACTCCATAGGCTCAAAACTATAAGTGACGTTACTATTTACTTTTGACGTCATTCTATTTGCATTCTGCTAAATGCCGCCATAAAAACAATGAATAATCAATAATGAATTCAGTACCAGAGTATTTCCAAGCATATATTTCAAGAAATGAACGTTTTAAATGTATATAACTTGCAAACATGTTCGTAAAACTCTTGAAGAGAAATAAAGGACTATTTCGCCAGACACTGTCCCATATATCTTGTTTGTTAAAGTACGATATCTGTAGAATCTTTAAAACAGAGTTTGGATTAGAAACATATTTAATTAATCTCACGGAAAGGTTAAGAAAAACATTGACCAGATTTCGAACTTGTAATCATAGACTGGCGGTCGAAACTGGTAGATGGACAGGTGTGCCGAGAGCAAGCAGGGTCTGCAACAAATGTGGCGCTGGTGCTCTCGGTGACGAGTTTCATTTCCTTTTCGAGTGCCGCTTCTATGATGAAGTTCGAAAACGGTATATCCAGCCATTTTATTTTAGAAGACCAAATATTTTAAAATTCGCACAGCTATTTGAGAAAAAATCTGGAAAGCAATTAAGAAATTTAGCTATTTTTATAAGAAATGCTTTATGGTTATAATGACTAGTGAGCTTATACATATGCATTTTGTATTTTTACCCATCGTTGTATTATGTAATCTATTGTATATCTCGTGTGTCACGTATGTGGCTTAGAGTGAATAAAATGTATTGTATAAAATGTATTGTATACAAACAAAAACTAGACTGTAACGAGCTTTAAATAATGATATCTTTGTTCGGAATAAATGATCCCCTCCAGCTTTTGTCTGAGATTGACAATCTAACTGTTCAGTAAAACATTTGTTTTAAGTATAGCAAATTGTTTTTGGTGTATTTAATAAGTTTGTTTCAAAATATGTTACAAAACAATCCACTGAATGCGATATGATTGATTGATACAGTCAATATGTACATGTACCACGCGCGTTGGCAGCGTCCTAGAAAAGGCGCGGGGTATATTATAGGGTTAACTGTATTGTAATTTTGAAATTTGCGGCGTATATCAGAAAATGATAGGTCGGAAAATCTGTTTAATGGCGACGCGACGCGACCCCCCCCCCCACCCCCCCCATTTGTACATGACCCGGCCTTAAATGACCTTAGCTGTTGATAGGCCGTTAAACACCAACAAACAAACAAACATATATGTGATTAAAGTGCTGTTAACCCTTACACCGCTATCTTAATTTTGTTGTCGTCTGCTGTTTATTTTCTATTTTCCATTTTTATCATCAACAACATTGACAGCACTTTCGAATACTTTGCAACATGCTTTGACAGCACTTTAGAATAATTTCCATTGGAAATGATCCAGAAGTGCTGTCAAACCATGTTTTTATTGAGGAATAGGGCAATATATAAAAGCAACAGCAGACGACAATTGTTGTGTGTAGCGGTCTAAGGGTTAGTTTAATTGTCATTCATTGTTCACTAAGTACTGATCTACGGAGCCCCGCATGGGACGTAGAATTCTTTTTTGTATTAATTCGTTCCCACGATATAACAATTCGTTCCTTCAATTTAACAATTCGTTCCCACGAATTAACAATTCGTCCCCAAGAATTAACAATTCGTTCCCTCAATTTAACAATTCGTTCCCACGAAATAACAATTCGTTCCCACGGGAACGAATTGTTAATTCGTGGGAACGAATTGTTATATCGTGGGACGAATTGTTATATCGTGGGAACGAATTGTTAATTCGAGGGAACGAATTGTTAAATTGAGGGATGAATTGTCACTTCGTGGGAATGAATTGTTATATCGTGGTAACGAATTGTGAATTCGAGGAAACGAAATGTTATATCGTGGGAACGAATTGTTAATTCGAGGGAACAAATTGTTAAATTGTGGGAACGAATTGTTATTTCGTGGGAACAAATTAATAAATAAAATCCATTTCCACTGCGGGGCTCCGTACTGATCAGCTGAGCAGATGCATCGTCAGTATTTATGCCCCCTATGCGATAGGAAGGGGGACGTATTGCGTTGCTATTGAGGTTCCCTACGTCCGTCCGTACGTCCGCCCGTCCGTACGTCCGCCCGTACATACGTCCGTCCGTGTATGTTTACGTCGACAGTTTGTAATAGTTTCTCAAACATGTAATACATATACATCTGTATATTCAATAGTACGCGACGGATTGCTTCAATACTTGCACACTTAAATCACCTGGACATTTGTCAAACTCTCGTATCACAATTAACTTGACCTTCATCTTTTTTTACGGTCACAATGTCGCTAAAACACTTACCCATTTTGCTACGTGGAAAGTTTGTAAGATTTTTTCCAACATGTAATATCTTCAATATTGTGCAACGGATTGCTTCAATACTTGGACACTTGAATCACCTGAACATTTGTCACACACTCATGCCACCATTAACTTGACCGTGACCTTTTCTACCGCCACAAGGTCGCTGAAACACTTAGCCATATTTTTACAGTCAAGTATTCAAAGGGGGCATATCCATGTTTTACAAACATAACGTCTAGTTGGTGGTTAATATTGGAGGATATTGTTCAAATCCATCAGTTTCTAGTGGACAATAAAGTCATTCTGTTTTCTCAATAGCCGTGCCCATTACACCTTCCCATATCGCCACTAGCTGTTTCGGGGATATACAACGACATAATCCATTCACAATTGCCCTTTCAAAACACGGACCACTTATACTAATACAAATGTATAAGACCTTCGATGAAGTAGGAGGAAACGTACCCACCTCATAACTACGGAGCCCCAAAGAGGACATGGATTTTTTTTATTAATTCGTTCCCACGAAATAATAATTCGTTCCCTCAATTTAACAATTCGTTCCCTCGAATTAACAATTCGTTTCCACGATATAACAATTCCTCAATTTAACAATTCGTTCCCTCGAATTAACAATTCGTTTCCACGATATAACAATTCGTTCCCTCAATTTAACAATTCGTTCCCTCGAATTAACAATCGTTCCCACGTTATGACAATTCGTTCCCTCGAATTAACAATTCGTTACCACGAAATGACAACTCGTTCCCTCAATTTAACAATTCGTTCCCTCGAATTAACAATTTGTTTCCACGTTATAACAATTCGTTCCCTCGAATTAACAATTTGTTACCACGAAATGACAATTCGTTCCCTCAATTTAATAATACGTTCCATCGAATTAACAATTCGTTCCCTCGGGATCGAATTGTTATTTCCTGGGAACGAATTGTTAAATTGAAGGAACGAATTGTTAATTCGTGGGAACGAAATTGTTAAATTGAGGGAACGAATTGTTAATTCGTGGGAACGAATTCTTAGATTGAGGGAACGAATTTTTATTTCGTGGGAACGAATTAATAAAACAAAATAATTTTACGTCCTCTGTGGGGTTCCGTACATAACCCCCATGGCTACATGTATACCCATGGCCATATTTCAAGATACAATCGGGATATGATTATTATAATGTGTACCATTAGTATGACGGTACTGTCCAGTAGTAGGTTCTTATTGTTGTCAACATTTGCTGAATTCAAATTGCCGTCAATAGCGGAGCGTATTGTATCGATGTGTTCATTATTATTAATATGCTAAGGCTATTTACCAAAGTGTCAGTTGATATTTTGTTGATATTTTGTTGATATTTTGCTAATTCGCATTTCACGTCCAGTGTCAGTGGATCGGAGAGCTTCCCAACACAAACAAATATCATTTCTGATGACATTAATGTTTGACATATCGGTAAAGGTCGCTGTCATCTACGCTGTCTTTATCGTTGTATTTGAACACACTTCACTTGCATACAAAAAAGTGAAGTGTTTGTGTATTATAGTGGTATTCCTATTAAATGACCAGCACGTTTTTACGTCGTGAAGTGAAGTACTACGCAACTTCCATCCTTTAGTCGTTTGCATACATAATTATATGGGATGGGATTGGGCTGCAAGATCTGACAAAATTTGTTAGAGCCATTATCATAGTAGCATAATGAAGTAGGTATACAACAATGCGATGCATTTACATGTACATACACTTCACTATGTGGTAAATATTTGCTAAGTGTGGATCTCCTATTATTTATACTAGTCACTAGGCAGGTATGCAATTTGGTACCATTCTTTAACTAGATGGCATATGTTTGAACTATCCAGTCGCTAGTGAGTACACCGCCTTGTGAAGAGTTACCCCACCTCATTGACCAAGAAGAAACATTTGACGTATATACGTTACATCAGGCGATAAGCATTACAACATCGACATGTACATGAACACGACCGCCTGCGGTAATCTTGCCAAAAACTTGTTATCTTTTCTTCATTTCAAAATACTTGAATATTATACTTGCACTCAAGCAGCTTGATTGGCTGAAACTGAGCTGTGATACAGCTCAGTTTCAGCCAATCAAGCTGCTTTATCTCGAGTTTAGATTTGCCAATAGATGTTCAGAAACGTTGCCATCTTTGCAATGTTAACGCAGGCGGTGTTGTACCCGCTATTACATACATTCTCTTGTCCGTCCGCGGTTGTAAGTTGACCCAATTTGCCCTCTCCAATCGCACTCTTGTTTTCGTTCATTATCATAAAGGATTAGGCTACGGTTATTTACTTAACCAGCCTTATTTAACCATATACACAGCAACTCGGCATTAACCCGTTCCGCCGAACAGCCCAGCATATTATTAAAGTAATCCGTGCCCTGTCAAATCAACAGGACATGTGACTTAATTACCGACGAATCGGCATTAACATTCTTGCAAACGTTCCAGATTGTTCAAAACTCCAGTCAAAACTCAAATTGCCATTTTCTAAAGAAATGGGTCAGGGGCGGTTCGGTCGATTTCCTCAGTAAGTGTGTTGGGCTTGGTAAAGGGTTATATTTCAAATTACCTCCCAACATAGAAACACGAGCCGAGTAAAATCCATTGATAATCGTCTTGTGGCGCAAGACACATATAGAGCAACAAGAGTATATATCCGTGTGTACGGGTTTCGCAATGTAACCAAGAAACCATTGATACATCTAAAAAGCTGTTTTTCTTATCTCAAACTTTAATTGAGTTCGGTAGACGCGTTGTAATTTGAACGCCTTATACATGTTCCGCTATATTTGGCTAAGGCGGATAATGCGAGGTTTGAAGTGGTAAGAGTCCACTCGATTGGCGCCGGATGCCTTCTTTGTATCGTCCATGCTTAACTTTTGTCTTGTGTTGTTTGGCTGGAGGGTTTTCCATACATAATATGTTAACTATTGAGTGTATGTCGTATAAATAGTTTGTCATGTGTTTGCAAAAAAACAACACGCGTGCGTTACATGCAGCTGTTCACATGGTGTATGCTGGATATACAGGTATATTTCAATAATGGGACAAAAAGGGCAAATGGAGTAGACAATATGAGTTAAAAATTAACAAAGGACAAACGAAGGAAGTGAAAAAACACATACACAAAAAGAAGTATCAAACGAAATAATCTCAACGGCACACATTTTACTATAATTATATTTTATGCTATACTAAATGTACATCAACATAATTATACGTGTGAAACGGATTGGAACGAAATACAAATATCTTGTAAAGTTCCTCTCCTTAACACATTTTAGTTCTGAGGCGTGTTTAAATTGACAATTTATTCGAAATCGTTTGTTTCGTGAACACTCATTCTATTAAAAAGAAAACAGCTACAGTAAAACGATGTATCAATCACAGTCCGGGTTCAGAATAAGGATCGGTCTTCCTAATCTCTGTTTTGTCCACGCACATCCGATGATTAAATCGAGTGCCCTTTGTCGTCTCATGACGTTTAAACATGTCCGCAACACGTATTTCACGTATCCGTGTTTACCCAATCCCTTAGTAACGTGTTCACTTGAGAAACAATTCAGCGGTCCTAGTATCGTCATATATCTTCAATTAACCCACTTTACACAAGGCCATGATGAAAACACGTTTTTATTTTTTTATAATATTTTTTCCAACATATGCGACGTGCATTTCAGTTGCAGTTAGGTACGCAGTTAGGTACATACATGCACATGTCATTGGCAACACTACGGTACCGGGGTTAATGTTATCTCTCTGGTGACTTTGGTATCTACGTAGCCCCGCAGGGGACGTAGAATTATTTTCTTTTATTAATTCGTTTCCACGAATTAACAATTCGTTCCGTCAATTTAACAAATCGTTCCCACGAAATAACAATTCCCACGGGAACGAATTGTTAATTCGTGGGAACGAATTGTTATATCGTGGGAAGGAATTGCTAATTCGAGGGAAGGAATTGTTAAAATGAGGGAACTATGAGTGGCGATTCATGTCATAAGTGCCGTTTCTAACGCGTTAGAGAAGTAACGCGTTACTTGTGAGAAGTAACGCGTTACTAATGTATGTACTATATAGTGAAACTCATATTTGTAACGCGTTACTGCTCAACAGTAACGCGTTACAAGACTAACAGTGAGTAACGCGTTAGAAAATGGCGGAAAATGGCGGTAAAATGTTACAACTCCTCTATATTGGCGGATCGTGTCATAAGTGCAGCTTCTAACGTGTTAGAGTTCTAACGCGTTACTCTTGGTAAGGAACTCGTTACTTCTCACAAGTAACGCGTTACAAATGTATGATGTATATAATACAATAACAATATTGAATGCGTTAGTGAAGCAGGAGTAATGCGTTACTTATTTTTGGTAACGCGTTACTGCTTGACCAATCAGAGCTCATGTTACAATACCCGCCATTTCTCCAGGAGACCGGGAATGTGTAAAGTACGGACGCGTTACTCCTGCTTCACTAACGCGTTAGATATTGATATTTTATTATATACATCATACATTTGTAACGCGTTACTTACCAAGAGTAACGCGTTAGAACTCGTAACGCGTTACTTCTCACAAGTAACGCGTTAGAAACGGCACTTATGACCTGAATCGCCACTCATAGTTAACCTTCAATAATACAGACGTCCTTTATGATGTTTGCACATACAGTAGAACGTTTATAAACCGGGTACACAGGTAGTATCCCATACATGCCCACACAGTAGGCACAAACTGTTCTTTATATCAGAGACATCATCTGAGACATTTTCTGGCAAAATAAACATTCATTCACCATTACCCCACGTATTGATTGGCGTTATTATGTAAATTTCCACACTGATATCAGGGGCGATAACCGTGTTTCATTAAAATCTTAAGGGCCATTACTATTTATTATCTGTATTTATTTTTTGATGTTCAATGATCATACTTCATAATCTGTCGAAAATATTATGTTTCCGGTGACACATTTAATTAGTATAAATAATTAAAAAATATCCTACCTCATTTGCATATGAAAATAGTCAATATCAGTAAAATAAATGTTACTAAATGATTTTATCTGTATATCGGGTAGTCGTAATTTTTAGAACTGGTGGAATTGTGACACACTTATACATTTATTTAATTTCAATAAAGAACGGATTGAGTGGGTATGTACCTTTAATTTTACTGATGTCTTTTTCATCTATCTCCGATAATAACGCCTGTTCAAGTTCGCAAAGTTCACCCGCATGCTTTTAAAATGTCATATGTCTGATTTATGGTGGAACATCTCTAAACGGGACAACCCGGGGACCTCCCAGGGCGTCCGGCTTAGAGTTGTTGCACTGTAGTGTAGATCCGAATGACACGGCTCATAACACAATATCTGTACTTTTGACAAATAATGTTAATACTTTTTGCAACAAAAACACCCCTTTTTCATAAATGGACTAGTTTGAAAATCATTTTGTGACAATTGGATTGGTCGGAAAATTAACATATCAAAATCAATTCCAGTTATTTAGGGTTGAAAGGGTTAAGCACGTTTGATAGTGGTGTCTCTGATGTAACAGTAAGCTTATGATTGTTCTAGACATTGACAACATGAACTGTGAGTTCATCCATACTTGCTTTTCCCACCTAGTATAATACTGCAGCATTCGTTTGTATTGATACATTGCACATGCAATAATTGACTGATGTGGTAAGAATATCTAGCATTAACCCGAATTTTATGTCTGTAACGCAGGGCGCCCCTGCGTTACAGACAGAAAACTCTGGTTAATATAGCACCAGCGCGGGACATTGGGGGTTTAGTGCTGAACTCATGTTCATGTACCGTCTTAATAAATGTGGGTCGGTCAGTCAAGATACATAATCCAACAAGCAAACAATCAGTCAAACGGTTTATCGACCAATAATTCAGTCAGTCAGTCAATAAACCGATATAATAAATCCAGAGACGATGGTACTCATCACATTGTAGAGCACGTAGGTTGTTTCATAAATCTCGGGTAGTAATGTACATACATATATGTGTGTATATTAAAGTCTCATCAATGTACATATCACAAGATATTACTACATAAAACAGTAAAACAGTACATTGTCATTCTGAATAAAAATGATAAGAGACTAGTCATATACATGCGACAAAATATATATGAGCCACTCATCTACTTGTCACTAGTATTTGGAACATGTAACTATTTGTAAAAATGCAATAAACCAATGGAGTTGCCATTGTCACTGCGTTTACCCTGGTTAAAACGATCAGTAACAACGGCAACTGCAGCCGATTTCATCAAAATTGCAAAGTATACTTTTCTAGCAAAGTATACTTTGAGCGAGTAATCATTGACTTTTCCCAAGATGCATTATTTCATACAGAACTAACTACTGCATATATTTGATGATTAAAAGTATGCAGAATTATTATACTGAATGTATTACATTATCACAGCCAAAATGGCTGTGATAATGTAATAAATTCAGTAAAATAAAAATTAATAAATTTATCATAAAATTGAAAATTTCTCCCTCAAAGTATACTTTGCTAGAAAAGTATACTTTGCAAGAAAAGTATACTTTGCAATGTTGGTGAAATAGGCTACTGGTGTTGCGTTTACTGCTTGTTTGCGTCTCTCCTGCATATCTATCGTTAATCCTGACTGTTGTGGAATTAATCCGCTGTCTAAGAAAGTATTACAACCATTTGAAACAAACCACATACGGAGATATATTTACAAAGGCAGTATGTTATGAAATGTTTGTGAAATATATATATAATCTCAAATCAGATTTGAAATTAACTGATTAACAGTAACTATGCAGGTGAGTGTAAAAGTAGTTAATTTGAAATACAAATCAATAGTTGCAGTATATACACGTGTAAAAGGAATACAAGCTAATTAAGTGTAAAGAAATAGCGCCCTCCTATTTAAAATTGCATCGCAGGTTTTGGCACATAGACGTATGATTTCATTGGATGTGAACATTAAAACAAATTTATCCTGATCTGACAAGTGAGTAAAATTATCACATATTGCATTTGCCTTCATGATTCATTCCATTCGTAAATCACCATAGAGGTTACAGTGACATAAACAGTGGTACTCGTCTTCAACTTCAGTTTTGCAGAACGGACAGAGTCGGTCACTAATTGACAAGTTTTCATAACGACCTGTTTCGAGTCTAATAGGATGGTGGTGGTATCAAACACTCAGGGCTCCAGATAAGCTGCGTATTTGCTTAAATACCCAATTAAATTTGCCAAAAACCCAATTGAAATCAGAAGTAGCGAGTATCAAAAAGCAATAAAACTTTTGTGGTACCTTTATCATGCTGCATAAAACAATAAACAGACCACCAATATAGCATATTTTTCTTATTTTCTATGAAAACACATCTTGGTATTTCATTAGAATTGTCTCCTAAGGAGACAATTCTAATGAAATGCCAAGACATATTTTCATTTCGAAGCAAACTGTTCAATAATTGTTGATGTGTAAACAGTAGGTGATTTTATTTGACCCAATTCAAATTTTGAAATACTCAATTACTAATTCCTTATCTGGAGCGCTGAACGCTTGATGTCAAATTATGCCAAATGTGTCTCAACTAACGTGATAATACTGAATGGGGCCGTATGCTCATATAGCGAAATTGCAGCACAATTGTCATTAAATAACGTCACACTGTGATGCCTTTTTAAAAATAATTGCGAAAATGGATTTGTGATTGATGCGAGTTCCGCCAGCGATCCGATGTTGTTGATATTGATTGGCATTCTTCTGCACATGCATGGTGGGCAATGCACGTCATACGCACCTGCTATGCGACAATCCACGTGGTTTGGTACCTACAATGGAACCTCTCTAAAACGGACGCCAAGAAAACATCAGGGGCCCGTGTCACTAAACTTCGTACTACTAAAATGTTCGTAAGTGCAAATTTATGATCGTCTGGAAATCTCAATTGATGGATTTACATGTAAATATAAATCCAATAATTGTTTACAAGACAACATTATTAATGTGAAATTTACAGACTATCATAATTTTGCACTTACGAACATTTTCTTACGTGGTTTAGTGAAACGGGCCCCTGCTATGCGACAATCCACGTGGTTTGGTGCCTACAATGGAACCCTCTAAACCGGACGCCAAGAAAACATCAGTGATCAAACTTTTTATGAGTTTCTTGGCGATTTATCTGGGGTGATAATGTCTGTTCGTGATCGCATAGCACACAACTATGGCTCAGAATGATTAACTGTCTGTTTCACAATGAACCCTCTCTGAGCCGGACACCCAGGGTGTCCGGTTTAGAGAGGTTTCACTGTAAATCTGGCATTTGATCATTCTGAGCCGTAGTTGTGTGCAATGCGATCATGACCAGTCATTATCACCTGGGATATATGACCAAGAAACTCATACAAAATGATATCACATGTGTTTTCTTGGTGTCCGGTTTAGAGAGGTTTCTGTCTGTTTCACAGCGAACCCTCTCTGAGCCGGACACCCTGTTTCTGGTTTAGAGATGCTTCACTGTAGTAAGAACAAGTACGATTTTCATGAAATATATTTACCGAAACTGTGATATTTTCTGTAAATGATGTCAAAAGAAGGGTATCCGGTTCATAGATCCCACTGTATATGCAATACGTAATTTGACATTTATTACGTATATACTTTTAAACACTCTTCCCATAATATTTCGTAACATTTTAAACTGTTGGTCAAAGTAAAAAGGCGTATGTTTTACCTGCATGTGGTTTTACTCAAACACGGCATTCGATGCACCGGAACACGGTATTATTTGATTTATACGATACATTTGACAGCTACATTTGACAGCTACGTTGAACAATCATGAAACTTTGAAATGACAAGACATAACGAAAAAAAAACATGTTTGGATATCGATACATGGTACACACCGTGGTAGGGAATGTAAAGCGCCTCGCTATAAACGACCTTGAATGGAATACACCGCGATGAATGACTAGAATGGGCCGTGTCGGGATACTATGCAACACGTCGTAATACTTGGACACCACGTTGACTTTTGCTTTTCATGTGGCTGCTCATCGATCTGTATATACTAGTTGTCGAAATATCCATCGAATGTTTTCCACTGTAATACTGTAATATTAAATGTCACAATGGTGTTTGTGTATATGTGCGATAATATAAATACAGTTAGTTATGAGAACATTCACAATTTGGTGGATGCGACTATTGTGGACTATACTTGTCTATCCAGTCTTACAAAACATGCGATCAATATAGACCATATTCATGAGAGACCTCCAGTCACCGCGAAACTGCCAAAATTTTACCAGACCGGACAAAAATTTACCAGACCGATTTTTTTTTATAAAAAAAATAAAATTGATTTTGTGTGATATTTTAGAGCTTTTTAGCTTTTTAAATATACAAGTCATATAAGAAAAGTTAGTCAGCACCAGAAGCGCATACCAAATGAAGGTATTTCATTGAAGCTTAGAATAGAAAAGTCGCGGACCGGCGACAATTTTAACGGACATGTCCGACGGACCGACGACTTTCGCGGAGACTGGACCTCATTTCCTATACAGTGGGGTCAGCGTGTAAGGGCACACACGAACGAACACGACAGGTTGGTTCGCTACCCACCCAAAATGTATGTTGTTACCACTCAGTTGAACCGTCTCGCCGAGACGGTTCAACTGAGTGGTAACAACATACACTTTTAATGCGAAATGAGAAAAAATGCAGAAAAATATTTACATTTTTTTTATACATGAAATACAGTGGGGTCAGCATTCCAACCTGTCGTGTTCGTTTGTGTGTGCACTTACACGCTGATCCCACTGTAACTATGATACTAGTAGTAATATACCGGAAGTCCGTTGTGTCCTCAGAATACTGCATTAGTTGTTAAAACTACGGGTACTGTAACAGCCCTAGCTACAATAATTCGCCTACGATAGGTTTTCTACGGCTACAATTTGACCCATTCAAAAAATGTGAGCAACCGAAGTGCATACCCTAACCTGTTGATGTTATGTCAAAGTTTAGTAAACTGTATATGTTTTACCTTTAAACAAATAACCTTTGATGTAGAACTAGTAAATTTCCAAAAATAATAGAACAGTGAAATCATTTTCCCATGGAAGCCATCTTTTGTCTAGTTATTGTTCAACAGTCAATATAACGAAATGAAGCTTTAAAATTTACAAGATATACATGTACATGTCAGATAAACACCTTGATACGGTAAAATAACCAATTTCTGCATGCATATGTTCTTTATTAATAATGTACAGCTTTGACAGTTTTATATCGCTAACATATCAAACACGCCGGATAACCGATCAGGGTATATACACTGTTCGTTTGTTCGCTAAAATAAAATAGTAGTCTCAAATAAAATCTATTAACATTTTAACAAGCAATGTTGACTCGCGTATTACAATATACAAGCAGGCAGTATGTGCTCAAAGTTATCAATTAGCAGAAACTTATTAATGTTAACAATTTGTGCATATATTACAATGTACTACTACATGTACATTTATGTACAGTGAAACCTCTATAAACCGGACACCAAGAAAACACCAGTGATGTTATGTTTGATGAGTTTCTTTGTCATTTATCGCAGGTGATAATGTCTGTTCTTGATCGCATACCACACAGCCGTGGGTCAGAATTATGAAATGCCCGATTTACAGCGAAACCTCTCTAAGCCGGACACCATGTAGCCTATTTCATCAACATTGCAAAGTATACTTTACTAGCAAAGTATACTTTGAGGGAGAAATTTTCAATGTTTTGAAACATTTATTAATTTTTATTATACTGAATTTTTTACATTATCACAGCCATTTAATGGCTGTGATAATGTAATAAATTGAGTATAATAATTCTGCATACTTTTAATCATGAAATATATGCATTTGTTAGTTCTATATGAAATAATGCATTTCAGGAAAATAAATGATTACTCCCTCAAAGTATACTTTGCTAGTAAAGTATACTTTGCAATGTTGATGAAATAGGCTACTGGGGACATCCCACACTGTACTGGGGACATCCCACACTGTACTGGGGACATCCCACACTGTACTGGGGACATCCCACACTGTACTGGGGACATCCCAGGGTTGTCCGGGTTAGAGAGGTTACACTGTACTATGAATGTGCAAGCTGATTAGTGTTCAGTCGTCATAAACGACACACGCCTTATTTCATCCGATCGTGACCACTATATGCTGTGTATTTAAAGTTGAACGTTAATATCAAGCCGACAAGACTTGTCAAAATTAATATGTTTCTGCTGACACAGTGTTGCTTGATAATAACACGTGACAACGGAACACACCAAATACCAGACTTAATTCTTTAGTTCAAATAGCTATTCTCTCCGCATGAATTACGTACTTGGAACCTAGTGGATTAACCTATTGGATGTGTGGATTAACGGTGTAAATACATGTACTGTATCCAACATACAGAAGAACTCACAGAAAGTGGCCATATTATTGTATCAAATTTTAACCTAGTACATAGACAAACGCAACACGAAGTGACCATCTTGTATCAAGCGTGAACTAAGTAGATATACAAACGCAACACAAAGTGTACACTTCGTTGTATTAAATGTGAACACAGTGAGTAGACAACCGCGATACAACTGTACCATCTGGTTATATTGAAATTGACGACGTCCAGGATGACTTAGAAAGTGGTGGAAACCCGTGAAATACTATGGCAAGAAGTCTTGATTCCAAAGAGGGGATCCCAAGCAGTGGTAAAAGGAAAGCACCCAAGCCTCTCCCGAAGCCCCGTGGGGATCGCCGATCTCTAATAAGCAGGGATGGCTCATCCGTGGTAAGATGTACATTTTTTCACTTTGATTGGCATGTAAAGTCATAACCCGAATTGTCTGTCTGTCTGTCTGTAACGCAGGGTGCCCTGCGTTACAGACAGAACATTCGGGTTAGTAGTCATTACTACACTTGTGTTTGACATATATGACATCCGGATCGTATTTATTTATGGAACTTTAGTTATGCTGCTCTAAAAAATAAACTTGTTATATGTTGATGTGAATGAAGAAATGGGGCTTATGAGTTTTGCGTCTAGTGTTGATCGAGATCGGCCTGTGCAACCGCACAGTCTGATCAGGATATACACTGTTCGCCTCCTTTCCATCAATAAAACATCCGGCACGCTTTTAAAAAAGCAATACAAATCGTTACATCAGGCTGTAAACGTTGATCTGGATATACGCTGGTCGCAAAACCCAGAAGCCCCATTTCTTCAGTCACAGCCACTTTTATAATTGCAAATTTGGTTATGTTGTGCTCTTCCAAACACGTCAGTATGCGTGTCTCTACTACGATCCGTATGTATACTCATATCTTAACGTTGCATCGTAGTTGGATTCACACATCTAACCAAGTGATCCGGTGTAGTGTCTCGACGCCAGCATTCAGTGGACACCCACAAGGTGTATGATCACGTGGTACTAATTAAAAGAACAACAACATGTCCTGAAACTTCCAGAATCCATCTGATTCAAAGTACGTATTCTGTTATATTGTCCTAAATTACGTAACGGATTTTGATGAAATATGGCGCATCAAACTCGTCTTGGTCATCTGCATTTGGTGGTCTCTGTACGGTGGCCCAAACTTCTGTCGTTTTTTCGAAGAATCGATTTTCGTGTCTGTAGACACGGAAATCGATTCTTCGAAAAAACGACAGAAGTCTGCGCCGAACCCCCTGGATGACTCAATGCAGCTCATGAAGACGCGTTTGCTGCGCCATATTTTATAAAAATCCGTTTCACTTAAGGACAATATCAAATAATACTTACTTTGGAGTGGGTAAGATTTCAACACTTTCAGCCACTGTTGTTGTTGTTGTTACATATATAACCACGTGAGCATGCACCTTGCAGTCCATCATTCCACGATGTTACGTGTCTCCGGACTTGTACTGAAAATGAAAGGAAGTGGAATCGGTGTTCTCACACTTTCTACTGTCTGTTCCACGTTTTGCTGCCGACGAATATTTGGCCATTAACACATTAACTCTAAAAAATATTTATTGGCAAGTACTTTTTCATTAATAACAAAAAAATCACCCTCCTCAAATTTTTTTTCCATCAAATATATATTTTATTGGCAAACAACGATTTTCCTGGGGAGTCAATTTCCAAAACCTTTCTTTTTTTTTATCCTGAAGGATCAAAAAACGCGTATAGATCTAACGCGTATATATAAAACTGCGCGTATATATCTGTGGGCCGTTTCACTAAACTTCGTACTAAAATGTTCGTAAGTGCAAAATTATGATAGTCAGTTTAGTTCACATTAACAATGTTTTCTTGTAAACAATTATTGGATTTAAATTTATTGAGCATAGGCTGAATATGCTCATAAATGTAAATCCATCAATTTAAATTTACAGAGTGACAATCCTAAAGTTTCACTTACGAACATTTTAGCGGCGTACGAAGTTTAGTGAAACGGCCCCCAGACGTACGGCGTACGGTACAATGCACATTTTCTCATCTCCACGTTCATATAATGACACAAAATGTGTGTACGCTTAGATATACTATTTTACATATTAATTTAACTAACCCCTATATACACCACCTTGTGTAATTGCATTACAATTACACATGGTGGTGTAGGGGTTAGTTAACCCGTTGAACCAGAAAGCCCGCTATAGCGGTTTATGCAAACAGTGCAGATCCAGATGAGCCGGCTCGTAACGAGCCGTCTCATCAGGATCTGCACTTTTTGCAAGTAATTTTCATATTTCTTAGAACAAAAACACCCCCTTTTCATAAATGGACGAAACTGAAAATCATTTTGTGACCATTGGATTGGTCGGAACATTAGCATATCACAGTCCATGCCAGTTCCTTAGGGTTGAAAGGGTTAAACGTTGCCCATGTAATACACACGTACATGTACCACTAAAGTGATCATTTATATTACGCTGTATTATTATCCCGTAACGTCAACGAATACGCAATACATATGCGGATGTGTGTGGAGAAATGGGGCTTATGGGATATGTGACCAGTGTAGCTCCTGATCAAATATCACACGCATGTGGCCTGATAGCGATCTGTAGTGCTCGTTATAAGTATTACGGGTGTTCTATTGATGGAATGGCTATCAGTGAAGATCCTGATCAGACTGTGCGGTTGCACAGTCTGATCTGGATCTACACTGGTCGCAAAGCCCATACGCCCCATTTCTCTAGTCACAGCCACATATACCTGACTGCACACTCATTAATCTAACTACCATATAAACATACATCTGTCAGCGCCGCGGGCAATACACGTTTTACATCACACGACCGCCATAATGTCCTCATGTGACATTCGGCTAAATATCATCATATAGGATAACACTGTTACGGCTGAGTCGCAATATAACACATGCACTCACACTCAGCCTTGTTCAGCCTTTCTTACATAGCGGCTTCGTGCGATAGGAGAATGAACTAGCTAGGTTAAATTAACCTCCTCATTGCCGCCTTCGCACATGTTTCGACTGTATTGCAGATATTAGTATATTCGGTCATTGTCCTGCCATTGTTTTGGCTCAAATGCCCGGGTTTGGAAGGTCCTCGAGCCAATTCCTACCCTTAAATATAAGATGATAATAATAATTCGGCTAAATTAGATGTGGTTCGCGACCAGTGTTTTCCACCCACACTGTCTGATCTTGATATGCAGCTTGATTGGCTGAGCCTGAGCTGTACTACAGCTCAGGCTCTATCAATCAAATTGCTTGATTGCGACTTGGCATTGCCAACATACGTTCAGAAACGTTGATAAGATTGGGCAAGATTACCGCAGGCGGCTGTGTACTGGCCGCGGCCATCTACTTTCATCTCACTTGAAAGGAATGTGTTAAAGTGACATGTGTAACTGTAAAATGATATGCATTGTATGCATACAGAGATCGGTTACATCGGCCCATCGGACCTATATGCCACATGTGACTGAGCAAAATAAATAGTCCCCGTGATGTAAATCCAATATGGCATACAAGTTATAACTGGTTATTGGATATTATATATTTATTACATAATGATCACCGTGCTTTGGCAGTTCTATTAAATAATACATATGCGTGACCAGTGTAGTTCCTGATCGGCATGCACAATAAGAAGCTCAACTATCTAGCAGACCCTGGGGGCCGTTTCTCTAAACTTCGTACGACTAAAATGTTCGTAAGTGCAAAATTATGATACTCTATGAATTGCACATCAACACTGTTTTATTGTAAACAATTATTGGATTTACATTTATTGAGCATAGGCTGCATATGCAGCCTATGCTCAATAAATGTAAATCCATAAATTGAAATTTACAGACGATCTTAAATTTGCACTTACGAACATTTTAGTCGTAAGAAGTTTAGTGAAACGGGCCCCAGGATTGGAGCTCATTGTACCCACATAGACAAATGTCCAAGTCTACATGCGCTGTACCACAGCCGGATTTGTTCCTGGTTCCACAAACGAACGATTGCATATCGTTTGCACATCATTTTCGTTTTGATACTAAAACGATATTTTCGGTCGTGTAAATGTTTAAACCAACGAAAACATCACTTTTTAATTAAAAACAACGAAAACGATGTGAAAAACGATGCGTTGAAAGAAACATTTAAAGAGTTGAAAGCCGGGTAATAAACAAAAATACCTTGTTCACGTACAAACAAAACAACATAATCGTTTCGATGCATAGCTTACATCGTTTTCACTTCGTTTTCCATTTCGTTTTCCATTCGTTTTCCATTCGTTGTCGTTTTGTTTCTTTTGGGTAGCTTAGGTGGCAGTCCTCACACATTTTAGGCAATTTATGGAGTTTTCGGGCCCGCGACACCAGCCGAAACAAATTTAGGAATATTTTAACTTCAAATAATCACATAATCTGTTTGATGCATGCACTGACTACCTGATAGGTACAAGAGCTATATTAACAACAAACGCAAACTCAGACATAATGCACAGGCTGTCAGCACTCTGCTATGTTTACACAAAATGTGCCCAAATCTGCATTTATTTGGCCGCGGCCACACATTTCACAACATGGATTTCAAATATCCCATGCGGACACTGCACTAATACTTGCTAATTGTACCAATTCTGCAATCACACCTTGTCACACTGATCATAGTCTGTACTGGTACCGACCGTTTTGTTTTCAAGCAGCAGACCTGCCTTTCTGACAGATAAAATGGCTGCCAATATTTCGGACGAAAATTCCGAGCAGCAGTTTCGCACTCTTCTGCAACTGAAATCATGCCAGCATGACACAGATGCAAGCAAAATCACATATTTTTGCAAAAAAAGTGTTTTATGCAGTGGAAAACATCATATGATGTTGGCTAATTAATTGTAGAACATTTTCATAAGCCACAGACATGTGTTTTTTATGTATTTACTAGAAGGCCCATAGGAAAAATTCGAAACTAACCAAATCGCCCGAGGACTGCCACCTTAAGAACTTTTTTTTCAAAAATTGTACCCGCTCACGTCACTGCCACATGGAAAGACATCAATTTCAAGCAAAACAATGCAAATTATTGTAGCCCAAGTGACCTGTTAAGCCCGCAGTCAGAATTTTTGCTCAAGACCCGCTTGCGGACAAATTCAGCATTTAAAGCGCCGCCTTTCCAGCACTGCCCACATGTGCTGAAAATGGAATTACAGAACACAGAGATGACTTTCACACTGTCCATTTCTTCCACTGGTTGAGGAATAGATGCAAGAACACCAAAACGTGCAACTATGTCACTTTGAGGAAGATTCATGTCACTTTCACATGTGGCAAGTTCACCGTACGAGCAAAATGAGCAAAACACTGATCAACAGGATCTGCAGCCTTAAAATTGCTCATCTGTTCCCTTATACATGCTCACAAAGTCTGTTGGAAGCTTACTTGTGAACTGCCATGTCACATTGATGAACTGGAATCACTATCAGATGATTTAACGACTCGTCCATCTGGTATTAAAGTATCTAGACCAGTGCGCCATTCACGTTGCAGTGGCTCTCAGATTAAGGGAAGTACGGTAACTGACATACAAAATAAATGTACCCCTGCCATACAAACAGCTCTTAGCACCTGTAAGTCAGAATTGGCTACAAGTGATTTCCGTGACGGAAATTAAGCCATTGGTTAAGTATTCGTGCAATTACCCCTCATTTGAACCATCTCAGTGAGACGGTTCAAATGGTGGGCTAAAACATGAAGTTCCTGTACGGAACGAAACGAAACGCAATGTCTAAGTTTGGTCAGTGTCTTAAACTGTCTGGCAGAGGTGGTCTAGAATGTTTAGGATGTAAAATAGTTCATTTGATTATAGATAAGTGGTTATAAATAAAATTATGGCAGATGGCAAGGTGGCTTCATAGTGCACACACCTCAAAAGCGAGTTCCAATTCTATTGCTGTCCCGTCCACTGGCGGTGAAACACCGGTGATGTTCCCAATATGGCAGTGACAACTAAGCTGAGCTGGCAAGAACTATACAATACATTTTATTCACTCTAAGCCACATACGTGACACACGAGGTATACAATAGATTACATAATACAACGATGGGTAAAAATACAAAATGCATATGTATAAGCTCACTAGTCATTATAACCATAAAGCATTTCTTATAAAAATAGCTAAATTTCTTAATTGCTTTCCAGATTTTTTGCTGGATCATGAACACGCGTAAGTGCGGCAACTCAAAGTATCGAAGGCAATTCCGTACAGGTTGCGGCCGTCTGAAACAGACAGAAACGAGACATAAATGAAGGGAAATGAGCAGAATGAAAGAGATGAAAGCAGCGAATATGCATATGAATAGGATCATTGTAGCTGAATTGAGGGTTTGCAATGTGTATACATACAGTCCATTCTGCCATACAATAATGAGGGAATAGATGTCAGAGACAAAAATGGACAAATTTAATTAAAGAACAGTCAAAATATAACAATATCAGCCGGTATATGCAAGTAGCAGTGACTAGTTGTTTTACGACACATGTGCAATACTCACATAAGCTTTCGCATGTTAATATGCCAGCATGACACAGATGCAAGCAAAATCACATATTTTTGCAAAAAAGTGTTTTATGCAGTGGAAAACATCATATGATGTTGGCTAATTAATTGTAGAACATTTTCATAAGCCACAGACATGTGTTTTTTATGTATTTACTAGAAGGTCCATAGGAAAAATTCGAAACTAACCAAATCGCCCGAGGACTGCCACCTTAAACCAATCTTCAGTGTATGTAAACTAACCGAATGATGGATGCGGTGTCTCCCAACTCTGTCTCGCGCTCTTCTCGAATCGTCGTAAATTACCGTTAATTGGCGCCTATAGATTACATAGCCGGGGTTATTGATCACCAAAATGCCTATTTACCTCTATTTCCAGGATATGCACTGAGACAAAGCAAAGGTTGTCGGTCCAGTGTGAATGTTAATTGTGGCTGTAGAGCTCCAGATAAGTTGTGTATCTAAAGATTATTATACGCCCAGATTTCAAATTAAATGCCTATTTTACTTTTACAAATGTGTTATTTATTTTCTTCCGCATTAAATAAGGGAACAAATGATAAAAACATGATAAAACAAATCACGTATTTGAGCTGCAAAAAGCACACTGTTTTCTTTTTACAGCTCAACTAAGTAAACTTTCAACTTTATTACTGTATATTTTCACATTGCTGTGAGTATCTCGTACTCCCAGTTTTGATAATCAATGCGTATTATGCTAAAAGGATAGCATAAAATACGCCAATACGCACCTTACCTGGAGCTTTAGCCCCCTTATTTCACTGTCACCTATGTAGGGGAGGATGTGCGTATTTAATGGTGAATCCTGCCTAAAGGATGCATATCTTACCGGTGAATATTACTGGGATTCCGATATGGGACCAATTGATCTGCTGTAGCTAGGGTACCTGACACTGGATGAAGACATTGTCTGCCAGTGATAAAATTGATTATAGTATTTAGTGCTTAACATGTTGAATGTATGTACATATACAGCGCTCCCCATACACGTGCATTTCCGTCTATATATGTGGATGTGGCTGGAGAATTGGGGCTAATGAGTTTTGCGATCACTGTAGATCCAGATCAGCCTGTGCATCCGCACAGGCTGATCAGGATCTACATTGATCGCCATTCCATCAATGAAACACCCACCATGCTAAAAACACGCACTGTAGATCGTTATCAGGCTGCAGGAGTATGATATTTGATCAGAAAAAAACAACAACCATTTTCCTATGGAAATTTAATATGAGGATAAAAAGGAGCTAGAGAGTGAGGCGAAGGGTTGAAAAACAATCGTCCATTGAACTAGACATCTAATGAGGAACGTGAATTATTACCACGCTACATGAATGTGTCAAACGTGAAATAAAACCGCTCTTGTCATACCGTGTCCCTTAATGATCCCAGATCCGTAACCAAATTATGGTTTAATTCGATCACAGTGGTAAATTAGGTTCCTGAGATTAGAGAGCCATAATTCAGTTTGCATGTCTTTTATTATTCATGACCCCCACGTAGCCTCTGTGAACCTTACGTAATGCAGCTTTCACCACGGCGTGCGTTAATCTTGCCACGAGGTCAACGTTTCTGAACAGAACATATTTATAGGTTATTTGATTTGTCTGTGGATATATGCACGAGTTCCGCAGCGTACGATATTGCGCGACTTTCATGGTGCGTGATCACGTGGTTAGAACAACAACAACAATGACTGAAAGTGTTGAAAACGCGCCCACTCCAAAGGAATTATTAGTTGATAGTTTCCTTAATATGCAAAGGATTTTGATCAAACATGGCGCAGCAAACGCGTCTTCGTGAGCTGCATTTGTTGGTCTCGGGACTTCGGCACGTACGTATGTCGTTTTTGCGAAGAATCGATTTCCGTGTCAGTAAACACGGAAATCGATTTCTCGCAAAAACTACAGAAGTTTGGACCAAAGTACCGAGACCACCAAATGCAGCGTAACAAGACGCGTTTGATGCACCATATTTATCAAAATCCGTTACATAATAAGGACAATATAAAAGACTACGAACCTTGAATCGGAGGCGCTTCTGGAAGAAGTTTCAGTAATTGGTGTTGTTGTAACCACGTGCTCATGCACATTGACTTTAGGAGCGCAATATCGTTGTGGTATATATCCACATACAAATGAAATAACCTTTTTATTATATATGTATATCATTCGCAATTTGTATGCGCTTCAACACATATACAAAATGTAAATAAAATAAACAAATTAGTGGTGATGTCGAAGGAACTATTTTGCAAGGTGAAGCGTAGTTCCGGCACCGACCAATGTGTTCTGACGAGACGTTAATATGGAAATAAATATTGACGTCTTGCGTTGCATTGTGTTTCAATTGCAAAGAAAGTACGTACTGTCTGTTCCACGTTTTGCTGCCGACGAACATTTGGCCATTAAACACATTAAATCTAAAAACTATTTAAAAGTAAGTACTTTTTCATCAATAACAAAAAAGTCACCCTTTTTTTGGAAATTGACTCCGAAACCTGGCGAGATAGCTTGAAAATGATGTAACTAAGAAAACAAAAGTTAGATTTTGAAAATCGGTCCACGAATAAAACAAATATTTAAAAAAAATATATATCTTTAGCCCCCATGTTAAATTCCCATAGGAAAATCGTTTTTTCGCAGTAAAATCAATATTTGATGGAATTTCATCAAATAATTTTATTTGGGGATGGTGACTTTGTTATTGATAAAAAAGTACTTACTTTTAATTTTTTTTTTAGATTTAATGTGTTTAATAGCCAACAGTTCGTCGGCAGCAAAACGGAGATAATAAATTGGCAATATCAACTGGGAGATGACCACGACAAGTTGTGCTTTCGGTCAAATCCCATGAATTATTAACTCGAAATTGTATTTAACTGTAACATTAATACTTGATAACTATTGTTTAAAGTAATATCAACTCGCAATCAAGCAGTTAAAGTCAAACTGACTGTGTCTGAGCTGTAGCACAGCTCGTACAGCTGAGGCTCAGTCAATCAAACTGTTTACTATCAAACACAATTTTCAGGTAGTTTGTAACATATACATTAAATTTTATAAATATTGGTAAGATTAGCGCAGGAGGTGGTGTATCGTGGCGGGAAAGCACATATATAGAGAATAGTAGGTTAGTGCCGTGAATGGGAAAAAATATCCGGCAAGGCTCAAGAATTTGTTTATTTCTCATCAGAAGTATATGTTGTGACCACTCATTTGAACCGTCTCGCCGAGACTGTTCAAATGAGTGGTCACAACATATATTTTGGTTCAGAAATAAGGAAAATAGATAGAGAATAGTAGGTTAGTGCCGTGAATGGGAAAAAATATCTGGCAAGGCTCAGGAAACGGGATGGGCGAGGCTCTGCCGAGCACATCCCGTTTCCGTGCGGCGACAGATATTTTTTACCATTCACGGCACTAACCTACTATTCTATTTATCCCGTCAACACCTTCAAATGGCTGTAAAATGCAAACATTGTATTGACTGACTGGATATCAAAAATGTTTCACGGCACCGTGTTTCACGGCACATACGCACTGTGTTGACGGGATAAAATGCGCATGTGTTGTTAGAAAACATAATTTATTCATATTAATTTTACTTTAACGTGATGTACGTGATGTAAAGCGAGAGCACAACTCGAGGTAATATGAATGGGATTCGGAAGCAACCAAATTACTTATGCGAATCTGACAAATTCGCTTGTGTGTTTTTTTATTTGAGACACGCCTGTGATTTTGTACACGTGCAATATCTCATGAAAGATATTTAGGAAATTTACGATATTTGCCTTAAATGACGTCGAATATTGATGAAATATACTGTTCCACATTTGATATGATACTTTCGTCATCTTCCGACGTCATTTCCAGAAAATATCACAGTTTCCGTCAATAAATTTCATGCAAAATCGCTTATGTTCTTAGTTACAAAATCACATGGCGTGTCTCCTTTATCACATATACTCGGTCGAAGGGAGGTAAGAAACGCATCGTACTGCAGAGCTCCAGATAAGCTGCGTATTGGCGTATTTTACTCAATTATTTTGGCCGAATACGCATTGATTTTCAAAAGTTGGAGTACAAAATACGCACAGCAATGTGAAAATACGCAAATTGAGTAGTGAAAATACTGTCATAATTTTGAGAATTCACTTAGTTGAGCTGCAAAAAGCAAACACTGTTTGCTTTTTGCAGCTCAAATAAGTGAATGTTTAAATTTGTTATATTTTTATCATTTGTTCCCTATTTAGTAATGAAGTAAAATCAATAATCCATTTGTAAAAGTAAAATACGCAATGATTTTGAAATCAGGGGGTATAGTACTCTTTAGACACAAATCTTATCTGGAGCTCTGGTACTGCCAAGAAGTTCGTAAGTGCAAAATTTAAATTTACAATAACATAAGCCGGACACCAGATTTTGGATTATCTTGTGTGAATGTGATCACATTTAATCGGTGGAAAAATGCAGTATTATGGAACCAAGGTAATGAGCGAAACACTTTTATAAAATCTTCATACAGAGTATATTTCCATACGATTTACTGAAACGGGTTCCTAAATTTTTCTGATGGACATAATGACAGTTTCACAAACTATCGTCGCACTATTGTTGTTGCCTGGTATTATTATTAGTGCACGTGCATGCTGTTATAGTACCGGTGTAATCAACTCGACTGCATGTAAACTGTCTGACTAATTAACTTAACACAATATATTTGTTTGCATCTGCCACGTGCTGAAGATACGCATGCATGCAACATGCATGAATACGCAAATGAACGAAACCTTGAAATGATATACGAGTATTTAAAGTGAGACTAAGAGACCGTGCACAATTATTCAAGACCATAAAACCTTAATTGGACAAGAATAAATGAAATAGCATGCGTGGTAATTAACTGAAACCACGTGCAGTTTCATGCACGCTATGAAAGAAACGAAATACCCCGAAATGCGCCCGAAGATCGGGGTAGCCGTACGTGTACTATTGAGGACTATATACAAGATGGAATGGCGAGCATTGCATATCCAGATCAGACTGTGTGGATGCACAGGCTGATCTGAATCTGCACTGGTCACAAAACACGTAAGCCCCATTTCTCTAGTAACAGCCACATATTCGACAACTTGCCTGTGAATCAACTGAACTCACTAGAAGCTGGGGTGGTGGGAGGGCAGAATTCGTCATAATTATATATCATACATGTATTTCATATTTATCCTTTATTTTATTGCACATTATTTCGACTGTATCGCAAATATTAATAAATTATGAAACAAACGGGCTGACAGTATGTTGGGCTGAACTGCCCGGGTTTAGGTGTTCGAGCTAATTCTGACCTTAACTATTAAGCTAAATACAAATTAATATTTCATAACAGTGTCATCAAATGATTGTAGTATAATGCATCCATGTATGTGTTGATACTCCACATCAAACGAAATAATCCGCTATCCCGATCGTCTTCTGTTAACCCGGTTACCTGCAAATGAGTCGAGTACGAACCACGCGGGAGAAAGCTTTTAGCTGGTCCGATTTACTGCAGGGGCGACCTTTGTAAAAAGTCGCCTCCGCAATAAAATCGTACCCACTAAATGTTTCCGCATTTCAGCTTCGTACATGTACTTGCGTTGTTCCAGGCTGCTAACCATGCTAACTGCTCGGTTATCTCACATACGAAAAGTCAATTAAAATTTAAAACTCTCTCGGTGGTGAAATTTATTTTCTCGTGTTTGTTATTCCCCTGAGGTTTGTGTCTTGCTCCTAATCGCCTCGGGTATTTACTAACAAGCGAATTTGTTGTTAGTCGATTTCCGACACAAATTAACAAAAACACGCACACGCAAATTGGGCTATTTGCTGTGAAAACGGACCCGTTTGCATCTGCGTGCTAGTGTTCATAAGAATCTGCAACAGATACTACTCACAGAATAGTTTACAATACGTTTCAATTGCCAATGTGCATGTACATATTAAGCAAATAACCCGAACTTTCTGGCGTATGCACGCCGTAAAACCACTTTAAGAGCTGGCAATATTGGCGTCAAGCCAGCAATTACAGTATCGTTAACACGTGGTCTAAAATTGAATTTAAAATGCATGCACAAGTAGGAAAATAGACGACGGTGAGAATTTTCACTGGCACTGAAACGGTTTGTGCGCCTAAACAACATAACACGTAGTCTGAGTGACTAAACGCTGTCGTATTAGTTTATTCGCACAGATACACTCACATAAAGTGAATCGTATTTGGGTTCTATATTAGAAAAACGGACATATCTGTCTATAGCTTGATATAAATAATACGGTAGACTCTGTCCATGCAGAAGGTGTGGAACTCAAGTCCCGGGCCTATGTTTATACAAGTAAAACTTTGTGAGCAAATACTGCGTTCCCATGCTAGAATTCAGTAAGTTTGATTGGCCAATCAGGCTACAGTGGAACCTGTCTAAACCGGACACCCTGGGAGGTGCCCGGTTTTGAGAGGTGCCACTGTAAATTAGTCATATGAATATGTCAATGCATGCTGGTGTGCTTTGCGAACATGAACAGGCATTATCATCAGAGATAGTTGACAATGAAACTCATAAAACTAACGATACATAGACTGTCGGCGTGTCCGGTTTAGAGAGGTTCTACCGTACATGATTTGGAATAGGAATTTGGAGAACACGCACAGAACAGCTATAAACGCGAACCCCAGTAATAAAAGACATGTTTGCGTGTTGTGTTTGCTGTCAACATATTAGCGTTATTAAATCTTATGACCATTACGCAGACTTAATGTATCTAATATGCTGCCAGTGTCTTCACAATATAATATGTTCACCGCGGAGCTCCAGATAAGGTCAGTCGTACTGACTGACCTTATCTGGAGCTCTGCGGTAAACATATTATATTCGGTCAATACTGGGCAGATTACTTGGATAAAATACAAGTTACCCCAATTGCATTAATGCAGTTCCATGCTATGGGACATGATAGACTGCCATAGAAGGTACATTTGCAAGATATTTGCGTTTTAATTAATTAAGAGAATCGACTTTTCTTGTTGAAACAATTTGCATGTACCGTGGGAAGCATAGTAATGTGTTTTCCTGGTCGATGATTCTACAGTATGTTACACGCCCTGTATTGAAAGACACCAGCTGTGCTCATCTTCGCCGGTCCCGGTCGATGATTATATAATAATTCTGCACATGCGCACAAATGAATTTTTTGAAACTGAGCATTACATTCGAGACACGCCATGTGAGTTTGTACCTTCGGACATCTGTGTAATTTCTTTAAAGTATTCACGTCGTTGTCTTACCGTAAGATATACGCTGCAAAATGTGCCTACACATCGCTGGTCCATCCTTTTGTATCAAAATACTGATTGCATTTGTGCATATCAAACTTGAATTGCTGAAATGTATATGTTTTTATTGCACAACTTTTTACAAATTAATATTTATCAAAAGAAAAAAATCACTTAAATGACATTCAACTGTAAATATATATAAATGGACGGTATAGTTTGTAATTACTTTAACGAAGCCACACATCTGATATTTACATAGAATATTGACACGAATGTCAGATAATAAAACTTATGGTTGAATTTGATATAAAGATTAGCCTCTATATGACTACTTGAGCACAGGAAGTTAAACACGATGGCCGATTTTGAATTACCCTCCATGAATATGAGGTACCATATAAAGTCTTGTATGTTTCACGATTTTGTGCCGACGAACTTTTAGCTATTAAACACATTAAATCTATAAAATATTTAAATGTAAGTACTTTTTCGACAATAACAAAACAGTCACCCTCCCCCAAAAAAATTTGTTGATGAAATGCCATCAAATATTGATTTTATTGCGAAAATAAATATTTTCCTATGGGAATTTAACATGGGGGAAAAGAAACTGAAGGAGCTGCAGGAAGAGTAGAAAAATTATAAAATTGACTCCGAAACTTGTCTAGATAGCTTGGTGTTGATGCTACTAAGGAAACAAAAGTTATATTTTGAAAATCGGTCCACAAATTTCAAAACTATTTAAAAAAAATTAGGAAAAATTATTTTTCGCAATAAAATCAATATTTGAGGGAATTTCATCAAATAATTCTTTTGGGGAGAGTGACTTTTTTATTATTGACAAAAAGTACTTACAATTAAATATTTTTAAGATTGAATGTGTTAATGTGTTTAATAGCCAAAAGTTCGTCGGCAGCAAACATTTATCATTATGAACTATTACGTTAGGTATGAAGCGCTCACTATGTGTCATGTTCATTGCACAATAGGAATATCCTCTACATAAATGTACTAGTGTCGACATTGACCACAAATACGCATATACCGGATACGAAAATTCGATACATGAAGTACACGTATTTTATTGACCGTGGCAATATGAAATTGATGACAATCGCCTGCGGGCATGTCCATATAAGGCTAGACAATATAATGTGCAGCTTCTTATCCCCACCTACTAAAATGAATTACAAAGCCATTGCTTGTAGAGTTTCAAAAACTGCTATACATTATTGCGTTTCTCACTATTTCTTTGCGCAAGAACAAAAGCTTCCGACACGTCCCATTTTATTACAGTGGAACCCCTCTAAACCGGACACTCGTGAAAATGTGGATGTTTAACTTATATGTGTTTCGCTGTTATGTATCTCTGATTACAATGACTTTTCACGGTTACAAAACACTAGAATGTGCCATGCCATGAAGCGCTAACATGTCTAATTTACGGTGGAACATCACCAAACCGGACACCCTGGAATCCCCCCAGGGTGTCCGGTTTCGAGAGGTTCCACTGTACAAACTTTGGTTAGGAACCTACTAATTAATGTTATATGTCCTAAAATGAGACTTCTGACCGTCCGATAATTTACTGCTACTGGAGTCGGACAGATTCAGTGCCCCTCAATTGCCGATAAAACATCGCCACTAATGGCTTCCTGGGACGGATCTAATGCTTTCTTTGACATTGAAAGATATATTCTGCATACTTCTGTCTTAACCGAATTTGTTTGCGTTATTTGCTGTGCGACTAAGTTCGAATTGACTAGCATTTGCGCTGGGCGACTACGGTTGACTTTGGTGTGGGAGACTACATTATTGTAAGTTGGTGGCAAAGATCGAATTTGATGGCGTTTGCGCTGGGTGACTAAGTTAGCATTTGGTGGCGTTTGAGCTGGATGACTTATGTTCTTATTTGATGGCGTTTTCCCTGGGCCACTCAGTTCAAATTTGGTGGTGTTCGAATTTGGGGACGTCTGCGCTGGGTGACTGAGTTCGATTTTTTTGGCGTTTTCGCTGATCGACTAAGTTCGAATTTGGTGGCGTTTGTACTGGGTGACGAAGCTAATCCGAATTAGCTGACTAATTGTTGATTTAATATGATATTTATACACTCGTTAACTGAGTTTATTAGAAACTCGACATAACCTTGATGCTTATAACATCAGTAACCGAGTTCATCAAAATTGCAAAGTATACTTTTCTAGCAAAGTATACCTTGAGGGAGACATTTTCAATTTTAGGATAAATTTATTAATTTTTATTATACTGCATTGATTACATTATCACAGCCAATTTGGCTGTGATAATGTAATAAATGCAGTATAATAATTCTGCATACTTTTAATCATGACATTTATATGCATTTGTTAGTTCTACATGAACTAATGCATTTCAGGAAAAATAAAGGATTACTCCCTCAAAGTATACTTTGCTAGAAAAGTATACTTTGCAATGTTGGTGAAATAGGCTACTGTAATCACGCAATATCATATTAAATCAATACTCGCGTAAGCTCTTATCTGCAAAACTATACGAATCTGGGGACCCTTTCACTAAACTTCGTACGACTAAAATGGTCGTAAGTGCAGAATTATGATAGTCTATAAATTTCACATTAACACTGCTTTCTTGCAAACAATTATTGGGTTTACATTTATTGAGCGTAGGCCGCAATACATGTAAATTCATCAATTGAAATTTCCAGACCATTCTAAATTTTCACTTACGAACATTTTAGTCGTACGAAGCTTAGTGAAACGGGTCCCTGAATTGTACAGGACTTGTCCGTGTATTTTATGAACACCCATCATATTTTCGCTGTAGCCGATTTCATAAAAATTGCAAAGTATACTTATCTAGCAAAGTATACTTTGAGGGAGTAATTATTTATTTGTCCCGAAATGCATTATGTCATATAGAACTAACGACTGCATATATTTGATGATTAAACGTATGAAGAATTATTATACTGAATTTATTACATTATCACAGCCAAAATGGCCAAAATGTCTGTGATAATGAAATAAATTCAGTGATTTTGGCTGTGATAATGTAATAAATTCAGTGTAATAAAAATTAATAAATTTATCTTTAACTTGAAAATTTCTCCCTCAAAGTATACTTTGCTAGATAAGTACATGTATACTTTGCAATGTTGGTGATATAGGCTACTGGACTTGTCTGGGTATTTTATGAACAGCCCTCGTATGTTCACTACGGACTGCAGCTGGTGCACATATGGTTCTGAATTGTTTACGGTTCTGACATTGATTCTGACATATTCATTGTGTATTGTTTTGAAACACTGTCTGAACTATAATAGACATGCTGAATGTACTGTATGTGAAACGTTAGTGGCGTTCAGTGACAGATGTGTATGAATGTACGCTTCTGAACTTAACCCTTACACCCCTAAGTAACTGGAATGGATTTGACATGTTAATTTTGCAACCAATCCAATTGTCACAAAATAATTTTCAGACTAGTCCATTTATGAAAAGGGGGTGTTTTTTGTTTTCAAAAATTATGAAGATTACTTACAAAAAGTGCAGATCCTGATGAGACGGCTCGTTACGAGCCGGCTCATCTGGATCTGCACTGTTTGCATAAACCGATACAGCCGGCTTTCGGATTCAAAGGGTTAACCTGCTGTTGGTAGATCATTGGTTTTCCGGTTAGCTCAATCGGTAACGAGCGTGCTTCTCGCCAATGCGGCACCGGGTTCGATCCTCGGCAAGGGAAGTATGTGAGACGATATGGTGGTTGCCAGGGTACTCCGGTTTCCTCCCACATTAATTACCGCCCTTACGCCTTCATCTGTGCCAATGAAAGCATTACAATAAGTGCTCTCGTTGTAAAAGTAAGTTTACACTCTAGATCATAATGTAACATTTCTTGGTGCATTGGAAACAAGATCATGATACTCACTTTGTAGACATGTGGCTAGGAAAGTTGGACTTGTGACACGTTTGACCAGTCTCGATTCTGGGGCCCGTTTCACTAAACTTCTTACCGACTAAAATGTTCGTAAGTGCAAATTTAAGATCGTCTGTAAATTTCAATTTATGGATTTACATTTATTGAGCATAGACTGCATATGCAGCCTATGCTCGATGTAAATCCAATAATTATTTACAAGAAAACAATGTTAATGTGAAATTTACAGACTATCATAATTTTGCACTTACGAACATTTTAGTCGTACGAAGTTTAGTGAAACGGCCCCCTGATCTGTTAACACATTTCGGCAGTCTGATATGGATATACACGGTTTATTAGATAGAAGCAGGACAGTACAGGTTATTTACTGTGGCTGGACAATTGGACCCGTCTCGATTCTGGGGGCCATTTCACTAAACTTCATACGACTAAAATGTTCGTAAGTGCAAAATTATGATAGTCTGTAAAGTTCACATTAACAAGGTTTTCGTGTAAACAATTATTGGATTTACATTTATTGAGCATAGGCTGCAAGTGCAGCCTATGTTCAATAACTGTAAATCCATCAATTGAAATTTCCAGACGATCCTAAATTTGCATTTACGAACATGTAAGAAGTTTAGTGAAACGGTCCCCTGATCTTTTTGACACATCTGGGCAGTCTGATATGAATATACATGGTTTATTAGAAGCAGGACGGGTGATTTACTGACTACATGGCAAATTGTTGTGTAGCGCCGGACCGGAATGAGCAAGATGATCTGGGGCTACACTGGTCGTGCAATCCATAAGCCCCAGTCCTCCGGTATCAGAATCATAATTACAGTTAAACCTATCTAAACCTGACACTCTGGGAGGTCCAGGTAACCTGGTAACGGGTAAAATAGATCATTATCAGGCTAAAATATTGTGCAGTTTGATCAGGAGCTACACTGGTCGCAAATCCCCATAAGACCCCATTTCTCCAGTCACATCCAAATTCCAGACTTATTGAACAGTTTCGACGAGGCTGTCACATCATTATACTTTCATGAAGCAATAAAGAAAATAATGTTATGTTTCTATTTGAAAGTGATTTATGCTGTTTGCTAGATGTACACGTATGACGGATTCTACGCTCACCGGTTGGTTGTTGTTTGGGAGCATGTACAATGGGGTCAGCGTGTAAGCGCACACACGAACGAGTGAGTGAGTGAGTGAATAGGGTTTAACGTCCGCTTTTCTGACATAGAGGTACAAGCCTCAGGGAGTCTACACGCAGTTGGTTCCAACCTGTCGTGTTCGTTCGTGTGTGCACTTACACGCTGACCCCACTGTAAGGGTACACTTAAAGGGGCATATCAGTATTTTTTGGGGAAAAATACTACAGTGGAACCTCTCTAAACCTGACACACTGGGAGGTCCCCAGAGTGTCCGATTTAAAGATGTTTCACTGTAATTCCGATGTAAGAGCACTGACACGCATGCCTGTGTGCATTGCAATCATGAACACCGATAAACATCAGCGATATTTGACAGTGAAATCATAATTTAATACATCGATGTCACAAGGATATTCGGTTTAGAGCGGTTCCACTCTAAAACAAATAAAAACGTGTTTACATCATGGCCCATCACCAGGGCCATGCTGAAAACGCTTTTTATTTTTTTTAATGTATTTAAAAAAAAAAATTCTGACATGAGTTTCATCCTGAACGGAATTTCAGCATTCCTTGTTTGAGTGAAATGCAGCTCATGAAGACGCATTTGCTGCGCCATATTTCATCAAAATCCGTTGCATATTAAGGAAAATATCAAATAATACTTACTTTGGAGTGGGCGACGTTGTTGTTGTTGTAACGTTAACGTTGTTGTACCTTGGTATTGCTCTTTAGACAACAACTGGTTGTAAATTCCTCTAAACATTGGTTCAGAAAGTGGTTGTTTATAAGTAATGGTTTGCATGCACGGCATTTTCATATTTCTCAAATGTTTGTTCAGCAATTATTGGATCGAACAAATAAGATACAATGATTGGAACAGGGTGGGGTTGTTGGGGTGTTGTGTGGGGGGGCGAGGTCCTCAAATTTTAACTACATGTACATGTATGTGTATTTGAATTGTAAAATACATATATATATTAATTTGGCTTTGGATTATGTTGTTCACGAGGTTAATGCCTACTAAGACGTGTTCAAACACAATTTGGTAATATGATTATAATATTTACTATTACGTATCATTTGTGTGTTTGGTGCTAAATGGCGATTGTCCATGCACGTAAATTACTAACGGATTACAGGGTCAAACAAATATCTTATCCGGGTCGCTGAACAGGTTAAATTTCTATGGCCAAGATCGAATGGACACAAATTGCTGCATTTAAATTTGGTTTGATGTATTGGTGTTTAACGGCCTATCAACAGCTCCGTCATGGAGTTAGCCCCCTTATTCCACTGGCCCCTGTGTATCAGAGACGGTTCTAGCAAGACCAGTGACCTATTTCACCAACATTGCAAAGTATACTTTTCTAGTAATAAGTACACTTTGAGGGAGAAATTATACGTTTTAGGATACATTTTTTAATTTTTATTATACTGAATTTATTACATTATCACAGCCATTTTGGCTGTGATAATGTAATACATTCAGTATAATAATTCTGCATACTTTTAATCATCAAATAGATGCAGTCGTTAGTTCTATATGAAATAATGCATTTCAGGAAAATAAATGATTACTCCCTCAAGGTATGCTTTGCAACTTTGATGAAATCGACTACAGGTATCACTGTACTCTACTGCCTGCACTAATCGTGCCGATAGCCGACAGTTTCTTTATTTTAAAATACTTGAATGTTGTGCTTGAAATCAAGCAAGCTGAACTTGATTGGCTTAGCCTGAGCTGTGCTACAGCTCAGACAATCAAATAACTTGATTCAGATTGGTGGATAGAAACCGTGACTGTATTGTTTGATTCAGTTCAATGGCTAGAAGCATTATCATACATTATATTGCTTTTATGCTTAATACATATTATTGTATTGGTTTGTATTGTATTGATTTTCATGGCAGTTACATTGCCAAAAGATGTTTAGAAATGTCGATAATATGGACAAGATTAACGCAGGCGTCTTGTGAATTGCATGACCGGCTCCCACTTTCTGCTAAAGATGGTCAATTTCTGCCCAATCATACAATGGCCAATTCCCCCGAGGAGACGCACAGTGCGTGATTAATTATGCACGTGCCCATTATCTATATTGTCTTGATTTTCCCACGTGTGTCCCAAGGGATATTTCAGCACTGTCTTTGAAAATATACCACGTGACTCAGATCTTACTGGCGAATGTGTTTATTTTCTGAGGAGATTTTGGTTATCAGAAACCGATAATGCACAGAATTAAAAATGCGAATATTCTTCAGGTCATCATTTTCACCAAATATTTGGCAACAAATTGATACGTGTAAAACTATAATATACAGTGGAACCTCTCTTAACCGGACACATTGTAGGTGTCCGGTTTAGAGAGGCTCCACTGTAAGTAAGCACTCCGTGAACAGTACTTGTAATTTCCAATCATGAACAGACACGACCATTAACCCTTTCACCCCTAAGTAACTGAACTGAATGGGCTGCGATATGTTAATTTTTCAACCAATCCAAACATCGCAAAATGATTTTCAGACTATTCCATTTATAAAAAGGGGGTATTTGTTGTTCTCAAAAATATGAAAATTACTTTCAAACAGTGCAGATCCTGATGAGACGGCTCGTTACGAGCCGGCTCATCTGGATCTGCACTGTTTGCATACACCGATATAGCGGGCTTTCGGGTTCAAAGGGTTAAATAAATTACCATGAAACCCATTGAAATTAAATAAAATGAGGTCCCCAGGGTGTCCGGTTTAGAGAGGTTACGCTGTATTTGCGAATTATCCCCTTTACACATTTGAACTCACCAACCCTAATACATTTCTGCAGAAACAAAGAGAAATGTGACAGACTCGAACTCGCGGAATAGCAAGTAACTATGCAGAAAATTGCACTATACCACGCTGGTAATCGGGCATCTCCAGCGGAGATGGCTGGAATATGCTTTCCAAACCCGAGCCATGTAATAATCGGGCATCTCCACGCGGAGATGGCTGGAATATGCTCTCCAAACCCGAGCGCTGTGGATCGGCTCAAGACGAAGGCAGGGATATATTTATAAAGTCATAATATACTCAGACCATATCACGCACTGTATAGTCACATGCGGGATTGGTGAACCTTCGACTTGATCCAATCTAAGGGCGGTCTCTTGCTGAGATCAATCTACAAATCAGTTCGATGTCTGTCACATTCCTCCATAAAGTAAGTTGCTAAGTTGCTGGCACCATGGCCTTACCCCAAACATTGTGTCTTTGTTGTTTATGTTTCCAATACATATGGTCACGGGAGGCACGTTAAGCATTGCCCGTATCATGGTATATATTGTGTATATGCAACTTCTATTATAATAAAGAGAAATGTAACACGTATTTGGCAAGCGCATGTCGAAGTCTGTTAGCGCCTATATGAAAGGTGTTAGTCGACAACTGTCCGTATATGTGCATGTGAATACGGTTTCACCAATTATGTTTTGGCGATTGTAATAATTACATGCATTATCAGTCCACAGATTTTTAATGTGCATGCGATGAATCAGATTACAGCAGAACCTCTGTATACGGGTCAACATCGATGTATTAAATTATTATCAATTTCTCTGTCAAATATTACTGATGTTTGTAGGTGTTCATGATTGCAATGCACACAGGCATGTGTTTCAGTGCTCTTACATCGGAATTACAGTGAAACATCTCTAACTCGGACACCCTGGGGGCAGTTTCACTAAACTTCGTACGACTAAAATGTTCGTCAGTTCAAAAATTCTGTAAATGATAGTCTGTAAATATTACATTAACAACGTTTTTTTTGTAAACAATTAATGGATTTACATTTATTGAGCATAGGCTGCTTATGCAGCCTATGCTCAATAAATGTAAATCCATCAATTGAAATTTCCAGACGATCCTAAATTTGCACTTACGAACATTTTAGTCTTACGAAGTTTAGTGAAACGGGCCCCAGGTGAATGTGTATTCCATGACGTTGCATGGATGGGCTGTGGCTCATACATACAGAATACATGACTAAATACAGGTTGTGAGTTCAAAACCTACCTTAGGGCATGAACAATTATTTCCATCCCACTGGTCTGTCGAATCTGACTTAAAAAACTGCGGTCCCGTCCCTATATGACCTTAACTGTTGCTGGGACGTTAAACCCATTCACTTTCACTTCTATGACATTACAGCGTGCTCTAAAGTCATGAACATACATTATGGCTGGATGTTCGCCACAGAAGTGAAATCCATGAAAATTAAACAGTGTCCGGTTTAGAGAGGTTGCACTGTTCATGTTTAGGCTATTATTTCAAACGTATAGCATCGCATAGTCACGGTCAAATAAATCGGAACTTGTAGACGTATGCATGTATGTGGCTGTGACTGGAGAAATGGGGCTTATGCGATTTGTAAACAGCGTAGCACCTGATCAAACAGCACACTCCTGTAGCGTGATAACGATCGATAAAGCTTGTTATATTAGAAGGGTGTCTCATTGATGGAATGACGACGAACAGTGCAGATGCACAGGCTGACATGGATCTACATTTGGATCTACAAGCTCCGTTTGTCCAGTCACAGCTACATATAAGTTCTTAACGTAGTGAGCGAACAGGTGAAATACAACCGCATTACTGTTCTAATATTCGTGTTCGGTGGTTACCATGGATAATACCTCGACTTTGATTTGTTTTCATAGGCCTTACTGGGTTGCCAATGGCAACTGATACATGTCCACGAGCAGTGTTATTATTTTATTATGCTTATATTTAACGGCGGCACTGGCTCTAGGACCTTGCATGCCGTCTCCCAAGAATGGGAGAAAGAACGGAGGTAAAGATTTTTTGAGAGAAGCCGGTAATTCGTATTTACAGAGCAACTACGAATTATCGGTACCCATTTACAGCTGGGTGAACTGGAGCAGTGTGGATAAAGTGTCTTGCTCAAGGACACAACGCACGCCGCTAGTCAGGCTCGAACCCATGACCCTTGGATCAGTAGTCCGACACACTAACCATTACGCCACGGCGCTCCACACCCACGAGCAGTGTCACGTATATACATGTATATATATGACCAACTGGCACTGGGGAGTGGACGTAATGTGGACGTGACTGGAGAAATGGGGGTTACATGTTTCGCGACCAGTGTAGATCCAGATCAGACTGTGCATCCGCACAGTCTGATCAGGATCTGCACTGTTCGCCATTTCATCAGTAAAACATTCCCGCCATTTCATCAGTAAAACACCCGTCATGCTTCTAACAAGAAATACATATCGTTATCAAGCTACATACAGGAGTGTACTGTTTGTGTAAGATTTACACTGGTCAAAAACCCCATGAGCCCAATTTCTCGTCACTCGGCCACACATGTGTCTCTATAGTACCGACTGGCACCGGGGAATGGACGTACATGTGCCACGGGGGTTCCCAGGTCATCACACGGGGACCGAATATACACGAATAAACGTCATTACTTTGCTACATATAGCTCGTGGTGTCTAATGACCGGTGATTGCCATTGCAAGACCAGGGGCATTGGGGACTTAGCTCAGTCCCAATAATCAAACTTCCCGATTTAGATTTAGAACCCCGAGTACAGTGTACTATAGTGAAACTCCTCTAAGCCGGACACCCTGGGAGGTCCGGCTTAGAGAGATTTCACTGTAAATCAGGCATTTGATCATTATATGTGTACTTTGCGATTACGAACATGCATTTATCACCAAGAAACTCATCAAACATAAGTTCACATGCGTTTTCTGGGTGTCCGGTTTAGAGGTTTCACTATAGTATTATCACAGCTCCAGTTTAGGTGCGTATTTTGATCAACTTTGGGGAGACTTTCGTTATTTCTTCGCCAAAATTGGCAAGTTGGGAGTGCTTTAGAATCGTCTCGATGAGACGATTCTAAAGCAATCCCAACTTGCCATTTTTGGTGAAGAAATCAGAAAAATACCCGGAACATTCGGTCCAATTACGCACCTTAACTGGAGCTCTGGTATATGCTCAGTATCTTCTAGACACTCGCCCGTCTGTATAATACATGGCTTTTGAAGGGACGTATAACCCTAAATAAACAAATCAATCAATCATTCTAGATTGATTGGCTGGCTGGTTGGTGGGTTTTATTGGTTGGTTGTCTGGCTGGCTGGCTGGCTGGCTGGCTGACTGGTTGGTTGGTTGGTTGGTTGGTTGGTTGGTTTGTTGGTTGGTTGATTGATTGATTGATTGATTGATTGATTGCGGTTTTACATCAACACCATATACAGATGAGATTGTGCCTTTAGTTAGCACTGAACAAATTCCTGATCCGGTGGCAGGCATTCTTATTACACATGATCTTAGCCCAATGTGTGAATGCCAGTAAATAATTCCAGCACAAAAATATTTACACAATTCCATAACATTTGATTGGCCCGTAGCAAGTCTCTGTCCAAAATTTATATCCCAGTAAACTCCCACGCTGAACTACTTTCCGTAACCGTGAGGCGCAGTTAAAATAATTCTTAAGAAAACGGAAAATAAACACATTTTCTTGATGAATTTATTTCAAATGCTGGAATTATAAGGAATGAATGGCCTTTTTGTGGAATTTATCGGGGATATAAACTTGGAAAAGTCGCGGGAATACTGGACGAGGCCATAAAAACATTACAATTTTCGAAAAAAAATATTTTTTTTTTTTTTTTCTTCTTTTTTCGAAAATTGTAATTTTTATCGCTTCGTCCAGTATTCCCGCGACTTTTCCAAGTTTATACCCCGATAAATTCCACAAAAATGCCATTCATTCCTATAATAAAATAATCTGTCCGCTATAGTTCCCCGTGCAACATGATCCTCCTAAAATGACTCGCTCTCGTGGTCTATTTAATTCCGTTCAGTTCAATATCAGCTCTAATCTTGGGCAATATGTTTCCTTCGGCTATAAACAGACTATCAAAGGCAATACAATCAAATATATTGCAACTTTCCCCCGGAATAAGACGTCGATAGCCTATTTAATAGATCACGAAGCACCAAATTACCAGCTTCGGTCTTTATGGTTGCCCAACATGCAGATATGTACTTACATGGCACGATGAGTGAGAACCAGCCATTTATTATCCCCGCGCAGATAGGCAATATGGGATTATAGCGTTAGTCCATGTACCGACGTGCGTACGTGCATGCGTACGTACGTTAGTAGCACCTTTCATTTTTCAATAACTTATGAACCGCTGCACCGATTTTGATAATATTTAGCCACAATGTTCTTCTATAGATGGTGCCTTGTTTTGTATACGACCTTGTCCGAGCGTCCAAGGTCAAGGTCACTGATGACAGACTATCACTATGTTCATGATCTTGTTTGTATGGAAAATGCGTTAGTTATTTTTTATTATCCAGGCTTGCAGCTAGGTGATTAACTGAGTGATAACGATTCCCTTGCAGAATATTGTAGCATGAAGGGAGTACTGACCAGGTGGCCGTTTCACTAAACTTCGCACGACTATAATGTTCGTAAGTGCAAAGTTATGATAGTCTGTAAATTTCACATTAACATTGTTTTCTTGTAAAGAATTATTGGTTTTACATTTATTGAGAATAGGTTGCATATGCAGCCTATGCTCAATACATGTAAATCCATCACTTGAAATTTCCAGACGATCCTAAATTTGCACTTACGAACATTTTAGTCGTACGATGTTTAGTGAAACGGCCCCCTGATTTCCAATCCGGAGGTTGTGTGTTCAAACCTCGCAGTAGGCATAAGAAATTCTAGCATTGTATTTCCATCCCACTGCTCTTTTGGATGAGACATGAAACTGAGGTCCCGTCCTTAAATGGCATTTGCTTTTACTGGGACATTAAACACGTTCACTTTCACTTTCTCAAAAACACCCACACGGCTCTTCAGAATACGCAAGCTGATCTTGGACTATGCTGGTCGCAATTGTCATAATATCCTTTTTAACAACACCGCCAGTTCGGTTCCTCAGAATAATCTGGTTAATCTAAGACTAGACTGGTCGCAAACGTCGTAAGTTTCCATTTCACAAAATCATCCTCTCGGTTCTTCATGTGTGGCTCTGACTGGAGAAATGGAGATTATGGAATTTTTGACCAGTGTAGATCCTGATCAAATATCGCACTCGTGTAGCCTGATAGCTATCTATATTTCTCATTACAAGCGGTATTTCATTGATGGAACTGCGAACAGTGCAGATCCTGATCAGACTGTGCGGATGCACAGTCTGATCTGGATCTACACTGATCGCAAAACAAATAAGGCCCATTTCTCCAGCCACAGCCACATTTAAGAGACCCATGTTCCTAGCTTGCTGCAAATCGAATTCACATCTGAAACCAGAGCGGCTAAGATGATCAAATTATTCCGCCTTGTTTGGCGTCAACTTAACGTACAATCTGATTGAATGTTCATCATGCGCCAATCACGTCAGATACCGCGCTAACAAAATTTGACGCCTCTATGATAGAAACGGTGCCTTGTTGTCGTATTTCGAACAGTTGGGGCGCCACTTTAATAGAGGGGGGGGGGGGGGGAGATTCAACTCGCGACTAGTGTAGCACCATATCAGACCGCGCACCCGCGTGGTCTCATCAGCGTTGCACTGTTGGCAAGTTACTGAGTGAGTCGTGAGGTTTACAACCATTTACAAATGCACAACCGCCCGCGTTAGTCTCGTGCAAGTATCAACGTTTCTGCACATATATTGGCAATCTCAACCCGTAATCAAGCAGTTTGATTGGCTGAGCCTGAGCCGTAACACGGCTCAGGCTCAGACAATCAACCTGCGTTGATTCAATTACAATATTGAAGCATTTTGAAACAAAAAAATTACAAACATTAGCAAGATTAGCGCAGGCGGTGGTGTATGGCTCTTGCCATGATGTAATGGTGTAATGAAACCATTACGTAGTTTATTGTCACTTATCATGGTACGTTACAAGGCAGGGGCGAGTTTCACTAAACTTCGTACGACTAAAATGTCCGTAAGTGCAAAATTATGATAGTCTGTAAATTTCACATTAACACTGTGTTCTTGTAAGCTAGAATTGGATTTACATTTATTGAACATAGGCTGCATAAAAGTATGCAGCATATGTTCAATAAATGTAAATGCATCAATTGAAAGTTTGAGATGATCCTAAATTTGCACTTTTTAGTCGTACGATGTATAGTGAAACGGCCCCAGTTGTACACTATTTGTGGCTGTGACTGGAGAAATGAGGCTTATTGTATATATGACCAATGTAGACGCAGATCAGCCTGCGCAGTCTATCATAATTTTGCACTTACGCAAATTTCAGTCGTACGAAGTTTAGTGAAACGGCCCTCGGCGTTTTAAAATTGCTGAAACGTGCAAGTCTCTTTCTGTTTTGTTTGCTGATAGGATTTTTAAATATGACACACATATTATGTCAGCAGTGGAACTCGTTTAGGAGTACCATACAGGCCCGTACGCAGGAATTAATTTAGGGGGGGGGGGGTGCGTTATCGACGGCTGGAAGGGCTAAACATATGTGTTTGCACATCCACGGACAGACCTCGGCAGATTAACCCTTTCACCCCGAAGTAACTGGAATGGATTTTGTTTGCAACCAAATCCAATCGTCACAAAATGATGTTCAGACCAGTCCATTTATGAACATAGGGTGTTTTTGTTCTCCAATTTTGTAAATTACTTGCAAAAAGTGCAGATCCTGATGAGACGGCTCGTCACGAGCCGGCTCATCTGGATCTACACTTTTTTTGTCAATACCACTATATAGGCCTGCCATACTCTCCGAATGTAGGTTAGTCCGTTATTTAATACCGAAAATGGTTTTAAATGTCTACGGAATTTTCAATTAATACAGTCATGAATGTATAATCATGTCTGAAATCTTCGCCAAATATTTGCAGATGTGATATTTGTAAAATCTTCAATGCTCTCCATTTCGACACTTTGGAGCTTAATTGGATATCTGAAACGCATATACATTACTGCCTGCGCTAATCTTGCCAATATTTGTTAATTTCTTTATGTAAAAATACTTGAATATTGCGCTTGAAATCAAGCAACATGAATGGCTGAGCCTGAGCTGTAGAGCTGTGCCACAGCTCAAGCTCAGACAAATAAATTGCTTGATTGCGAGTTGGAATTGCCAATATTATTGGCAATTCCAACTCGCAAATATTGGCAATTCCAACTCGCAATCAAGCAATTTATTTGTCTGAGCCTGAGCTGTGGCACAGCCCTACAGCTCAGGCCAATAGATGTTAAAAAACGTTGATAATCTTGACAGGTTTCACGCAGGCACTAGTGTATGTTTGATCAACGTTATACAAATAAATTTTGAAATCTACAATTCTATATACTGCCTGCTTAGTTACACAATTGTCATTGCCTCTATGAACGGGTGGAATTCCTCGGCAAACCTCGAACTTCCTACGCGTTTCTGAGCCTCGCCTGATAAACATGATAACAAACGACAGTAAAGTACAAATACTATACACTATAAATGAAATCTTTTTTTTAGCTCGACTATTCGAAGAATAGTTAGAGCTTATGTAGCCACGCCGACGCCGTCGGCGTCACCGTCACGCCTTGGTTAAGGTTTTTTTTTTAGTCAAGCTTGTATATGGAATACTCCTGGCCCTACACCCACCATACTTGGACAACTTCATCTCCTAGTGATGTACATCAACAACCCCCGACCTATATTTGACCTTGACCTACATTTAACCTTGAATTACTTAGTTATTTCCCCTTGGTTAAGGTGTGTACTCAAACTAACTAACCTTGAATTACTTAGTTAATTTCCTTGAAGCTTGTAGATGGAATACTATTGTGCATACAGACACCATACTTGGACAACCTTTTCTCATAAGGATGTACATCAATAACCCCTGATCTATATTTGACCTTGACCTACATTTCCTCTTGAATTACTTACTTAATTCCCCTTGGTTAAGGTTTTTAGTCAACCTTGGTTAAGGTTTTTAGTCAAGCTTGTAGATGGAATACCATTGTGCATACAAACACCATACTTTTCTCTAGGGATGTGCATCAATAAACCCTGACCTATATTTTACCTTGACCTACATTTAACCTTGAATTACTTAGTTATTTCCCCTTGGTTAAGGTTTGTACTCAAACTAACTAACCTTGAATTACTTAGTTAATTTCCCTGGTTAAGGTTTTTAGTCAACCTTGGTTAAGTTTTGTTTGCGCACCGCGGCCACCTTCTTTGTCAAGCTATGTGTACATCGACAACCCTCGTAGTCGTGCTGTGCTGTTCTCCTACAGCTCTTGTTTCAATCGGTATAGCATACTATAATATGCTGCTGTATCTATAGAAAGGGGCCATATGGAATTTGCGACCAGTGTAGATCCAGATCAGCCTGTATATCTGCACAGTCGGATCAGGATCCGCACCGTCACTGGTCACAAGTCCCATAAACCCTATGTCTCCAGTCACAGCCACATATGAGACAGGCCATGCGATTTTGTACAGTACCTACGGACATCTGCGACTCCTTCATGAAACATATTTACAGAAAATGTGATATTTTCCGTAAATGACTTCCGCATGTACTCTGAACATTTTGTCAATTGTTGACACAGTTTACGGAAGACGTAAATTTTGTAAACATATTTCATAAAATTACGCAGATATCAGAAGGTACAAAATCGCATGGCGTGTCTCATATATGCTATGGGTAAGGGCTGTAATTAATGTTGTGAGAACTTGTAGCCCAAGCCCATTGTACTTATATACAATAAACTATGTTTAAACCATATATGCTACCCGGAAACTTTTGGTTGTTTTGAAGAAATTTCGTGTACCACACCATAATAGTGCGACATTCAATCCTATAATCATTATCCAACCGAACCATAGTAACATGAACGTTGATTAACTGCCATAGAAATACAACACAATACATCGTCTCAGATTTAGGGAAATTTTATCTTTATTTCAGTGTTGAATTTGCTAAATAGGGAATGTCAGTCACAATTGGTTGGGTGTGTTATTCAATGATTGTGTTGTAATAACCAGCAGCCATGAGTCGACCATTACGTAACCACACATGTGCATATGAATGACGAAAGTGTAATTACATTTAAAGATGCATGTGAATACCTTTAAAACACACGGCCAAAGCTTCAAGGATATTCTGTGTCATATCCGCATATACAATGATAACACCATGTTCATATATTTATACTTATTACATTGTATACCCCCGGCATACCAAGTATGTTCGATGGGTATATAGTATTGCATCTGTCCGGCCGTACGATTTGCGTTTTCGGATACCCTTTATCTGCTTTATTTGCTTGAAACTTCATATACTTTATCATCCATATTTTCATTCTGTCCCATCCATGTGGCTTGCATGCGAAATGTCACGGCCAAACGAACTTATATGTTGGTCAGACAAGGCGCAGGCCGGGGGTATCCATGAGCCCCTGCTCACTTGCTCTAGTGGTATTTGTGATCAGTGTAGCTCATGATCAAATCGCACACTCATATCGCCCGTTAAAGATATATAATGCTTGTTAGCAGCTTTACAGGGGGCCGTTTCACTAAACTTCGTAAGACTAAAATGTTCGTAAGTGCAAACTTATGACAGTCTCTAAATTTCACATTAACAATGTTTTCTTTTAAACATTTATTGGATTTACATTTATTGAGCATAGGCTGAATATGCAGCCTATGCTCAATAAATGTAAATCCATAAATTGAAATTTCCAGACGATCTTAAATTTGTACTTACGAACATTTTAGTCGCAATAAGTTTAGTGAAACGGGCCCCTGAACAGACCGTGCGGATGCGCAGGTTGATATGTATCTACACTGGTCGCACCATTTCTTCTGACAAACCCACATATAAATGAACAACGATAGACAAATTTTAAAAATCCACCCCTACACGTTGGAAAATGCCTTATCATACATTGTTTTATATAACGAGTCCAGGGGTCCGTTTCACTAAACTTCGTATGATAAAAATGTTCGTACGACGATTTTTATTAACTTCCTTTACACATTAATGTGATTGTATAAGGCTATTATCTTCCACATACATGTAGCCGTCATTAAATCTGAACAAATTCACCCAAGTGTTTCATCTAGGGAGAGGATTTATATAAGCTTGCTTTCAATCCAATCCCATTTGTTTCATTATGTATATACTACGAGTGATGCCTTACTTGTTTATAATATACAAATACAATATGTTTAAACCAAAGAGTTTCCAAAATCGGCCGCTAATCGGAACGTTGTTGATGAATATAATTTGTCAATTACGAACTTCTGAAGACGTGACGACGTGACGAAAACATAGTTAGTATATCTACAGGTCGATATAATTGACATTGGATGACACGGGGCCGTTTCACTAAACTTTGTACGAACAAAATGTTCGTAAGTGCAGAATTATGATAGTCTGTAAATTTCACATTAACACTGTTTTCTTGTAAACAATTATTGGATTTACATTTATTGAGCATAGGCTGCATATGCAGCCTATGCTCAATAAAAGTAAATTCATCAATTGAAATTTCCAGACGATTGTAAATTTGCACTTACGAATATTTTAGTCGTACGAAGCTTCGTGAAACGAGCCCCAGGCCCGTGCCATTCTGGTGCATGTAACTTCAAAAACTCTAAATCTACAAAGATAAATATTTCGTTAAAAGTCGGACTTGTTTACTGTTACCATTGATTTTGTGAAGCTTAATGGTTTTACGCAACCGCCTGCGTTAATCTTGCCTCGATGTCAACGTTTCTGAACATCTATTGGCAATCTTGATTCATAATCAAGCTGTTTGTTTGGCTGTGCCTGAGCTGTAGCACGACATTTACACCAATACCTGCGTTAATCTTGCCCAGATGTCAACGTTTCTGAACATCTATTGGCAATCTCAACTCGCAATCAAGTTGTTTGATTAGCTGTGCCTGAACTATAGCACGACACGACATTTACACCATTACAAACGTTAATATTGTCCAGATGTCAACGTTTCAGAACATCTATTAGCAATCTCAACTCGCAACCAAGCAGTTTGATTGACTGTGCCGGAGATGTAGCACATGACATTTACAACATTACCTGCGTTACTATTGTCCATATGTCAACGTTTCTGAACATCTATTGGCAATCTCAACTCGCAATCAAGCTGTTTGATTGGATGTGCCTGAGCTGTAGCACGACACGACATTTACATCATTACAAACGTTAATATTGTCAGATGCAACGTTTCTGAACATCTATTAGCAATCTCAACTCGCAACCAAGCAGTTTGATTGACTGTGCTGAGCTGTGCACATGACATTTACAACATTACCTGCGTATTTGTCCATGTCAACGTGAACATATTGGCAATCTCAACTCGCAATCAAGCTGTTTGATTGGATGTGCCTGAGCTGTAGCACGACACGACATTTACATCATTACAAACGTTAATATTGTCCAGATGTCAACGTTTCAGAACATCTATTAGCAATCTCAACTCGCAACCAAGCAGTTTGATTGACTGTGCCTGAGCTGTAGCACATGACATTTACAACATTACCTGCGTTAATATTGTCCAGTTGTCAACGTTTCTGAACATCTATTAGCAATCTCAACTCGCACCCAAGCTGTTTGATTGACTGTGTCTGAGCTGTAGCACATGACATTTACAACATTACCTGCGTTAATATTGTCAAGATGTCAACGTTTCTGAACATCTATTAGCAATCTCAACTCTAGCAATCTCAACTCGCAACCAAGCTGTTTGATTGACTGTGTCTGAGCTGTAGCACATGACATTTACAACATTACCTGCGTTAATATTGTCCAGATGTCAACGTTTCTGAACATCTATTAGCAATCTCAACTCGCAACCAAGCTGTTTGATTGACTGTGTCTGAGCTGTAGCACATGACATTTACAACATTACCTGCGTTAATATTGTCCAGATGTCAACGTTTCTGAACATCTATTAGCAATCTCAACTAGCAATCGAGCTGTTTGATTGACTGTGGCTTAGCTGTAGCACATACCATTTACACCAATACCTGCGTTAATATTGTCCAGATTTCAACGTTTCTGAACATCTATTGGCAATCTCAACTCGCAATCAAGCTGTTTGATTGGATGTGCCTGAGCTGTAGCACATGATATTTACAACATTACCTGCGTTACTATTGTACAGATGTCAATGTTGGCTGAACCTGAGCTGTAGTACAGCTCAGGCTCAGCCAATCAATCTGCTTGATTTTTCAAGCGCAATATTCAAGCATTCATTCTGAGAGAAAACAATGAACAACTATTGGCAAGACTAGCGCAGACGGTGGTGTAAATATAGTGTCGCAAGTGAAATTGTTGATGCACTTTAGTTTACATGTACAGCTTCGCAAAACTATAATACTACAGTCGATCGATCGTATTACTGATTAAACAAACACAGACAATCATATTAACTGCTAAGCAATAGCGTACGGAGCCCCGCAAGGGACGTAGAATTCTTTGTTTTTATTAATTCGTTCCCACGAAATAACAATTCGTTCCCTCAATTTAACAATTCGTTTCCACGAATTAACAATTCGTTCCCACGAATTAACAATTCGTTCGCTCAATTTAACGATTGTTAATTCGAGGGAACGAATTGTTATATCGTGGGAAGGAATTGTTAATTCGAGGCAACGAATTGTTAAATTGAGGGAACGAATTTTCATTTCGTGGGAACGAATTGTTAATTCGAGGGAACGAATTGTTATATCTTGGGAAGGAATTGTTAATTCGAGGCAACGAATTGTTAAATTCAGGGAACGAATTGTCAATTCGAGGGAACGAATTGTTAATTCGAGGAAACGAATTGTTATTTCGTGGGAACGAATTAATAAAAAAAATCCTTGTCCCATGCGGGGCTCCGTAGAAGCCCTACATGCGTATCACTGACGAAACAAACACAGAGAAACATATTAACTGCTAAGCAATATGAAACCCTACATGTGACTCATAAAGCAATATCGAGACCAAATATAAAGTATTTGGTTTCTATTGGCGAAATTGCATTGTTCTTGCTACAGTGGGGTCAGCGTGTAAGTGCACACACGAACGAACACGACAGGTTGGTTCCAACCTGTCGTGTTCGTTCGTGTGAGCACTTACACGCTGACCCCACTGTATAACGTACTGTAGGTCCGTCCATGTTAGTGCACCACCGCCTTTCCTAATCGTGCTAAGTGCGGCAGCCGGTGCTATCCGTGAGCCTCTGTAGCCTATTTCACCAACATTGCAAAGTATACTTTCCTAGCAAAGTATACTTTGAGGTAGAAATTTTCAATTTTAAGATAAATGTATTAATTGTTATTATACTGAATTTATTACATTATCACAGCCATTTTGGCTGTGATAATGTAATACATTCAGTATAATAAGTCTGCATATTTTTAATCATCAAATATATGCAATCATTAGTTCTATATGAAATAATGCATTTCGGAAAAATCAATGCTTACTCCCTCAAAGTATACTTTGCTAGATAAGTATACTTTGCAATTTTGATGAAATCGGATACTGATCACTTGCTCTAGTAACTCTAAAAACATGTGTATGCACGTCATCAGTGTCCATTTCTCTCCTTTCAGCCGCTCAAGAAGCGCCCCATAGATAATCGCAATGACATCGACGAGTACCCCCGCTACAGGGCCAAGATTCGATCCGTCTCCGGCCGGTCGGCACATGAGGACTCGTGCTTCTCGTGTCTACGGACGGCCGTGCATTGCTATAATATCATTATATTGGTATGTATACCAACTCTGTAGAATCGTATGTATTATTCGTCAATGCACATTGTCTACGTGTGTGAAGCGAAACCGGGGATGCAGACACTAATAACTGAGGGCCGTTTCACTAAACATCGTACGACTAAAACGTTCGTAAGTGCAAAATTATGACAGTCTGTAAATTTCACATTAACAATGTTTTCTTGTAAACATTTATTGGATTTACATTTATTAAGCATAGGCTGCGATCTTAAATTTGCACTTACGAACATTTTAGTCGTAGGAAGTTTAGTGAAACGGGCCCCTGATTTTTAGCCGGGTTATTGAATTGAAATTCCAGCTATTGAATTGGCGAAAGCCGGGCGGGCGGGCGAACTTTTGGGCGGCGGCGTACACAATGCTAAGTTTTCGTGTTGTGTCTATTTCTCTGTTACTGTACCACGTATATCCACCATACGTGCACAACTTCATAACAAACGGGTGCCCATCACACACCACTATCCAACATGTGACCTATTTGTTTCGCGTAATCGACGTAGCCATTGTCAACGTGAAGTTTACACTGATGCAATAAATGTAATCTAATATTTATGTTGATTTAAGATGCTATTTATTTAATTCGTTGACTGATAGCATAAGGAACTCGGCATAGCCTCGTTTCTTAATCAAATCAGTAATGTCGTTTAATAAATATCCTATTATATAATTTCTCATGCAAGTTCCTCTATTGAAGACATTTTAAGATGGTGAACAATAGGCGTTGATGAACAAACAATACGTGATTCAGTAGCCGATTTCATCAATATTGCCAAGTATACTTATCTAGCAAAGTATACTTTGAGGGAGTAATCATATATTTTTCCCGAAATGCATTAAGTCATATAGAACTAACGACTGCATATATTTGATGATTAAAAATATGCAGAATTACTATACTGAATTTATTACATTGTCACAGCCAAAATGGCTGTGATAATGTAATACATTCAGTATAATAAAAATTAATAAATTTATCATTAAATTGAAAATTTCTCCCCCAAAGTATACTTTGCTAGATAAGTATATTTTGCAATGTTGGTGAAATAGGCTACTGATCTTGTAGAACCGCCTATCGTTCATCAACGCTTAGTATTTACGTGTGAGCAGAAGCCGGCGATGCAGACACGAATGAGATAATTTCTGAACGTTATTGCCAGTACCGTTGGTCTCCGAATAACTTGGAACATTTCATTGTCATTTTAAATTGGTGAACACGTTCATGTCTTTCATGCCTGTCACTTTTTCCCTTCCAGCTCCTGGGTCTGGGCGTTCTAGGCGTGGGCATCTGGCTCCTAGTGACCGAATACAGCGCCCGGGAGGTGTCCGTGCTCGTTGGCTCCCGGCACTTCGAGATCGCCACCTACCTTACGATTGGGGGCGGGGGCACAATCACACTGCTCGCCTTCTGCGGGTGCTGCGGAACGATGCGAGAGGATAAATGCGTTCTCGGCTTTGTAAGTACATTTTTAGCTCGACTATTCGAAGAATAAGTAGAGCTTATGTTGTCACCCCGGCGTCGGCGTCGGCGTCGGCGTCACGCCTTGGTTAAGGTTTTTAGTCAACCTTGTATATGGAATACTACTGGCCCTACACCCACCATACTTGCACAACTCCCATCTCCTAGTGATGTACATCAACAACCCCTGATCTATATTTGACCTTGACCTACATTTCCTCTTGAATTACTTAGCTAATTCCCCTTGGTTAAGGTTTTTAGTCAACCTTGGTTAAGGTTTTTAGTCAAGCTTGTACATGGAATACTATTGTGCATACAGACACCATACTTGGACAACCTTTTCTCATAGGGATGTACATCAATAACCCCTGATCTATATTTGACCTTGACCTACATTTCCTCTTGAATTACTTAGTTAATTCCCCTTGGTTAAGGTTTTTAGTCAACCTTGGTTAAGGTTTTTAGTCAAGCTTGTACATGGAATACTATTGTGCATACAGACACCATACTTGGACAACCTTTCTCATAGGGATGTACATCAATAACCCCTGATCTATATTTGACCTTGACCTACATTTCCTCTTGAATTACTTAGTTAATTCCCCTTGGTTAAGGTTTTCAGTCAATCTTGTATATGGAATACTCCTGGCCCTACACCCACCATACTTGGACAACTTCATCTCCTAGTGATGTACATCAACAACCCCTGACCTATATTTCACCTTGACCTACATTTAACCTTGAATTACTTAGTTAATTCCCCTTGGTTAAGGTTTTTAGTCAACCTTCGTTAAGGTTTTTAGTCAAGCTTGTACGTGGAATACTATTGTGCATACTGACACCATACTTGGACAACCTTTTCTCATACGGATGTACATCAATAATCCCTGATCTATATTTGACCTTGACCTACATTTCCTCTTGAATTACTTAATTCTCCTTGGTTAAGGTTTTTAGTCAAGCTTGTAGATGGAATACTCCTGGCCCTACACCAACCATACTTGGACAACTTCATCTCCTAGTGATGTACATCAATAATCCCTGACCTATATTTGACCTTGATCTACTTTCATCCTTGGGTTACTTACTTATTTCCCCTTGGTTAAGGTTTTTAGTCAAGCTTGTATATGGAATACTCCTGGGCCTACAGCAACCGTACTTGGAAAACTTCATCTCCTAGTGATGTACACCAATAACCCCTGACCTATATCTGACATTGACCTACATTTAACCTTGAATTACTTACTTAATTTCCCTTGGTTAAGGTTTTTAGTCAACCTTGGTTAAGGTTTTTATGCAGGCCGCGGCCACCTTGTTTGTCAAGCTATGTGTACATCGACAACCCTCGTAGTCGACCTATGCTGTTCTCCTACAGCTCTTGTTTTTATATTGTACTACTGTCCGTCTGTGTGGCGTCTGTGTGTCCGATATTTGGGTTAGCGATTTCAGCTACAGTACATGTAAGTAGGATTGGCTTGAAATTTCATATGCATATGTATCATCATCCATATTTATATTCAATCCACCCGTGTGGCCTCAAGGTCAATGCCAAATGTCTTAGAAATGTGGGTGATCGTTTTTTAGCTCACCTGAGCGAAGCTCATGTGAGCTATTGTTACCGCAATGTGTCCGTCCGTCGTCCGTCGTCTGTCCGTGAACATTTTCAAACTTCTCCTCGGTAACCCTTGGGGTCAAATTTTATTTTTGACCGAATATGGTCATGTCATATATCAAATCGAAGGTATCAACGCCGCGATCACTCTGGTACATATTTTGTCGAAATCGGACGGTTATGTCATCCAAGATGGCCGCCGTAAGGTCAAAAGGTCGTTCTTTTATTGGTGATTTCAAAATTCTTCTTCACACGAATCGCTTGGCCCATGGTGGCCAAACTTCACAGTTATGGTTCATGGGTGAAGCCTTTTCAGATTTGTTTAAACGGAGGTAGTCGCTAATTCAAGATGGCCGCCGTCTAAAAATAGCACAAATTCTTAAAATATCTTCTTCTCATGAACCGCCAGCCGGATTTCGACAAAACTTGGTAGGAATTATCGATGTAGAATACTCTTGCACAGGTGTTAAAATGGTGACCCCGGGGTCAAAAGTGGGCGTGGCCCGTGGGGTCAAATTCTATTTTTGACCGAATATGCTCATGTCATATATCAAATTGAAAGTATCGATGAGGCGATTCCAATATTTGTCGGAATTGGATGATTATTTCATCCAAAATCCAAGACGAAAGGTCAAAAGGTCATCCTTTTATGAGAGATTTTGAACATCGTCGTCTCATGAACCGATTGGCCAATGGTCAGCAAACTCTACCTGTATGATCCTTAGGTGAACATATTCCAAAGTTGTTGAAATTAAGTTGGCCTGAAATCCAACATGGCCGCCGTCTAAAAATAGCACAAATTCTTAAAAAAAAATTCTCATGAACCGCCAGCAGGATTTCGACGAAACTTGGTAAGAATGATCGCTGTACAATGCTCTTTCGAAGTTGTTAAAATGGTGACCCCGGGGTCAAAAAATGGGCGTGGCCCGTAGGGTCAAATTAGGGTCAAATTTGTGTTCATTGAGTCAGGTGAGTGAATTAGGGCCATCATGGCCCTCTTGTTTAATTTGCGTAAACGTTTTTATTTTTGCGGGATACCACCGTCAGTGTTACCGATTTATTTTTTTTGTTATTTTGTACACACTTATGTCAATAAATCGTTATAATATGTTCAATATTGGTAGTACATGTATAATTATAACGATGGCATTATGCCATACATAGAACGCACTGGCCAGAGACTATACACGTTTACTAGTTTTTATGGTTTTACAGAATTAGCAATTTTGTCAATAGCATAAGGCTCACGTCACGACTTTGTGACATTTGTAGTACCACGTGATGGAGTAGCGTGCAATCGAACATTGGCAGTTATGACACCGGCTTAATTGGTCCCGTCACTCTGCGATCCAATTGAGGCAAGTCATGTGGTTTTGTACATAAGACGGTGCGCGAGTTTCCGTGAAATGTATTTACGGAAACTGTGATATCTTCTGTAACGGACGTTGAAAGTTGACAAATGTTTCAAAGCACATGCGGAATTGTATTCAGCATGTGCTCTGCACATTTTGTCAACTTTAGACGTCATTTGCTGAATGTATGGCAGTTTGCGAATATATTCATGTGATATGATCGCACATCTTCGTAGGTGAAAATCACATTGCTTTTTCCAATTATAGAATCGCAGCAAATTGGATAACTCGGATTTCATTGCTATGTGACTGGTCGATTGGGTAGCCGTATTGCATATTCTTGTAAGATACGACATACAGTGCGTATGTGCCGTGATACACGGTGCCGTGAAACATTTTAGATATCCAGTCAATACGACCTAATCACTGAATATGAATATGTACGGTGGCTGGGGTTATTTTTATTGAATTTTAAAACTATTTGTAGGTGTTGACGGGATAAATAGAATAGTAGGTTAGTGCCGTGAATGGGAAAAAATATATGGCGCGGCACGGAAACGGGATGTGCTCGGCAGAGCCTCGCCCATCCCGTTTCCTAAGCCTTGCCAGATATTTTTACCCATTCACGACACTAACCTACTATTCTCTATAAGATTCAACATACATGTAGCAATAGTCGTGTGGATATTTGTGTTCTGACTGCGTTCAGACATCGAGAATCAGTATTTCAGTGTCGTTGTAATATTATACACATGCATCAATATCTGGTCATCTATAGTATAACGTTGAGTTTTGATTTGCACAAATTTAGCCCCAGTAGCCTATTTCACCAACATTGCAAAGCATACTTTTCTACCAAAGTATACTTTGAGGGAGAAATTTTCAATTTTATGATAAATTTATAAATTTGTATTATACTGAATTTATTACATTATCACAGCCATTATGACTGTGATAATGTAATACATTCAGTATAATAATTCTGCATACTTTTAATCATCAAATATATGCAGTCGTTAGTTCTATATGAAATAATGCTTTTCGGGAAAAATAAATGATTACTCCCTCAAAGTATACTTTGTTAGAAAAGTATACTTTGCAATTTTGATGAAATCGGCTACAGATCAGCTGTCCAATCCGGTATAGCGTTGATTTGTTTTGAGAAATACATATAGCCATACCAGACCCAGATGAGCAGGCTCGTAACGATCCGTCTAATCAGGATCTGCACTTTTTGAAATTTTCAGATTGTTTTAGAAAAAAAACAACAACAACAAAACACCCACTTCTTATAAATGCACTAGTCTGAAAATAAGTTTGTGACAATTGGGTTTGTCCTTAAATAAACATATCACAGTCCATTCCAGTTGCTTAGGGTGAAAGGGCTAAAATACTGTTCGTTTGGATACCATGTATTTCCTGTTCAATGTAGTACATCTATACATATATGTGCATGCACATAAACTAACCCTATACCATAGCTCCAGATAAGTTTTGTATCTGAACAGTATTATACCCCCATATTTCAAATTCAATGCGTATTTTACTTTTACAAATGTAATGTTGCTTTTCTTCCTTATTACATAAATATTTTCACATTGCTGTGAGTATTTTGTACTCCCACTTTTAATAATCAACACGTATTCTGCTAAAATAAGTGCGTAAAATACGTCAATACGCATCTTATCTGGAGCTCTGCAATATACATCATTATAATTATGACTCTCTTTCTTTTGTTGCAGTATGGTGTGACGATGACCCTTGTGCTGTTTGCCTTGTGCGGGAGTAGTGCTCTAGCCTTTTTATTCCGTAGTGATGTAAGTATTATGTAAACAAAGTTACAAACCGCCATATTGTAGCACGGGATTGGTTGTGACCTCGGGATAGAGCATTGTACTGCAGATATTATAGGAATGAATGGCCTTTTTGTGGAATTTATCGTGGTATAAACTTGGAAAAGTCGCGGGAATACTTGACGAAGCGATAAAAAATTACAATTTTCGAAAATTGTAATTTTTTTAAGGCCTCGTCCAGTATTCCCGCGACTTTTCCAAGTTTATATCCCCGATAAATTCCACAAAAAGGCCATTCATTCCTTATAATTCCAGCATTTGAAATAAATTCATGAAGAAAATGCGTTTATTTTCCGTTTTCTTAAGAATTATTTTAACTGCCCCTCACCGTTACGGAAAGTCGTTCGGCGTGGGAGTTTATTTGGGATATAACTTTTGGACAGAGACTTGCTATGGGCCAATCAAATGTTAGGGAATTGTGTAAATATTTTTGTGCTGGAATTATACTTTCATAATACATGTATTTTCATCACACTGGTTGGATGGGACTTTAACTCTGCATGCTAGCAGTGAAAATATCCGTCAAACGAATTAGGAGCATATAATTCCAGCACAAAAATATTTACACAATTCCCTAACATTTGATTGGTCCATAGCAAGTCTCTTTCCGAAATTTATATCCCAGTAAACACCCACGCCGAACTACTTTCCGTAACCGTCGGGCGCAGTTAAAATAATTCTTAAGAAAACGGAAAATAAACACATTTTCTTGATGAATTTATTTCAAATGCTGGAATTATAAGGAATGAATGTCCTTTTTGTGGAATTTATCGGGGATATAAACTTGGAAAAGTCGCGGGAATTTGTGGAATTTATCGGGGATATAAACTTGGAAAAGTCGCGGGAATACTGGACGAGGCCTTCCGGCCTTCGTCCAGTATTCCCGCAACTTTTCCAAGTTTATACCCCGATAAATTCCACAAAAAGGCCATTCATTCCTATAATGTTTTATGTCTTGAAATTTCATTAGAATTGAGTTCTGAGGACTCCTAGTGTAAACTGTTCTGTCGTTATTTTAGTATTTGTGTTTTTATGCCCCCGCTACCGAAAGGTACGGGGGCATATAGTGTTACCAGCGTCCGTCCGTACGTCCGTCCCGTACGTCCGTCTCGATATTATATTCATTACTAACATCTACATGGCTTCACATATTATGTCAATATGTATACACGTGATACATATGAACATCCCTTACACACTCCACCCCCCAGTACTTCGACCTTGACCTTTGGCCTTGACCTTTTCCACTTTAAATGTTTGCTTGGCACTTTGGGACAAATCTACGTGCACGTTTCTCAATCCTACAATAACTTCTCAATACTTTTGCCAATCGCTTAAATATTTATACACATGATACATATGAACATGCCCTACACACTCCATCACCCAGTACTTCGACCTTGACCTTTGACCTTCATCTTTTCTACTTTAAATGTTTACTTAGCACTTTGGGACAAATCTACGTGCACGTTTCTCAATCCTACAATAACTTCTCAATACTTTTGCCAATCCCTTAAATATTTATACACATGATACATATGAACATGCCCTACACGCTCCACCACCCAGTACTTCGACCTTGACCTTTGACCTTCACCTTTTCTACTTAAATGTTTACTTAACACTTTGGGACAAATCTATGTGCACGTTTCTCAATCCTACAATAACTTCTGAATACTTTTGTTAATTGCTTAAATATTTATACACATGATACATATGAACATGCCCTACACACTCCACCACCCAGTACGTCGACATTGACCTTCACCTTTTTATGCCCCCGCAACCGAATGGTGAGTGGGGCATATAGTGTTACCGGCGTCCGTCCGTACTCGGGTAAATGGCTTGTAATCAAATATGCCTCGTTTTCTTTTGCTGCCAGCGGGGGCATTCGTGTGCCGACAGGCCATATTTCTATTTTTTTGCTACATTGTTTGAACCAAGGTTTTTATTCATCTATAGACCACATACAACAAAACTGGGGTTGATTCCATTTTTTTTCTATTAGCCATATGGCCGCCATCTTGAAATTCAAAATGGCCGTCATTGAAATTTATACTTTGAGGTCAAGGTCATTATGTGTGGTGTTTTTGCAGCGGACAAGAAATATTAGTAGGATGAGTTCAATACATTTTGAGATACTAGCCATTTTGGTTTTCAAGATGGCCGCCATTTCAAAATTGGAAATCCAGTATTTATTTTACATTTTTGAATGTCGTGGTAAGATTTAGTTTTTTCCTTCTGGTTATACTCGTATTTCTTTGAACACATTCTGCTGAGTTTATTGCTAACTGGTATTGTGCTACGAGTAAGTTTTAGTTTCAAAATGGCCACCGAAACTATGTACATGCCACATCGAAGATTTGTAAGACATTGTAGTATTACTGTGGCTGTAGTTCTTTCAAATGATATTGTGATTGGAACGTGTGTGTCTGCTTGAAAAACATATCTATATACAGCATATAACACAAGTGAAGTTTATTCCATTTTTTAAGAGACGCATGGTCAAAATGGCCGCCATTGAAGTTAATTTATATTTAACGTCAACGTTATGTGATGTTTTTATTATTATATTTTATGAATAAGACATATGGGCATAATTATTTCAGTATATGTTAAACTGGCTGCCATATTATTTTTAAAATGGCCGCCATTTAAACTTGACAATCTAATATTGATTATACATGTTAATGCAGTGTTGATATGTGTTCCTTCTGCTTATACTCATAATACAATGAACACAAAGTGTTGAGATTATTGCTAACTAGTACTGTGGTACAAGACGTCATTATGTTCTAAATTGCCGCTGAAATAAGTGTGTCACATACATTGCCACTTCAAGGATTTACATCTATTACGTATTATTGTATTACGTATTTACATATATCACGCATTGTTGTGGCTTACAGTTATGCTTCTTCAAACCATATCTTGGTTAGCACATGTGTTTTCCTTTAAAATAAGAAGATGAAAATATGGCAAACCATCCATTTTATCCAAGTGTATATTATGGTATTGTATATTGCATTGCAAAGGTAAATACTCATGTTCTCAATTGCTTCATGAGAAAGCGTCTGTTACGGCGATGTAATGCACCATCTGCAGTCTGTAAGATTTGGCATTGTGCTAGCAGACTGCAACTGGTCTCAACAGTTTGCTGTCTTTATGGAGTCCAGCTTAGTCGCCAATGTTTAGCTATATTAATGTTAAAGCTACTATGATTTTATCATAGTGTTTCTTGTTCTGTTGATGACTGCATGTGATCTTGTTACAACTCGAAACATTTATTGGATATACCTGGTCACAAGTGCTCAGTAAACTGGACAGAAGCTGCTGTCCCATCAATAACTGTGCAGGTGACCATTCCGGTTATGTGAATTTTGATATTCCAGTATACCCAAACATAGGTATGTACATTCACCTTTTGTTTTTGCGAAACTGTGTTTCACAATGATTACTGTTCGCCCAGTTAACCCACTAGACATTGGATACTTCATCTGATACATGAGTACTTGGTACACACTGCTTACTGTAAATCCCTTTCAACTATCCAATGGCCATTTTGGAGTTCATGCTGTGTGACTGTTGTTGTTAACAGTTACCGGAAATTCTTCTCATTCCATGTAGAAATCTTTGTAGCAACAGTTTGTCATGGGTGGCCTGGTACATAGTGTGATATCAGAGTTTCTTTGGCTTTTCAGTTTCTATTTTCAATCTTCCTACCATTTTACCAGAACATAATATATTGCGCTCATCTAATGTCTGAATGCCGAGATGGCTATTTTCTGCGGACATTGCATTCTGAATTTGAGTATCCATTTAGAATCTATTGTGCATTTTATTCAGTCAAGTTTGCAATTTCTTGCAACTCGTGATCACTGACAGGTTAGTTCGCAAATACTACATGTACCTGTGAGTTAACACCCTTAATGAAGTTAGAATATATGTTTGTTACTGACTCATGGGATAGCGTATCAGTAACTAGTACGTTTTTGCCAGAAACGTGTTTCATGGGCAGGCCATATTGTTTCAGCGGCAATCAAATATCCTGTAATCTGTGACGACATGAATAGAGAATTTGTTTAATGTATATGAGAGACAAGTGATCTTACTCCACTTGAACAGTCAGTCCGTACACATAACCAAACCGTTTCCGGCCAAATAACATGCCTCATTATTCATGTTCAATCATGAGCATGTTAATTTTATGCGAGAATCAATGATATGGAAGTGTTAGCCATTGGCTTGCCTTTGTGGCACACCATAATGCAGTGTCTCTGGCTTTGCCAAGTCATTATATGACAATTTCAACAAGTGAAACGCAATTTGGACCATCAATGCACTGGTCACTGGTATATTTAGTTGTGATATCTTAAGACCATATGGTAATCGTAAATAATGGCAATGACCATGGAACAATACTGCCTTTTCAACGTGGCCCTTTTATTGCAGTTTCATGCATACAATTATGTATTATGTATAGAGTGTATTCCACCACAGTGTTATGGCAACCAATCTGACATTTTACACACGTCGTCTACACATACTGAACATGTACACATGGCGTTTTAATGCCGAAAAAGTCATTTAATCACACACATGATTCGACTGTTCATCTGCACTTTCATGCATACAAGTTTGTATAGGGTATATAGTTTATGTAAGCAACTACTTTGGCCGCATTTTGAGTGTGATTGTGCCACCACTGCCTTTCAGGAACATCTACAAGATGGAGACACTAATGCAGATGGTGATGCAACTGACTGAAAGCACTGTATCTATAATTAAGAAAATTCCTGCATACACACAGTGGCCATTTCGAAAGCTAACATGTTTGTCATAAACAGTGACTTGAAATTGACTTTAGTCATATATAATTTACTTTCAATAAGTATTATAGTCTGGGAAAATCAGTCCAAATGGTTTGTGCATGATTATAAGAATTATATTATTTTCAAGGCAGCCATTTTGAAAATTAGCATACAATAGGAACAACTCTTGTTTTCATTGATGATAGAAACGTTTGTTCCGAGAACGTAGCAAAACAGTCAACACAACCTAACTATAAATATACTTTACTAAAGACAGCACGTAGTGAAGACATAATACATATTGTTTGCATAGAGGCCATTTTTAAACAAAATTTCCGCCATACTAGTTATCATAAAAAGTGGAACGAACGCCAGTTTTATTATTTGAAGTATGTAGATGGCATAGCCGAAAAAAAAACCATTCCATCTGCATTATAAATGTAGATATGAATATTACAATAGTGTATACAATTTCAGAGCGGCCATTTTTAAATCTAAGATGGCCGCTATGGGGGTTGTTAAAAATTATAGAAATAACACTGGTGTTGCTGTTTGTAGTAGTCAAACGATGATTATCATAAAAAACGAATCAATATTCTACCTGTATTAGAAGTGTATATATAATGAATATAGCATTTCAGGGCGGCCATTTTGAAATCCAAGGAATTGTTTGACAATTCCTTGGGGTCAGCGTGTAAGTGCACACACGAACGAACACGACAGGTTGGAACCAACCTGTCGTGTTCGTTCGTGTGTGCACTTACACGCTGACCCCACTGTAGTCACTCCTCTATTTTAGTAGTTTTCACCCAGCAAATAAATATACTATTTTTAATCTAATCATACTGTTCTTCGGTAAAAGCACAATAATTCCAGCAAAAAAATATTTACACAATTCCCTAACATGTTATTGGCCCGTAGCAAGTATCTGTCCAAAATTTATATCCCAGTAAACTCCCACACCGAACTACTTTCCGTAACCGTCAGGCCTTCGTCCAGTATTCCCGCGACTTTTCCAAGTTTATACCCCGATAAATTCCACAAAAAGGCCATTCATTCCTATAATAAATTATTGTATTTGGAGTGTTTCCAAACCGTCATCTGATGTCATTTATGTATAGCAATATTCTGACATGACCCTTATAGATAAAGTTGCTTACACTATGTACATGTCAAGAGGTATGAACTGCTATTATTTATAAACAGATTACAAGATGAATAGTGAATATATTCATGTAACGACATGTATGTTTCTAACATAGTTTAAATAGATCTGTATGTGATCAATATGCATTAAATAATATATTAACCTGTGTCACTGTTTTGCAGGTCACCAGATTATCTAAAACAAAATGATTTGAAATGAAAAGGACGTGATTTTTTTTCGGGAATGTCCGCCAAATGTGGAAATATGCTTGGATACTATTGTACACTGTACGTTTTAACTGTACCATAAATGCATACGTGTTACATATACATGTACTTATGTGCTAAACTAGGTCATATCATGGTTAAACCTTTATATCGGGTTAACAACGTTATTTATCAATAGCAGGTATGTCAGGGTAAGGTTAACCATTGTTTTCTCTCATATATTTTAGAATCATTTCCATTGCAAATGATTTTAAAGTGCTGTCAAAACATGTGTTGATGACACCAATAGAAAATAAACGACAGACGACACACAATTTAATTCAGTTATTTGATGTTTCGGATGAAACTTGAAACCGAAGTGCAGTCTACATGACCTTAGCTATTGTAGGGACGTTAAACCCATTCACTTTAGAATTTTACATTTGTTTCTTACGTATATATGTATAAATGGTCAGTAACTACTTAAAACCAAACTTTCAAATCCACGTAACTTTTTACCCATACCATCTTATCTTCTGCACAGGTTGAATTAACGGACCGAGGTCTATAAATACATTAAATATGCCTAAAAGCATAAATAAATGGAAAAAAAATAAGCTAAAAAAAAATGTTTAGCTTATTTTGTTTCCATTTATTGATGCTTTTAGGCATATTTAATGTATTTATAGACCTCGGTCCGTTGCTTCAACCTGTGATCTTCTGTTGTTATACCCCCACAAACAAAGTTTGAGGGGGTATATAGGAGTCAGCTTGTCGGTCGGTCGGTCGGTCTGTTGGAAATTCCCTTCCGCTCTATATCTTCTACACCCATGCATGGATTATCAAATGGCTTGGCACAAATGTTTCTCATCATGAGTAGGTGTGTCACGATCAATAACCACGCACCTACGTCCAAGGTCAAGGTCACAGTTGCAGGTCAAAGGTCAAACCTATTGCAGGCGGCAGACAGATAAACTGCATAGTTTGTGTACACAACTCCTCTGAAACCGTTCAGTGCTCGACAATGCAATTTTAGCTTCATCAAATGCAACTGCTTTATCCTTAGACATGTGGTAAGATTTTTTATTTTGTACACTAATATACATGTACATGTAATTATATACATGTTCCAACAAATATTCTTAATATCTCTTGAACTCTCAATATCTGGTAACATTGTCGAGGCATGTGTGGTGGTGCCGGGTCCTCATATTAATATGCATCTTGTGATCATATGCCATTTATCTATTCACAATCAAATTTCTATTAAACACACAATTGTTTATTTTTATTATTTATCATATTATTTGTTTATATTAAACCATTATTTCATAAAATACTAATATATAGTAACTAACCTAAAACTACGTAGTAATTAGTGATGCATATTAATAGGTGCTAACGGTCATAGTTATCATTCTGCAAATATGCCAAACCATAACAATCCACCCTAAACCATGCAAATTATTGATATGTACTATATGTGCTAAGACTAACATCTAACAGTGTTACCCAATTCTAAAACCTTACTGCTAGTGGGCTAACAAAAACAGTCTTCCAGACACTAGAATTCCCTTTAGCATAAATATATCAAACCCATTTCTTTGTAGCATGAACATTATAAACTATAGTTAATATTATTAAACATTTTGTTTTATTTTGATTGTCATTTATTCTGTCAACCATTATTTGCCTATTTTCTTCTTCAAAACCATATCATATTTACTGGTAGTCATGTATATGTATATGTATTACTGTCTGTTTCACGAAAGCTGCCCAAATTTTACGGCTACATAAACAATTCAAAAACAAGATTTCTTTTGATAATATTAAATTAAAGGATAAATTAAGAATGAGCCTTCTTTTTATTTCGTGAAATTTGGTCAATTATTGATTTTATTGCGAAAACAATATTTCCCCATGTTAAATCCCCATAGACATCTTCACTCCGTGAAGATGTCTATGGGGATTTAACATGGGGAATTTTTTTTGAATTTTAGAAATACTGGACCGATTTTTAAAATTTAACTTTTGGTTTCTTAGTTAGATCATATCCAAGCTATCTAGCTAGGTTTCGGAGTCAATTTCCAATTTTTTTCGTTTTTTGACTAATCCCACACTCCTTTACCTCTTTTTCCCCCATGTTAAATTCCCATAGAGAAATAATTTGTTCGTAATAAAACCAATATTTGACCGAATTTCACGAAATAAAAAGAAGGCTCATTCTTAAATTTTCCTTTAATTTAATATTATCGAAAATAATATTGTTTTTGAATTGTCTGTATAGCCGTAAAATTTGGGCAGCTTTCGTGAAACAGACAGTAGGGTTATAATTTTTTTAACCGTTTAATTTTTGTTTGCCACTGGTCGTGTGGCATAGTGTTCGGACCGTCCGTGGTGTTTGTGTGTGTGTTTGTAGTTTGTCAGACTTTCTCAAACTGACCATGACATCTACATGCTTCGTACGCAAATGAAAAGTACTTCGAACTTCAGCACAATCAATGAAAAGTGCTTATTTTGGAAAGTACTTGGATTTCCCACCTTCAATCTTGGAAAATACTTGAATACTGTGATTTGATGATTTCCTGAGGCAACTTTTTCTTTATCAAGATGTTCGTGTTTTTATTGCGAAAGTGCATGATCGGCTAAAAAATATCCGTTTCGCGGCGGTTACAACATAGTACGACTCGTGATTTATACCCGTCCGATAAATTTTGTCCATAATCCCGTTCGCTCCCTGGGTCGTTTCGCCAATATACCCGTTAGTTCGCGTTCCCTATACAATGTATATATATATACTATATAGAAATATTGTAATGCATTAAAATATATTTATTTACAAACAAAATGCACTATTATATTTTGTACTCCATTTTCATTATTTACCCTGCCACGCCACACTTACCACCTTCAAAACCTCTGCTGTCCATTGCAGTAGCATGACTTTACCATGAGCAGGGCTTTACCTTACAGGTTCAGTGTTTTCAGTGTTTATACTTTGTAGGAATTATCAACGTCACTGTTTTCAGTGTTTATACTTTGCAGGAATAATCCAGTTTAAAAACAATAGCTATTGTTGTGACTTTCTCCTGACAATATTTTCAACACAGTTACAACTTTGGTGCTGGCATGAGGGCTGGAATAAAACCCTGTTTGTTACGTATTTGTCTGGTAGTGGTGTTCGGCGGTTTGCAAGGATCCGTTGGCTTTGTCTTAGTTTGTTCAACACTTTCCATGCTGGGAAAACTAATGCCTATACATAGTACTATATCAGCAGCCAACAATACAGTAATATTGGTTCCTTATTGAAAATATATCTTGGAATTTTATGACTCTAATCGTTACAATTCAATTCTAATGAAATTCCATGACATATGTGGAGATTATTTTCACTGCCAGCATTCAAAGGCTTGATGATGTTGATCTATGTAAATTCATGTAACAAATATATGTCACAAACTTCATTCATCGGTTCCAATCATATTATTTCATTCTATATCGTAATATATTATTGAATAGCATGGCCAAATAACCCTCATTAAATATCCGTACTAATCTGAACTTGTAATTTGGCGATGGCATCCACTCACTACTACAAATAGAAACTGTTCAACAAAAAATACACGTTTACTGAACTTTATATAATAAATAGAATATTACATTGGTAATAGCTTCATATTACTTTTATTAAATTGATTCATTGCGTTCTTGACAAACTCGGCACAGAGTTTGTTTTTTTTAATCAATATCATATTAATCCATTACTCGTGTAAGATCCGCTATAATTGATGAATGCATTTTCAAATGTTTTCAGATTATCTCATTTTCATTGACCACGTACGCAGGTAAAATGTCAATGTCACACATCTCTAAGGCCAGCATTAAATAATGATCATGACATTTGTATTCAAGCCTATAAAACTATTCTAATGTTAAGCTATTTGTAAGTCCAACTCTTTGTGGGGGTATTATGATCACTCCTGTGATAGTTCTAGTTTTTCCTAAATTAACTGCCGCGACGTTGTTGTTGTCATCGCAGTATGTATTGTGTTCCATTCCCATTGAGTTTCCCTAAAGCCGTGATAGGCGGCGTATGTGGCGTGGATTGTGGTAACACTGACCATGTCGTCCGTGATGCAATGAACACAAGTCATACAATATGTTTTAAACATTTTAGTGCAATCAATGTCTACTATTATTGTAAAATTACGTGTATGTTTTATTATATACCCGCACTTTCGGGTGCATATAGTTCCTATGTCCGTCTGTACAGTGGGGTCAGCGTGTAAGTGCACACACGAACGAATACGACAGGTTGGTTCCAACCTGTCGTGTTCGTTCGTGTGTGCACTTACACGCTGACCCCAATGTATGTATGTCTGTCCGAGATCTGCAATAATGTGTTCGGTTATCTACTATCTCTGTTACTGTAAGTCGGATTGGTTTGAACCTTTATATGCCTATTTATCATCATCCATATTTTAATTGTGTATTCCACTCATGCGACCCCTCTTCTCACGGTCAATGTCAACGACTTACATGTATCAATTTGCATTAAATGTTTGCGTTAAAGTGGTTGGCTACCTGCTATTGCAGTTACCATACGTCGGATTGGCTTGAAACTCCATATGCATATTTATCACCATCCATACTTTCATTATATAGCCCACGTATTCGGCCGCGAAGGTCGAGGTCAAATGACTTAGCGAGTTACGTTAATGGATTTGCGGTGTACAACTCCCATCAGTGTTTTTTTTTGTTAGCGTAGTGCATAATGCATTCTGACACTGTGCCTATTAGTAATTTGGTTTGTTAACACAAACTGCAGCAGAATTTTGTGCTATTATGTTTATTTGAAGAAAAAAACATTGCTGGGTTTATGTTATGTGATGCAAACTTCTGACCTAGAGGTAATGGTCCGGATCCCACGAGAACCACTGGGCATTTCGGGGTTACTTCTTGAAACATGTTTCACGCGAGAATTCGTTCACCCGTTCTTACTAACAAAATGCCAAGCTCCTCTACCAGTTTTAATGGCTGGTTAAAGAGATATTAGAGAACCAGAGAGTCTAACGGATGCTCGACAATAAAGGCAATGCATCTGTTGGATCAATCAATCAATCAATTAACCAATCAGCATGCAACCAATCAATATGTTTTTGTTTCTTTGTTTCAGTTATCTGGTGCAGTAAAAGTTCACTTAACGAATACAATAAAAGACAACTATGGTGTCGATTTACGTAAAAACAGCCAAAATAGGCTTATAACAGATGCCTGGGATTCTATGCAAAGAAGTGTAAGTATTATTGTTTTGCTATTTAAGCCATTGTAACATAGCTAAGTAATATATTATGGGTAGTACACTATCATTTAGGAGAATTATCGTGGATTTCGAATGTTAACAAGAAAATCCATCATAAACGATTCATATCTTAATATGTTCGTTGAATAGGACATGTACTGCGATTCACACATGGGCCAAGCCATACGGTGTACATGTAGTCGGAGGGTGGGGGGCCTGGTTCTATGCTCACGTTGAGGACACCGTGTTCATTATAGGAATGAATGGCCTTTTTGTGGAATTTATCGGGGGTATAAACTTGTAAAAGTCGCGGGAATACTGGACGAAGGCCTTCAAGTCGCGGGAATACTGGACGAAGGCAGGAAGGCCTTCGTCCAGTATTCCCGCGACTTTTACAAGTTTATACCCCCGATAAATTCCACAAAAAGGCCATTCATTCCTTATAATTCCAGCATTTGAAATAAATTCATCAAGAAAATGTGTTTATTTTGACAGACGGCAGCCATTTGTTTACATTGACAGCATTGACAGCGCACCTGTAGAAAGTAGTTCGGGCGTGGGGGTTTACTGGGACATAACTGTTGGATAGAGACTTGCTACGGGCCAATCAAATGTTAGGGAATTGTGTAAATATTTTTTGTGCTGCAATTATTAGCATATTACGAACAATGCAAGTGCATTAATGTTTATATAAGTATGGCATTGCTGTTGAACGAACGTAACTCCACACCAATCAATCAATGGTATGGCAAACAGCACACTTAAAATAATACACTCGAATATACCGGTTAAGCCGGAAAGCTTGAGTGTAATATTGCAACTATGCCCGAATCGGAAGTTAATTGACGTCACAAGAAGGCTAACAACATTTATCCCGTCAACACAGTGCGTATGTGCCGTGAAACACGGTGCCGTGAAACAGTTTTGATATCCTGTCAATACGACATAATCACTGCGTATGAATATGTGCGGTTGCTGGGTTATTTGTTTGCATTTGAAAGCCATTTGTATGTGTTGACGGGATAAATAGAATAGTAAGTTAGTGCCGTGAATGGGAAAAATATCTGGCGCGGCACGGAACGGGATGTGCTCGGCAGAGCCTCGCCAGATATTGTTTCCCATTCACGACACTAACATACTATTCTCTATGTTCTGTAGTCGCTTAAGTCGGCGCATAGCACATCGGAAAATGTCATTGGCATTGGTGATCGAGTGTAGCAGTAAATGATAGTGACATACCTCCTGGATGTCGTTTAGACAGGACTGAGAGGAAATGTACTACATGGATACTGCAACGGTGAATCAATCCTTATCGGAATGCAACACTAATTTTGTATCCATCCTTACCGGTGTGATCCCAAGTGACTTAATGTAGTAATGTCGCGTGTCACCTGATCTGAATGTTGTGGTTAAGTGCTGGAAAGCTGTTGTCATATTTCCCTGCTGGATCATCACGCATACATATGTGTTCACGGCTGTACATGTCTGACTTTTTCGCTGAACACCATCAAGTTCAAATCAATCAATCGATTCCTGAATCAATCAAGGAAGCAAGCAAGCAGGAAATTAATCAATCTACAAATAATTCAAGAGGTCAATCAAGAAGTCAATCAATCAATCAATCAATCAACGGAACAAACCCATTTCAGTTACGGTGCTGTGGCCCCCATGGGAACGAAAACGGCACATTTTCCTGGGCAGCATATAAACTACACTCCAGCTGGTATAACCAACAGAGCGATCGTAAGTATATATATATGTCCACTAACTTACAAGCCGTGTCTATTACAGTTAGCATGTTGTGGCGTAAGTGGAGGCGTGGACAGCCGTTTCTCATGGGCTATTTATAAACTACACTCCGACTGGTACCCACAACAATCAACGCGTATGTATGGATTGTGTAGCTGGTTCCCGGACTATTTATAAAACCTTCTGAACATGTACTGGGCCCGCGATCATGAGAGTTCCTGAGCATGTTCTCAGAAATAGCATATATATCGGTGTTTAAATAGGTTAGCGAACATGAATATTTGTAAGTAACATTCCATTGAACACTTCCCAAAGCATCATTGAAAATAATCCGCGTACTTCTGTAGGTTTGACAAGACGATGAGTTTAACCCTTTCAACCCTAAGGAACTGGAATGGACTGATATGCTAATGTTCCGACCAATCCAATGGTCACAAAATGATTTTCAGATTCATCCATTTATGAAAAGGGGGTGTTTTTGTTCTAAGAAATATGAAAATTACTTGTAAAAAGTGCAGATCCTGATGAGACGGCTCGTTACGAGCCGGCTCATCTGGATCTGCGCTGTTTGCATAAACCGCTATAGCGGGCTTTCGGGTTCAAAGGGTTAAACTAAGCAACGTGACGTCAAGCCGAAAACTCCACCAGATCTAACGCCTATAATGCTGTGAAAGTTACTAGTATTCTAAAGGAAGTTACTCGTAACTTAGCAACTTTTGTCTCAAAAAACCGGATCTATTGAGTTATTGAGTCTTCTGTCTACTGTGTAACAGAAGGGGCATTAGCATAGCCGAAAAGCATCAACATTTTGTTTGATGAACGAAAACATGAGCAGAAAGGTTTTATAATTGTCTGGTCTGGTCATTTTGGTGCATTGTGGGTCGGGATGATACTTCCGGTTTCACAAATATCACTTCCCATAATCATTCATACAGTAGAAGTTTTATAGTAGCTTTATACAATATGTTGTTTCAGGTTTGCATCTTTGAAAGACACTGTGACGAGTAGTGTAATGCTCTTCAATGCATATACAGTGAGGTCAGCGTGTAAGTGCACACACGAACGAACGCGACAGGTTGGAACCAACCTGTCGTGTTCGTTTGTGTGTGCACTTACACGCTGACCCCACTGTAGTCATGCAGAGGTCGAATCACACACACATGGAAAATAAGAGTCTCCAGAAGGGGCGGTACTACAAAATGAGTTACTCTCTATAAACAAAATATATCATATATGTATTCATTGGCAGTAGGCGACAGATGCTCAAATATGTATAAATGTAATGAATTGTCCAAACCTTTGTGTGCATCACAGTTTATTCATTCCACTCGCAATCAAGAAATTTTCCAATCGTGCACGATATTTACGATATTCTATAAACTCGGAACTTCAACCAAAACAGTACAGTAATAGGTTTAACCCAAGTTTTCGACATGCTGTTCACGGATTGTTTGTAGTGGCGGTTGGGCGTATGCTTGGAATATGATGAAAATGGAAATATTATGTAACTATTGTAACAATAATGTAGCGTTTTTTACACGACATAATACTTTGGCAATAATATATTGTCCGCTTTCTGACTGAAAGTAAGTGTGTTCTTATTTGCCGATGGATGACACACAAAAACATGACATATATAATTTGAACATCATGAAATAATTCCAGCACAAAAATATTTACACAATTCACTAACATTTGATTGGCCCGTAGCAAGTCTCTATCCAAAATTTATATCCCAGTAAACTCCCACGCCGAACTACTTTCAAAAGGTGCGCTGTCAGTGCTGTCAATTGTAAACAAATGGCTGCCGTCTGTCAAAAGAAACACATTTTCTTGATGAATGTATTGCAAATGCTGGAATTATAAGGAATGAATGGCCTTTTTGTGGAATTTATCGGGATATAAACTTGGAAAAGTCACGGGAATACTGGACGAGGCCTTCCTTTTCATGCTTTTCCAAGTTTATACCCCGATAAATTGCACAAAAAGGCCATTCATTCCTATAATAAATGAATCTCAATCACTCAAGTACCTGTAATCAAGCTAATCTTCGATACTTGAAGTACATCCTCATCCGCACAATCTACCACGACTGTCCATAGCACGTGTTATGTTTCCTGCAACACCGTTTTTGCTTTTGCCTAGAATCCTCACCAACCCTTGTGGTGGTATTGATGTGTGTTCGTTTCGTTCAGCATGGTTTGTTGTTAATCTTTCCTATTTCGTTCATTACATCTGCTATTTAGGATCGTATCGTCTCTTTACTTGGATTGATTATACGTACGTACGTTCATAATATATTTGATTAAATAAACTGAGATTTCACAGTGCAATAAATCAGTGTGTTAGAACTCGTGATACACTAGTTTAGTAAATATGTAAATTAGACCGCTAGGGAACCATGTTAGGTGATCAGTGCAGCATGGATGATGTGACATTTGTGTTGATTTACTATGATAATTCTATGATTGATTTAAAATCGATAACTTTCAAATAAAACACTGGATATGAACATGATTTATTACAGCAATTGTATGCTATGCCTCATTACGTCGTAGTTGGTTTGATGCTGACTTTTTCTGCCTTAGATAATTAAATCCTAGATATATATATACCGTATATTCGATGAACAAACTAGCATTAGCCAGTCAATGTCATATCGATGGTCTAGTAACATAAGGTCGTAACTGCTATGCTAAAGCATAGCACTTACGACCTTATGTTACTAGACCATCGATATGACCGGGATACACTCATTTGATGCTGCATTTAACACAGTGATTAGTGTGCTTAGCTCACCTGAGCCAAAGGCTCAATTGAGCTATTGTTACCGTTATTCGTCCGTCGTTCGTCCATCCGTACGTCCGTCGTCCGTCCACGCTTGCAAACGTCTTCTTCTCACAAACGGCTGGGCCAATGTTGGTCGAACTTCGCATGGATGATATATGAGTGGGGTCACCTCAGATTTGTAAACTTGGAGGTCGTCGCACAATCCAAGATGGCCGCCGTTGAAAAGTAAGTCAAATTCTTAAAAGAAAGATTCTCACGAACCGCCGGGCCAATGTCAACGAAACTATGCAGGAATGATCGATAGTCAATCCTGTTTGAGATTTGTTAAACTGGTGGCCCCGGGGTCAAAAATGGGTCAAAAAAGAGGCCGGGTCGTACGGGTCAAATTTCACATTTGACAGAATATTGTCAATGCCATATATCAAATCGAAGGTATCGACAAGACGATAACTCTGAAATATTTTTTTCTCTCGAAATCGGATGATTACGTCATCTAAGATGCCCGCGGAAAGGTCGAAGGTTGTATTGTTTCATTGTATGGTCTCATTGTATGATATATTCCAACGTCTTCTTCTCGTGAACCACTTGGCCGATGCTGGTCAATCTTCACAGTAATAGTGCGTGGGTGAAGCATTTTAAAATTTGTTAAAATGGTAGCTCGACGCATAATCCAAGATGGCCGCCGTCGAAAATTTGGTTAAATTCTTAAAAACTATTCTTCTCACGCACAGCAAGACCGATTTTGACGAATCTTGGCAGGAACGATCGATAGTCAATGCTCATTCACACTTATTAAAATGATAACCCAAGGGATTAAAATAGGCGGAGGCCGGGTCTCAACTCGGGGTCAAATTTCACATTTGACCAAATATGGTCATGTCATATATCAAATCGTAGGTGTCGAGGCGACGATCACTCTGGAGCATTGTTTGTCGCAATTGAATGATTACGTCATCCAAGATGCCGAAAGGTCAAGAGGTCCATAAATATCACTTTAGCACTTTAGTAAGACGCTCAATTTCAAAGTATTGGGTTAGTCACCTTCCGAGGTCTTATGATTTTATGATTTATGTTATTATATTTTTTATAAATTGCTTATGTTTTCCTTTTCGCGGCTTGGAATGCAAAACTGATCCGTTTTATCCTGTGATCTCTTAATCCCCATGGGCTACATATTTTGAGACAACCTGAACAATTATTCAGATGACTTTTTATGAACTTGCAGACGAATTTTGATGGAAATTGGTATATATATATACTCGACAGTCCGTGCCGTTATTTCGTTTACTAAATTTATAATGGGGATAAAATTACAGGTGAGCGATACATGCCCATTTGGGCCTCTTATTTGTTACATTGTTGGCGTTATTGGTGGACAAGTTAGACCATGTTGTAATTATACCCCCCCCCCCCCCGCAACGAGTTGTGGGGGAGGGGTATACTGGAGTCAGGTTGTCCGTCCGTCCGTCCGTCCGTCCGTCCGTCCGGGCACACATTAGGGTACTTATGGGGCGTGGCCTAAGACAATAGAAGACAATGGAACTTATTCCGTACCCCGTAAGCCTATTGTGTCTTACGGGGTATTTCCTTTGATCTTTTATATAGCAAGTACCCCCTAAGGTCCGAAATGTAAGTTCGTCCGTCCGTCCGTCCGTCCGTCCGTCCGTCCGTCCGTCCGTCCGTCCGTCCCGTCCGTCCGTCCGTCAGAACGTCCTTCCGGCCGTCAGAACGTCCGTCCGTGCGTCCGTGTGTCCGTAAACTTAACATCAGATAAATATTGTTATAACTTCTATTTCCTTCATCTAAAATGCTTAATATTTCACACATGCATTCCTGTAAGGCTCTACTACCATGCTGTGCCAAATCCACGACTGTCCAACCCCCGCTGATCCCAAGGTCAAGGTCAAATACTTAGTCTCTTTACAAAACTTAACGTCAGAGAAATATGTTATAACTTCTATTTCCTTCATCTGAAATGCTTAATATTTCACACATGCATTCCTGAAAGGCTCTACTACCATGCTTTGCCAAATCCACGACTGTCCAACCCCCGCTGATCCCAAGGTCAAGGTCAAATACTTAGTCTCTTTACAAAACTTAACGTCAGAGAAATATGTTATATCTTCTATTTCCTTCATCTAAAATGCATAATATTTCACACATGCATTCCTGTAAGGCTCTACTACCATGCTGTGCCAAATCCACGACCGTCAAACCCCCGCTGATCCCAGGGTCAAGGTCAAATACTTATATCTTCTATTTCCTTCATCTAAAATGCATAATATTTCACACATGCATTCCTGTAAGGCTCTACTACCATGCTGTGCCAAATCCACGACCGTCAAACCCCCGCTGATCCCAGGGTCAAGGTCAAATACTTGGTCTCTTTACAAGGTCACATACTTTGTCTCTTTACAAAACTTAACATCAGAGAAATATGTCATAACTTCTATTTCTTTCATCAAAAATTCTTAATATTTCATGCATGCATTCCTCTAAGGCTCTACTATCATGCTGTGACAAATTCCCGCTGATCTTTTGGTAAAGGTCACATAGTTAGTATCTTTACAAAACTTAAACATCAGAGAAATCGGTTATAACTTCTATTTCCTTGCTCGGATCTGCTTCACATTTCACACACGCATTGCTCCAATAGACCTCTACCACTCTCTGACAAATTCACGTTCATGCCTCTCCCGCTGAGCCCAGAGTCAAGGTCGCAAGCCCACACAATTGGATTTTTTTACATATTTTAGGGGTACCTGGGCCCACGGGGGGGGGGGGGGGGGGGGTGGGTATTCCGTAAGCCTCGCTTACTGACGAATCTAGTTTAGCTTACAATTATTCTATTTTATTTTATAGAATAGCCCTCTTTCTGCTTAGCTTTTGTATTATGCTCCAGACTGCACTGGTACAAACCGATATAATATAATGTTTAGTAAGTCATATAATTGTGTATCATGAATAACTTCGTCCGTGCAAAAACTGTTCAATATTTAACAGTTGTATTATTTATATACTAACACTGAGACACTTTTATTAATATTTATTTACATGTTATATGTTGCATTATACTGACAAATGGTATTTGTATTTCTATGTTATGGAAATGTAAAAGAAATAGAGAATAGTAGGTTAGTGCCGTGAATGGGAAAACATATCTGGCAACTCCCGTTTCCGTGCCGCGCCAGATATATTTTCCCATTCACTGCACTAACCTACTATTCTCTTTATCCCGTCAACACCTACAAATGGCTTTAAAATGCAATAAAAATAACCCCAGCCACCGCACGTATTCATACGCAGTGATTATGTCATATTGACAGGATATCAAAAACGTTTCACGCCACATACGCGCTGTGTTGACGGGATACATATAATTTGTATTGCTTTCCAAGTATATAGACAGTATTTTCGTTCTTCCTGAAAAGACATTAATACAGATGAGACAGTGTACACAATCACATGACTGTCTAATATATACACAGGTATGTTTTCAATCATCTGTATTCGAAATACACTACACTCTCGTATTGTTCCACCCATACCACTATTTCGTCTTGTTGTTAACGTATACAAGGTGAACAATCGTTGAAAACATATCGTATGCAATGTTACATAATGTAATTATTGCAAACATACTGCGCTTCCACATCATTTACTGTCTGTTCCACGTTTTGCTGCCGACGAACATTTGGCCATTAAACACATTAAATCTAAAAAATATTTAAAAGTAAGTACTTTTTCATCAATAACAAAAAAGTCACCATCCCCAAAAAAATTAATATTGATTTTATTGCGAAAAAAACTATTTTCCTATGGGAATTTAACATGGGGAGTCAGTTTCCAAATGTTTTCGTTTTTTGATCCTGAAGGATAAAAAAAAAAAAAAAACTTTTGGAAATTTACTCCGAAACCTGGCGAAATAGCTTGAAAATGAGGTCACTAAGAAAACAAAAGTTAGATTTTGAAAATCGGTCCACAAATAAAAAAAATATTTAAAAAAAATCTATTTTTAGCCCCCATGTTAAATTCGCATAGGAAAATCGTTTGTTCGCAATAAAATCAATATTTGATGGAATTTCATCAAATCATTCTTTTTGGGGAGGGTGACTTTTTTTGTTATTGATGAAAAAGTACTTACTTTTAAATATTGTTTAGATTTAATGTCTTTAATGGCCAAAAGTTCGTCGGCAGAAAAACGTGGAACAGACAGTAGTAAATATATCCATATCATATATAATTTCACCAGCAATATGGTATAGGGTATGCTCAAATTGTAGTGGATCAATTCTAGGATAGTTCATTATTACAAGGTTACCTTATTTATAATGAGTTGTCTTGAATATGTGAATGCACTCGATTTTGCATGGGTTATAACATGACGTTTATTCAATGAAATTAATGTCATAACCTGTCAACAGTGTATGTATTGGTGCGTTGCTTTTCGTTCAACTATGTTTATGCTTATGCACTGATCCATCGTCGAATTTAAATTTTGAAATATATTAAATATAGCCAATTCATTGAATGACAAATGAATATGCAGATACCATAAAACATGCAATAGCAAATACCGCATTGGATAATTACACATATAATACACATATATACTTACAATACCAACTCGCAATCAAGATACAGGAATACGATTCTGAGGATGTCAGTTCATGTACATTTACGGAGAAAAATCGAAACATTTGTAAGAGTTTCTCCATCATGTAATGTCTTCAATAGTACTTGAAGGATTGCTTTGATATGTGGACAGTTCATTCACCGGAACATGTGAGACGCAATCGCACCACCACTGACATGACCCTGACCTTTGTGACCTTCGAAATGGTTCTGAGACACGTAGCCATTTTGTTTACGTGGAAAAGTTTGTAAGAGTTCTCCATCATGTAATTTCTTCAATATTACTTAAAGGATTACTTTCATATTTGGAACATTTCATTCACCTAAACATGTGCGATACACTCGCATCACCACTAACATGACATTGGCCTTTGCGACCTTCGAAATAGTGTTGAAACACTTAGCCATTTTCTTACGTCGAAACGTTTGTAAGAGTCTCCATCATTAAATATTACTTGAAGGATTGCTTTACTATTTGGACAGTTCATTCACCTGTAGCCTATTTCAACAACATTGCAAAGTATACTTTTAGGGAGAAATTTTCAATTTTAGGATAAATTTATTAATTTTTATTATACTGAATTTATTACATTATCACAGCCATTTTGGCTGTGATAATGTAATAAATTCAGTATAACAATTCTGCATGCTTTTAATCATCAAATATATGCAGTCGTTAGTTCTATATGAAATAATGCATTTCGGGAAAAATAAATGATTACTCCCTCAAAGTAGAGTGAGGGGACCAAAGCTCACGGTATTTTCCTCCTATCTAACGACTTAAACCTACATAAAAATTGTAGATGATATGTTTACTAACTAAAATCGATGACCTGGATCTCCAGTGGCAAACGCCATGTTTTTTTCTGTGTATTTAGTGATCACGTGACTTGGGGAGCTGTCATTGTTTCCTGCCCCGGATGTGGTCATTTTCAATTGTAGAGGATCTATCCTCGTGGTAACCGAAAACGGTTTTTCTACCCGTTTTTCTACGGCAGTTACATATTTTTTGGAGGGGAAACTGAATGGAAATCATTTCTAATACTATCGGACAATGACATAATATAAAATATATTAACAATACATGTACAATACATACCTGTTAATTGAAGTCCTCAATCTAAAAAATGTCTCAATATGGTAGATCATCAGTCCGATCATGTCAGTTCAGAACACTAAATGTCAAACAGATAACATTAAACACAACTATTAAATCTGTATGTCAGTCGTCTTACACATGATTGTGAACGATTTATACAAATAAGTAACCATTGTTTTATCGGACACCTCACACATATCCTTTTTATGATCAGGAACAATAACTCTTATCGAACTTACATCGACAGATCTAGATTTTGACAGGATGCGAAGGAAGTGAGATTTAAACTGATTGAGGGTATTTACTGATATATCATTTTAATTGAATTATGTATCTAGTATCCACCAATTGTTAATGAAAAGTTACCAAATTCACTTCAAAAATAACTTTTAAAGTGGAACTTTCTGTTGGCTTCCGGGTCTTTGTTTACCTTTCGTCTGCTGTCAAAGTGGATCAAAAAGCGCTTGCTTTCCGGTTATATGCGTCAAACATGAGCTTGACTTGAGTACAAACAAATAGACACGGGACCAGCTGCTTTTTTTTTAATTATTTAGGGAAAACGATCACAAATCATATATACCGCGAGGACTGATCTCCCGCGAGCTTTGGTCCCCTGACTCTATACTTTGCTAGAAAAGTATACCGTGCAATGTTGGTGAAATAGGCTACTGAACATGTGGGACGCAATAACACCACCAATAACATGACATTGGCCTTTGGGACCTGTGATGAACACTTAGCTATTTTCTTATGTCAAAATGTTTGTAAGACTTTCTCAAATTACTTTGAAATTTGTGTAAATTGAAAGTTTTTTTTACACAATCTCTCGTTAGAGCCCATGGGGTCCGTTTCAGTAAACTCGTAAATGCAGTCTGTAAATGTCACATTAACAATGTGTTCTTGCAAATGGTTATTGGATTTACATTTATTGAGCATATGCTGCTTCAATTCAAATATCCAGACCATCATAAATTTGCACTTACGAACATTTTATTCGTACGAAGTTTAGTGAAACGGCCCCCAGTATGCCGTGGCGACATATCCATGTTTTACGAACATAATATCTACTGTCTGTTTCACGAAAGCTACCCAAATTTTACGGCTATATAAACAATTCCGAAACAATATTATTTTCGATAATATTAAATTAAAGGAAAATTTAAGAATGAGCCTTCTTTTTATTTCGTGAAATTCGGTCAAATATTGATTTTATTACGAAAAATTAATTTGTCTATGGGAATTTAACATGGGGGAAAAGGAAGTGGAGGAGCTGTGGGAGGAGTCAAAAAACGAACATTTTTGGAAATTGACTCCGAAACGTAGCTAGATAGCTTGGAAATGATCTAACTAAGAAAACAAAAGTTAAATTTTAAAAATCGGTCCAGTATTTCTGAAATTCTAAAAAATTCCCCATGTTAAATCGCCATAGACATCTTCACTCTGTGAAGATGTCTATGGGGATTTAACATGGGGAAATTGTTTTTTCGCAATAAAATCAATATTTGACCAAATTTCACGAAATGAAAAGAAGGCAGGCTCATTCTTAAATTTTCCTTTAATTTAATATTATCGAAACACAATTAGTTTTTGCATTGTTTATATGGCCGCAAAATTCGGGCAGCTTTCGCGAAACAGACGTTATAGTGCACTATCTTTCTGTTCTGATCAACGTTCTGCTTTACACCATAACTATTTTTGTTTAGACTCTAAGTCCCTGACGTTAACGTGGAATTTCATAACAATAATGGACGTGAGCCGTGGCTTATACTTTCTTTCGAATACAAGAAAATATAATTAAAAATCGCTTGATCACTTTGAAATAAAATTTAGCTGAAATTATGAATATATGAATAATCATGATAAAACATTGTTTTGATAAATTATCCGGGATATAAATTTCTAAAAATCCAACAGTAAGGTCGGACGCTTAAATGTTGTGGTCTCAATAACTTATCAAAAACAGTTAGTTTATTCGTCTAATAAATGCAAATAAATATTCCAGAGCTGATAACATGTACACTTAAGCCATATTGTTACATGAATGCCGTTGTTCGACACCGCTCAAAGCCGTGTTCAAACGTACAACACGTGTGTGCTGTTTGACCATAGCTGTAGACAATGCTCACTTCGGGGCCAAGCCAACACCTACGCACATGTAATGCATGTGTCTCATGACGTTACTAGAACACGTCATTACGTCACCAGACCAGTTCGCGCTGGAATTTTGAAATTGATGCGGTTGCATCACGCGGCGTGTACTGCGGCCCCGGAATGTGTATGAGTAAATCAGCTGTTTGCCCGGAATGTGTATGAGTAAATCAGTTTGAATGTGACGTGTTGGTAACTGCATATATGCTCAAATTACACGATATTTACAATGGAAATGTAACAATAACGTTCGACGATGTCAAGCCGTGAGCTAATGCATCAGTCAATGTAAGTCCCCGCCCCCCCCCCCCCCCTCCGGGGGAATAGCGGGGCTTATATTTTCGTTGCTGTTAAAGCCCCGGTGAAGGCCCCGCACTGCGGGGCAACATGGTCGGTAAAAGCCCCGGTAAAATGCCCCGCACTGCGGGGCCATCTGGTGATTTTAAATGTGAAATATTCTTGCACGAAAATGATGTGTTGTAGAGCAAAATGTCACTTATAAATAGTAGATATCTGGGAACTTTTATTAGTATGGGAAGCCATTATTACAACCCAAGCAGCTTTATTCGTTGTAGATGTAATTGGTAGCACATTTGGCCTGCTACTCGTTCTATTTCTAGGGTGGTTGACTTAGTGATATAGTTGTTTTTGAAACCGTTACAGTCGATGATCAGCTGGGTAATGACCGATATGTTTAGTTTGTAAAAGTTCGAGTCTCCTAGCACTTTTTGGATTTCTTGACGAAACGCCGGGGTAGGTCTGTTTCCGAACTTCGTGTAGTGCTGGGCATCTTAGTAGCATGTGTGACGCATCCTAGCTCCGCCTCCAAATGACAGTTAGGACAAGTAGGGTCGACTAAGTACAGGGTAAATATGTGTTTGTTGCTTTGAAATAGGTACGTTCCTGTTAATAGTAGTAACCAAATAAATAGCCGCTAACCTTTGGCACCACCCACGGACTCGGTAGAAGGAAGGTCGGATATGTGTGAATAGTATTAAATAGCGCAAAAGTGGACCCTTGCATGATACAAACTTCTTAACCGTATTAACGCACGGACACACGGACGGTGCAAAACACTATATGACACCGGCTCTTCGAGACAGGGTTCATAAAAAGTACACCCCCCCCTATTAATAGTATAAAATGCAGCACTTTATACTTTTACTTACATGGGGAGGGTGTGGTGTGAGAAATAGGATTTTTCCAGTGGGGGGGGGGGTGTCTCGGGATTTTCCAGGGGGGGGGTTTCCAGGGGGGGGGGTCTCGGGATTTTCCAGGGTTTGTTGGGTAAAGAATCACTTTCCAGGTGGGGGGGGTCTCGTGATTTTCCAGGGTTGGTCGGGTAATGAATCACTTTCCAGGGGGGGGGGGTCTCGGGTTTTCCTTCAGTGTGTGTGTGGGGGGGGAATGTCTCAGAATTTTCCACGTGTTGGGGGGGGCTGGGATAACGGATAACGGCAGTGCAATATAAACAGAGGAATTATTTGAAAACAATTTTGTTTATATTAAACAAAATTTGCCAGTATTAAACAGTCCACAGTGAAAATAGATCGTATTAGACAGTTTAAACCCATGTCACCCCTCCCACACAACAGTATTCAGGTAAACATACATGTACATATCTTGATAACAGTCTGATAAAACCCCGGTAAAGCCCCGGTAAAGCCCCGGGGTATGTCCCCGCTCAATTTCTTAGCAACAGTTAAAGCCCCGGTAAAGTCCCCGCAGTGCGGGGCATCATGAAAGGTAAAAGCCCCGGGGTATGCCCCGGTAAAGCCCCGCCCCTCCCCCGGAGGGGGGGGGGGCGGGGATTTACATTGACTGATGCATAACGTTTGCCATGACACTCGGGAACTGTTTGAACCCGCGGCCTACGGCCTTGGGTTTCAGACAGTTCCCTCGTGCCACGGCAAACGTTTATCCGTGGCTGGGCATGGTCAAACGTTATATTAAATGTCAGGCTGCTGCATCGCCTCGTAAATATGCACACACTTATAGGCGTTATTTGTCCGTGTTTATTATGCAACAATTAGACTTAAATTAGTCTAGCATTAATATATGTATCAGGGTGACCCATTACTTAGTACTAAGCCTTGATGTATATTAAAGTCGTGTTGACTAAACAAGACAAACATGCTGGTGCTCAATCTTAGGACTTCGGCAGGGGATTTATATTTGGACGTGGCTATTGACAATTTGACAAATTGGCGCTCAATTGTGGTACATATGAAACAAAACGTACGTGGTATGGACAAGAATGACATGCAAACATATTAATGTGACACCAATATATTTATTTTACTAGATATGTGACTCGCCACGAGAAAACCGGGCTTATTTACTCGATGTAGACCGTAACAAATTGCGGACTTACACATTCCGAAAAGGTATCTAAACTGTTTGCTAAATTCATTAAGAGTGTTTGTCTGACTCGATGTCAAACAGTGTAGACCCTGATCTGGGGCTACAATAGTCACATTGGCCATAAACCCCATTTTGTCATGGTGCGTCACATATGTTCGTTATAAATGATATTGAAAGTTAGCGTAACTTTCAAAGCTAATTTCATTCCGCATTTGCTCTGAGATTTACACGAAGTTGATGCGAACTTTAAACGAATTAATTTGATGAATTTCAAATTCAGCCAGCCTACGAGAGCTAGTTCAAAATTAAACGATATTGGTGGGTTAGTATTCGCCGATGTTCTCACTGTTCGTACTATATACGTGTAACACTATCAGAATGTATTGTCCATTCAGTTTCGACAACAATTATCGCAAGTATATTGCATGTCGGCATCTTTAATGTTTTTCGTTAAGATTTTCACTCAAACATCGAACATGAAACCATATGTTACAGAAACCATATGTTACAGTGTGTGCATCGTATCATTTGGCTGTCATAAATGGCACGGCATACACAAAATATGTCTTTCTTCGTTTTCTTCTTACTCCAGTTCGTGTTTATTTTGAAGGGAAAGTATGTGAACTCTCCACTGTCGATACACTGTATGAGATGCGTACGCATCTGATCCTGCTCGAAAAGCATTTTTGCGGGATTAAAGCCCAGACAAATTGCCGTAGCAAACGCTGTAGCATACACGCCACAAGCTGAACCCCCCATCTGAGTTTGTACTGGTATATGGTTGAATTTTAAAGAAGTGCCGTCGTGTTTCAAAATAGCACAGATTTGCAGTATGGAATCTGTATCTAAGTCTTTGTATCCGCTATCATGGAGAAATAGAACATATAACATTGTCGGGTGGGGGGTTAGCATTTTGATGGACAGACATAGCATATACTATAAATTTCCTAAATATAAAAACGCAGCTTATCTGGAGCTCTGATTGACAGTGACAGTAGTTTCATGGAGAAATAGAGCATATAACATGGTCGGGGGGGGGGGGGAATGTAGCATTTTGATGGATTGGCAGTGAAAGTGTTTTCATGGAGAAACAGAACATATAACATTGTCGGGGGGGATTAGCATTTTGATGGACAGACATAGCATATAATATAAATTTCCTTGACAGATGTGGAACATTTTACATATGAACCACATTCTCTGGTTTTAAGATCTACATAGCCCAATAATTCCAGTACAAAAATATTTACACAATTCCCTAACATTTGATTGGCCCGTAGCAAGTCTCTGTCCAAAATTTATATCCCAGTAAACTCCATGCCGAACTACTTTCCGTAACCGTCAGGCGCAGTTAAAATAATTCTTAAGAAAACGGAAAATAAACACATTTTCTTGATGAATTTATTTCAAATGCTGGAATTATAAGGAATGAATGGCCTTTTTGTGGAATTTATCGGGGATATAAACTTGGAAAAGTCGCGGGAATACTGGACGAGGCCTTCCGGCCTTCGTCCAGTATTCCCGCGACTTTTCCAAGTTTATACCCCGATAAATTCCACAAAAAGGCCATTCATTCCTATAATAAAGAAGACAACATAATCTCTACTTTATAAGTTCATAATGCCCAGCGTGTGTGCATTATATGCGACGTGTCCATTTACGATGTGGTCAAGCTGCAATATTGTGATGTTACCGGCAGCAATATTAGTACTTTAGCGGAGAGGTAAGACATAAAATGCACATCTCGTAGACAAATAAGACACAATACACATATTACGGTAATACTATACTTACTTGGACATTTTGAATCAGGTCCCTGACATTTTGTTTCTGAAGAAGATCTGCGTTGTAACACACGGAGATTGATAACGGATCACACAGATAGTTCTTGAAATAGTTCACCTGCGAGTGTCCAACAATTAATGTCACCATGACTAAAACACAGTAATGAAAGATTGTCACTGATTGTCACACTTTTCAATAATCCAAAAGAGAAAAATAACAACACTGAGGCAGTCAAATATCCTACCAACTATTAAATGATTATAACGTTATAATATCCACGTAATTGATTATTATTTTGAATATTGTAAACAACTGTTTAAAGTCTTATTAATTAATATCAGCAAAACATTTTTTTTTAGCTTATATTTAACGGCGGCACTGGCTCTAGGACCTTGCATGCCGTCTCTCAAGAATGGGCCAAACATAGATATACTATTAAATTGTCACTCAAAATATTTTCATTGGCTTATTTCTAAATTGTTTGTTTACGAATGTTATTGGTCAGAAGACCATGTGTGAGTATCCACGTGATATATCACTTGGTTAGTATAATTACCAGTTACACTAGTCTGCTAAAGAGTAACTAGATTCACGTGACGGGCCTGGCTTCAAAACCACCAATTAGCATTATTTGCTTCACATAATTACGCCAATGACTTCTCAGAAAAATTATTTTTTTGCTACCAAACAATGCTTATTGAAATGGTTTGCAGTTTCATTGTATGTTATCGTTAATCCGGACAATTATTTTGTAGAAGACATTCTTGTTTGTAGATGAAGTGTTTTCTTTCATCAAACCTAAGCAAACAAATTCCTTTAACAATATGTTATGACGACAAACCCATATAATGAATAATGTCCTTAAATTAAACGTATGGCAGATATTAGTAAATTCGGAAACAAACGGGCCAACGGTCATTGGCCTGCCACTTTTGGGTTCAAATGCCCGGGTTTGGAAGGTCCTCGAGCCAATTCCTACCCTTAAATATAAGATAAAAAAATAATTAAACGGAAGATCCGCGCAATCTGATCAAGGTCTACAATGTTTGACATCCGTGCAGTCCACATTACTTCAATTACCGCCATAGAAGGCCAAATGTATATACTTTTATAATATTGAGTTCATTATTTTTGACCGCATTTGCGATATATTGATAGATATTTCTTATTATAGAACAATCTCGGCAGAAAGTGGAGATTACGGCAAACCGGGCCCATGTACATGTATACGCCTATGGTGAATTCGTATGACGTCTGTCACCAGCCAAAACCCCGGCCTTTTGGCTATTGACAGACGTCTGTCAGCAGCCAAAATCCCGGCCTTTTGGCTATTGACAGTCGTCTGTCAGCAGCCACTCCGTTTATATTTTGTTTATGTAAGACCAATATTACATTTTATCCAGTCCAGCTTTATATCTAATCGACTTTGCATAAATAAACTAACGATTATAAACCAATATTGCGCATTTGAATACACATGCATGTATATATTCTTGTAACACGATAAAGACGTAAAAGTCGTATTCAATTTGAACCGTATTTAAATGACGCAATTTAAATCGGCAATAGAAACTTCCGCATTAATAGGCGTAGTGTATAATGTCTTATAATCATGTGTATAAGTATAGCCCCATAAATGATATTCATCAGTTACTAAAAATAATATTTGGGTATTGAATGTAATATTGACCTGCCCATTGACATCCATACTAATAATTGATGCCAATGTATAGATGCATGTACATGTTAGCACTGTATTTAACCCTTAGACCGCTACACACAACAACTGTCGTCTACTGTTGCTTTTATATCTTGCCTTATTTCCCAATAAAAACATGGTTTGACAACACTTTAGAATCATTTCCAATGGAAATGATTCTAAAGTGCTGTCAAAGCATGTTGTAAATTATTCTAAAGTGCTGTCAAAGCATGTTTTTCATGATAAAAATGGAAAACAGAAAATAAACAGCAGACGAAATTTTGTTAAAGGTACATGCTCACTCAGTAGGCACAAACTGTTCTTTATAGGAATTAAATCAGTGTATAATTGTGTCACTATTCCACCAGTTGTTCTAAACATTACGAGTTCCCGCTATACAGATATAATCAAACAGTAATATTTATTTTACTGATAATGACTCGCGGTGGTATCCGGCTATTTTCATATGCAAATGAGGCATGTTTTTTTTTAAATTATTTATACTAATTAAATGCGTTACCTGAAAAAATAATATTTCGACAGATTATAAAGTATGATCATTGCACATCAAAAAATAAATACGAGACTAAACACGGTTATCGCCCCTGATATCAGTGTAGAAATTTTCGTCTGATATAGAATGTAGAATTATGCCAATCAATACGTGGGGTAATGGTGAATGCATGTTATTTTGCCAGAAAATGTCTCAGGTGATGTCTCTGATATAAAGAACAGTTTCTGCCTACTGAGTGGTCATGTACCTTTAAGATAGCGGTGTAAGGGTTAACTCTAAAAATAGTCTGGGCTACGCGTTTGATGGTACCGTTTAAGTAAACGTATGTCCGAAAGCTTTGTCATGTGATTTATCCAGTCAGTGCGTATGTGTCGTGAAACATTTTTGATATCCTGTCAATACGACCTAATCACTGTGTATGAATATGTGCGGTTGTCATACTAGTCGATTCTCCGATTTTGAGGATGCGGCTGGGGTGTTATTTGTTTGTATTTTAAAGCTATCTGTAGCTGTTGACGGGATAAATAGAATAGTAGGTTAGTGCCATGAATGGGAAAAATATCTGGCGCGGCACGGAAACGGGATGTGCTCGGTAAATCCCATTTCTTAAGCTTTGCCAGATATTTTGTTCCCATTGACGTCACTAACCTATTATTCTCTACAGTGGGGTCAGCGTGTAAGTGCACACACGAACGAATTTGACAGGTTGGTTCCAACCTGTCGTGTTCGTTCGGGTGTGCACTTACATGCTAACACCACTGTATGATAGATTAGCGTGCAGACAATGATTCGCTTCATATACTATTTTTAGTGTCAATGTAATTATATAACGCCAGTCAATGGAACGACATTTAAACGACTGGGTGAGAAAATATACTTTCAATGTCAGACACGTATGTTTATAACTTGGTATTCGTGACACAGTGAAAACACTGATCAAAATCCGTTACAAGCAACTAAGACCAAGGTCACCCAATGTATTATAGGCACTGGGTCTCAGATATGCACAGAAAATGAAGAAACCGATTAGGAAAATGGAGTTTAATTGTAGATTTGTATGTCGTATTTCTGAACCAAATTGTACCTATAAGCCGAATGGGGAAAAAAACGGGTATTGGTAAAAAAACAAAAACATGTTTATAATAATATTACATAGGTCCGCCACTTTGTGCTGACGTGTTATTATTGTAAATATTATTGTAAACAAAGGCTATTTTTTAAAAATCAACATTCGTCATAGATCACATTGTGTTTGATATTGTTATAATTTCGTGCTGCATACACGTAATGCCAAAGATATGTAAACATATGATTGATTAGTATGATGCCAAGTTATATCAAACCTGGGCGACGTTTCACTAAACTTCATACGACTAATATGTTCATAAGTGCACATTTAGGATCGTCTGTAAATTTCATTTGGTGGATTTGCATTTATAGAGCATAGGCTGCATATGCAGCCTATGCTCAATAAATGTAAATCCAATAATTGTTTACAAGAGAACATTGTTAATGTGAAATTTACAGACTTTAATAAGTTTGCACTTACGAACATTTTAGTCGTACTAAGCTTAGTGAAACGGGGCCCTGTTTATCACCGTTTGCTGATACATTGTAGTACGTGAATACAACGTACGCATTTGGTATATTCACCAAATAATATGGTGTGATTGGTTAATATAGGTCATTTATTATTTCATATATATCTGACACATCATCTGCGACACAGTGCCTTTAATTCTGGAAAACAACGGTAGTTGTGTAACGACTAGTGTGGCTGTCAGAAACAGAATATACATTGAGGGAGTAATCATTTATTTTTCCCGAAATACGTTATTTCATATAGAACTAACGATTGCATATATTTGATGATTAAAAAAAAGTATGCAGAATTATTATACTGAATTTATTACATTATCACCCATGTCGATTACTGTACTTCATTTATAATGAATAGTGATAATGTAATAAATTCAGTGTAATAAAAATTCATAAATTTATCCTTAAATTGAAAATTTCTCCCCCAAAGTATACTTTGCTAGGTATGTATACGTTGCAATGTTGGTGAAACCGGCTACTGGTGCTACACATATCACACACTCAGTTAAAACTTTTGATCTGGGAGGATGGTTTGTGCCCTAGGGGTTAGAACATCTGACTTCGAATCCGGAGGATGGGTTCAAACCTCGCATTGTGTATCAACCATACATTGATAGGATTTCCATCCCACGGGTCTGTCGGATGAGACTTTAAACTGTGGTCCCGTCTCTATACGACCCTAGCTGTTGCTGGGGCGCTAAACCCATTAACATTTTTATCTGGGTGCACACGGTGACTGATCGTACAGTCTATAAAATCCCCATGTTTCCCCATTACGCCAGATATTGACATTTCAGAGGTATACCTGTGTGATCGTGTATGTACACATCATATGAGACACGCCATGCGATTTTGTACCTTCGGACATTTCATTAAATACGTTTACAATATCTGCAATATTTTTCATAAATAAAGTTAAAAGTTGACAAAATGTTCAGAGTTCCGCATATGCTCTGATTATTTTGTCAACTTGTGTCGCCATTTACGAATATTGTAAATTTTATAAACGTATTTCATGGATGTACGCAGATGTCCGACGGTACAAAATCACATGGCGTGTCTCAATTTTTATCTTTACGACATGCTGTGAACCACCGCGTTTTATCTTTGACATATGTGGGTTTCCCAAATGATGACAGCATAGTTAGAGCATTGTTCAGGGCTCCAGGTAAGCTGCGTTTATGCGTATATACCCAATTAAAATTGCCAAAAACCCAATTGATATCAGAAGTAGTGAGTATCAAAAAGCAATGAGAACAATTGTGGTACCTTTATCATGCTGAAGCAAACAATAAACATACCACAAATATAGCATATTTTTCTTATTTTCCATGAAAACACATCTTGATATTTCATTACAATTGTCTCCAAGGAGACAATTCTAATGAAATGCCAAGATATGTTTTCATTTCGAAACAAACTATTCAATAATTGCTGTCTGTTGATGTGTAAACAGTAGTGTGATTTAATTTTACCCAATTAAAATTTCGAAATACCCAATTGCTTCAGAAATGATGGAGTGACAATACTCAATTCCTAATTCCTTATCTGGAGCCCTGCAACTCTATACGATATTTATTGTTATAGTTTCGTTCCAATCCTCTTCACACTGTTTATCCATATATATATTGATGTGAATTGATATTCTATAACATACGTTTATAAATACCAATTTTAGTTTTGCACGTACATGTACGAACTTTTTGTCGTACGAAGTTTAGTGAAAGGGGGCCTATCTTCGCGTAACACAGGCACAGAAATGAACAGAAAAACAACTCATTCCACCGGGTTTGGAAGGTCTGTGAGCCAATTCCAACCTTTAAATTTAAGATAACTAACCAGTTGGCTTACAGGCATTTGTCCCTGGTAGCTGTTGTAAAGAGGATCCGGTCTATGTGCACGGGTATCAAATATAATAACGGTCCACCCACATGAACTTTACGTATTTACCCCACTCCACATCTGTACAATGTATGGTTTTCTTAACCAATTATATGCCGGATATAAATACAGTCGTATGACACTTTTGGGATTTATTTTTAGCTATTTTCTCTATTTCTGTTTGAAAGTATATATTGTTACCACTCATATGAACCGTCTCGACGAGACGGTTCACATGAGTGGTGACAACATATACTTGTATGGAGAAATAAACAAAATAATTATATGTTTTTAAAGATAAAATATTGCATCCATAGACTTCAATGGTTTAATAACAAGAACACAATACTCAGACATAGGGTGGCATGGTGATAATAAATCATCTAAAATACCTGACTTTCAGGCGTACCATTAGTCCCCGATAGCTGTTGCAAAGACGATCGGGCTATCTGCACGGGAGTCGAACAGATTAACGGACCGCCCACGAACGGTCCGCCAATGGAAAAGGGATACGTGAGAAACGCGCACCTGTACACGGACGGTTGCTATGACAAGCTCATGGCTCATCTTCAAAGGAACTCGCTCATTCTGGCAGGGGTGTCAGCATGCGTACCCATGCTATTGGTATGTACATGTATTACATAGAGGATATTCCATCGTACATTTTGAATAGCGGGAAATAATACACGAGTGTGCGTCGGCTTCCGCGTAAGCAACGAGTGAGCGTCGCGAATGAGTTGCTTGCACGGACGCCGACGAACACGAGTGTATTATTTCCACTATTCAAACATGTACGATGGAATATCCTATTTATTACACTTCCACGGCGAATATATATGCACAGTTAGTCTATTTTTGAGATTATAGTCAATTAATTGTGATATGCGCATGAATAGTTATACAATGACGTGCTTCCCGCGTTTTGACGTTAGTTGTGTGACGTCAAATATAACGTCATGTAAACTTTTTGAAATCCAAATTAGGCAGCTGTTTCTATGAGTCGGATATATTTGAGTGCATGTTTGGAATGTGTTCAATCACATTAACATTCTAGATTAGTCGAGACCTTTTCCAAATTTTCAAAATAATTTTATTTTGACTAATAAAAATGAAACATTTTACATGGTAGCTCGTGGTTTCCAAGAAAGCAGGCGCGCAATTACGTGTGTTCTCTTCACGGTGTTTCGGCTTTCATCGGTATAACTCTATATATATGAACAAGGCGTCTAACTTTGGTCAGACACGACCTCGTATCATAACAAAATAACATGTTTAACATTATAATTTTCTATGCATTATATGTATTTCTGCAGGATATCGATAATTCTCAAAGCCTTGTTCATATATATAGAGTTGTACCGATGGAAGCCGAAACACGCCGAATATCTGTGGTTTAACCTTGGGTGAAGAGTAATTAGTTGTTCTGAAGAATATGTTACCATGAAATTATTTCTTCTAATTCAAACCACATGCGAACATCTCGGGTTATATGACCCAATAAATGGCCAATTCGAAAAAAAAGTTACCCCACCCATTCATTCAAAATGATATATGATCTAGCTGAAATGGTGGGTGGCGTAACTTTTATCCCGTCAACACAGTGCGTATGTGCCGTGAAACACGGTGCCGTGAAACATTTTTGATATCCAGTCAATACAATTTTTGCATTTTACAGCCATTTGTAGGTGTTGACGGGATAAATAGAATAGTAGGTGAGTGCCGTGAATGGGAAAACATATCTGGCGCGGCACAGAAACGGGATGTGCTCGACAGAGCCTCGCCCATCCCGTTTCCTGAGCCTTGCCAGATATTTTTCCCATTCACGGCACTAACCTACTATTCTTTATTTATTTTCCAAATGGGCCATTAAAATGGTTGTGGTTTTGGTGTGTTGGTCAGGCGTCGGCCTGGGGTAGCTGTGAGCTTCTGCTATTAGCTATTAAACTCAGTAATTGAAATCAGTAAACTTGTGTAATAAATATCATATTAAATCATCACTCATGTGAAACCCTATTTATTTCCAGGTTATCGGTATAGTCATAGTCTTCTGCCTGTGTGCACGTGTGGTGAAAACGGACGACGATGATGACGAGGCGGATTTATAGCAATGAATCTAATCCATAGCGATGGGTTGTGCACAATGGTCAGCTTTATAACAGTGATGCACAGTGTCCTACTACATAACGCTTGCTGATAGACACTGATCCTGTTCTCGTCATTCTAACGGCGACCTTGGACTGAGCAGGTCGTGTTTTTATCGGCCGGTAATTATCCCAAGGTTACCGGCGGCGGCCGTTTTAACTATTGGAAATTAACTTATATTTCCATTGTGTTTATTCTTATTCGCTGGATTGTTGCTTCTGGATTTACGAAAAGGTAGGTCGGGGCTGGGGTGGGCTTGTGGTGGGCGATTGTTCGGCTGGAATTGATCTAATTTAGACTAGTTGCTAAGGCATTTTCGTTCTTATTATTCATATATCAGTGTTCTGGGTGGTTGATTGTCGCACCTTGTGGGTCCGCCTGGCGTCAAGGTAGGGCAATTGACTACTTGGTGCATCCGACTGCTACTTACAGAACACAACCCATGCGTTCTGGGACTCGGACTGGTTTGTGGTGACACCCGTGTGGCTCTGCGTGGCTGCCAATATAGCGGGCAAGCCGGGCAAAATTTACCTATCTGGGTGTATACCGCGGCCATTACTTGGTTCTGGATTGACTATGCGCATGGGCGAGATATATATACCATCAACATATAATTATTATTATTATTAGCTGGTGTGTAGCCGTACTGAGGCCAGTTCGCACCAGTGGAACAGGCGACATGTTAACACATGGAGATACGGGGAGCCGAGGTGGTCAAGTCCCTGCCACGTTAGGCCAGAATGTCCAAGCAACTCGGTTATCACACTTTTTTATGAAAGTAAGCCATATATAACAAGTCTAAACAAAACAGCAAGTTAGCTCAAGCTCAGCCAATTGTTCTGCCTGCCCTTGCCTGCTTCTGGCCCAGGCCTGTCTTGGAGCTGACTGGATGTGGCAACTCTGTGGACGAAAATAGCACGTGTTTTTACGACTATATGGCACCAACTTGCGTGTCGAGTGCCGCCAGGGGTGGATTGGTTCTACCTGGGACTCGTTTTGGTCTGCATCACCGGTGCCAGGTTCTACCCAGTTACTCCCTCTCTTCTTCCCGCCTCCCGTGCACCGGGACACTGCGCGGAATTACAGGACCGTATTGGACCTAAGCAGTGTCCCATTTCGGCACACAATTATACACTTCAAAATTCGGCCTTTTTGGACTTATATGTCCGGGTATGGAAGGTCTACGAGCCAATTCCCACCCTTATATATAAGCTGAATAATAACACTGATCCAGTTTGTAGCGTTGGGTGATACAGTGTTTGGCCGTGGGCGCGTTAGGGTTGTCGGTACCATCCGAGCGCACCAAAGATGTCTGGTGCCAATGTGTTTAGACACCTATTCTGTATACATTTCTACATGATAGACTTAAAGTAGTAGCTTAAGCCCACTTATATGCATAAACAAGATGGACGCCAGTGAAATATATTACATTGTGGAACCAATATTAGAAGTGATATTTTGGCGCATCATAATTTATTTAATAGCTAATACATTACCGAATACATAACAATCGATTTAATCCTGAATCGAGCTTGTGAAAATCCAATATGGCCGCTATTTTAGAGGAATTTCATAAAATATGTAAATAAATTAACAAAGAAGTGTTATCAGTGTGGGTACCAAACACTAGTTCTGACGGAATATGGCCACAAGTCGTTCATATGTATGTATCCTGAACATCACATGTCTTAGACGCATCATGGCAGTCGTGCACACTTGTTAAGTTCCACAAACAAATGGAAGTAATTGTTGAAAATTACATATATTGTATAGACTATTTCTCTCTAGAGGTATCGTACATGCATACACGAGGGGACTTGGCTAACCAAATTCGGATATTTAATAAATATATAATGCATCCGCCTGTTTACCAGGCAATTCTGTGATATCTACATGTTCAATAAATCCAAGATGGCCGTCATATTATACGAATTTTGTTGATTATGCGAATCAGTTGGTACGCATTGTCTGTCATGATCAGTTTCGGTACCAAGCAACATATTCGGACTAGCAAGATGATTAGACACAATTGTGCTAAAAATGGCATGTGTCGGAAGATAATTAAAGTTTCAATATATATGAGAAACGGTGGCCGGCCGCCAGTGTTAATCTGCTAACAGCAATTGCATCATTTTGTACCAGTAATACCTGAAGGGAAATGATAACAATTTCTGACACATACGAACTGTCACATTTCAAACTATTAACCTATCATATTGTAAAGGAATGTATTATTTGCATAAATCAAAGATGATCGCCATTTGACAGGCATTTTGTCAAGTATGTACATGTACATAACATGGCATACTAACTATATCAATTGTTAAATATTGTTTCATAGGCTTAAGCTACTACTTCTGGAGGTATATCATGCGGAAATATATAAAGTATATATGTTTAGTCACATTGGTAACAAAAATCTTTGGTGCGTAGAGATGGTACTAAAACCCTATTTTATGCCGGTACGACCACGGCCTATGCGAGCCACTACATAACGCTGAATTATAGAGAGCGTTGGATGGTAGACATAGGTCCACTTTATAGCACTGAGTGATACACTGCCGATTGCTGGATAACAAACAGTGAGGACATTCTTTAACGCTATATAACAGACTGAAACTATTCCGTAACGTTATCTACACTACCGTGTGGTCGACACTGGAGGTTGCACAATTGTTTAGTCCGTAACGCTTGAAAACGGATGATGTCTACACCGTAACGTTGGGAAACGGACCACGGATGTGGAAAACTGACGGGTCTATTCCGTAGCGCTGGAAAACGGACGGTGTCTATTCTTTAACCCTGGAAAACGGAAGTGTCTGTTCCGTAACGCTGACTGACCGATGGTGTCTATTCCGTAACGCTGGATAACAGAATGTGCATACTCCCGTAACGCTAGATATAATACAATGTCTATTCCGTAACGTTAGAAAACGGACGGTGTCTATTCCGTAACGCTGGAAAACGGATGTGTATGTTCCGTAACGCTGACTGGCCGATGGTGTATGTTCCGTAATGCTGACGGGCCGATGGCGTCTATTCGGTAACGCTGGATATCAAACTGTGTATACTCCGTAACGCTAGCTAATAGACACTGTCGAATCGGTAACGCTGGCTAATATAAGAAGGGGGCCACTATATGTGAAAACCGTGTATTTAAGAAAACCCGTCATGAACCAACTGCAGCAGTGCACAAATAGGACAAAAGTTGCACATGTGATGCCAATAGAGCTTTCAATCTACATACGTCGGACATGGATATTTAGTACAGATTAGTAAATTTAGTAGAGATTGCCTAGCGAGTTCTGTTAGGCTTTACCCTTTCACCCCTAACTACCTTACATGGACTAGTTCATGATAAGTTTGAAAGTGTTCCATTATGCAGAAAGTGGGGTCATTTTGTAAACATGAAATAATATCCACAAATGGTTCAGATCAGATGAGACGGCTCGTTACGAGCCGGCTCATCATGATCTACACTATTTGCACATATTTGGAAAGAGGTATCTAGTGCTGAAAGGGTTAATTAATGTGAAACTTGTCCAATCATCATCTTAACACTGAAGATCATGTTGGACTGAATGAGAAGTTAATTTACATTCCACCATCATGTCATATGTCATATGTATACTTGAAAAGCGTGGATAATACCAAAGCCAATAAATATGTATATCTGAGTGTATGATTTTGTCTGGATGGAATATCGTCACAGTGTGACGAAGACAATATTGTAATATAGAAAGAATTGAGACACCCAATATTTGTGTGGAATTCATAAGTGAAAGTGAACCAGTGTGAGTTGTCACTGTCATGTACTTTGTAGTATCTAACCTGGATATGCATACGAGGTTTTGACAATTATTTGAAAGCTCAAAAAACAACCCGACCATTACATCGTATGTGAATCGAAATGCTGTATACAGATGTTTGTGTATTATCAATAGTGTTTGATACACCACATCGTCATAAAGCAATACCAATGGCTTGTGTATTGTGTATTGTGTGATGCAAATGGTTTTGCCAATTAAACTAGCCATGTGTGCATTGCATGCATACAATACGATTCTCGGTCATCAAGAAGCATCTATTAGCAAGTTATGCTAGTATGATTGCATGGATCTAAAAATAGACGTCGGTTCTACCGCGCATGCGTCATCTCTACATTCCATACACCGGATCCCGATTTACTGTGATACTATGTGTACTATACTACTATAATAACATCATCAATTAAACCAATTATATGCGGACATGAAAAGGAATAGTATGAAAACAATGGAAAAGAATAAATATGTTATTTATTAGTTTCATTCTGTTTCCTCTAAAGTATATGCTGTGACCACTCATTTGAACCGTCTCATCGAGACGGTTCAAATGAGCGGTTACACCATATACGTTTTTTGAGAATTACGCACAATATGCATTGTTTCCAACAGAAACTAATGTATTTGGTTATAACCACCCGTTATAAGTTGTCTGAAGCGTCGCAGTGAAGTGGAACAAAATGCGCCAAAATTGAGTGTTTACCATTGGTCAACACGGTGCTTTTATTTAAATAAAGATAGCTGCAGACACATATTACATTCAAGTTTCTCTACCGGATGATATACACATTAAAACACTAGCTGTATATCTTTACCGGGGTTGGGAATTATTAGGATATATCGTGAAATCAGGATTTGGGGTTCCTGAAAAATACTAATATGTTTCAACATGGAAAGCACACTTTATGCATTTGTGGGTGCCAATAAAATCGATTTTTAAGCCATTTTCAAGATTTAGCATTTGGAACTGTTCCCATCCTGCTTTAGACATTTATCCTGTCAACACAGCGCGTATGTGCTGTGAAACACGGTGCCGTGAAACATTTTTGATATCCTGTCGATGCGACCTAATCACTGCGTATGAATATGTGCGGTGATTGTGGTTATTTTTGTGCATGTTAAAGCCATTTGTAGGTGTTGACGGGATAAATAGAATAGTAGGTCAGTGCCGTGAATGGGAAAAATATCTGGCGCAGCACAGAAACGGGATATGCTCGGCAGAGCCTCGCATATCCCGTTTCCTGAGCCTTGCCAGATATTGTTTTCCCATTCACGGCACTAACCTACTATTCTCTATATGCCTTGCAGATGTAAAAGTTTCCTCCACAAATTGTATCATTAGAGCACCTTCATTCAAAATAACTAATATAATATTAACAATGTAAAAATAAGATCTCAAATGTGGGCATTATGTGTGAATGAATACTAGGTCAGTTCCGAGACTAGTGTGTTTCGGATGACAAAATGAAACGGTAACAGTTGATATTTTGGTACAGTCTGCCAAGGGTTGTTCAATAATCTACAAAACGACGTTCAGGGATATCCAGAATGTGACTTGAATGGTAAATATTCCAATGATCTGTGTTTCGGAATGCTGTCCTGACAAAATGAAACGGTAACAATTGTCATTTTGGTACAGTCTGCCGAGGGTTGTTCAAGAATCTACAAACTTACGTTCAGGGACATCCAGAATGTGACTTGAATGGTCAATACATGTATTACAATTATGCCTGCATATCTTGTTCACATGCATAAACATGTATATTATATACTCGACCGTATTAACGACACACGTTGTGATTTTACTGGTCGGTTGGCAGTAACATATATTGTGACTGGAGGAATGAGGATCCTGAAACATGTACAGCCCGGATTTGTTTCTGGTTCCACAAACGAACGATTGCTTATCGGTTACACATATGCAAATCGCATTCGGTTTTTATGTAAATAATTTTGCAAATACCAGGAACCCACTTTTCCGTTCCTGGTTTTTGCAGAATTGTTCAACATATCGTATTATTGCGGGAATGTTTTTAATTAGAAAACTATGTTTTCGTTGGTTTAAAAATCGATTTCCTTTAATTAGAAACGATTTTTTCGTTGGTTTAAACGCGACACGTTTAAACCAACGAAAACATGTTTTCTAATTTAAAAAAAAAAGAAAACGATGTGTAAACGGCATGACATGCGTTAAAAAAACGACACAACATGCGTTGATAGAAACGACAGGCGTTTGGTAGTCTGGAGCCGGGTATTTAAACGAAACGAAGCGTACAGAAACAACCAAACGATATTCGTTTCAATGTACATGTATATCGTTGTACAAAACGATCGTTTTCACAACGTTTTCCATTCGTTTCCTTGGGAACCTTCTACAAATATTCGATGTGATAATTTAATACATTCAGTTTAACAACATAATAATACATTTATCCTTACATTGATTGTTTTCATCAAAGTGTACTTAGCCAGATAAGTATACTTTGCAATTTTTGATAAATCTGCTACTGATATGCGACTATGACTTGATAAGAGGAACTAATGTATTTTTGTTGGCATAAACATACATATGTTATACATATAATTATATATTCATTCCGTCAACACAGTGAGTATGTGCCGTGAATTACGGTGCCGTGAAACATTTTTGATATACTGTCAATACGACCTAATCACTGCGTATGAATATGTGCGGTGGCTGGGGTTATATTTTTGCATTTTAAAGTCATTTGTAGGTGTTGACGGGATAAATAGAATAGTAGGTTTGTGCCGTGAATGGGAAAAAATATCTGGCGCTGCACGGAAACGGGATGTGCTCGGCAGAGCCTCGCCCATCCCGTTTCCTAAGCCTTGCCAGATATGTTTCCCATTCACGACACTAACCTACTATTCTCTATATACCGTAAAGATTATAATAGACGCCCATGCTCTAATAGACGCCCACCCCCCACTTTTTACCTTGAAAATGACACATTTTTTGGCCGATTTTCACGAAATTAGTGCCTCTAATAAACGCCCAGTACCGACTTGAAACAAAATCGGGAGCTAATTGTCCAATTAGATTTTTTTCTTTCCATTATTTCGAAAGCAACTTCCTTTAAAATCGGGGAAAAAACATAATTGCTACTTTCACTTTCAAAAGCGGAAGCGAAATTCGACTGTTTCCGGTGTCGCAGTAAATTCCTCATCAGCAGTAGCTATTTGCACGGACACAGGGTGATCAGAATTTACACGGTTAGGTAGACGCCATTTTCAAAGCATCTCAAACCCGACAGATCCGAAACGCTGACGCTGACGAAACGTCCGTAGGCGTAAATCTGATCAGCATTAATGATTGACGCTGTCTTGATATACATTACCATTAAATTTAACATTTCTACTGACTGTACCATAATGACCAGAGTGGGCCGAAACGTCTTGGCCCAAATGTTTTTGCATTTTAAAGTCATTTGTAGGTGTTGACGGGATAAATAGAATAGTAGGTTTGTGCCGTGAATGGGAAAAAATATCTGGCGCGGCACGGAAACGGGATGTGCTCGGCAGAGCCTCGCCCTTCCCGTTTCCTAAGCCTTGCCAGATATGTTTCCCATTCACGACACTAACCTACTATTCTCTATATACCGGGCGTCTATTAGAATATTTACGGTATTTAAATCCGATCATGATATATAACCTGTCATATTGTATGATGCATATATGCGAATGAAACGCGTGTCATTACGAACCAATTTGTGTCGCTCCCGCTTGCGGACAGTGCGATATGGTCAGCACATTGACGTACCTACGTCCGCATGTACGTGTGTCCGGGTTAGTTTTTGGTTAAAGTGAGCTATCAAAGCCACGACGGGCGTTTCCATAAATGACGTCCAAAGTTGACGAAATTTTCATAGCATGAATTTCGTCATCTTTCGATGTCATCTACAACGTCATATGTAAATACATCATTAAAAATCGCACATGTTCTTAGTTACATGTACAAAGACGCATGACATGTCTGATATTAAACCAGAAAAGAAGAACTAAAACAAAGCCTTTATTTGCAATAATCTCAGACCACATATGGGTATATGTATACAGAATACAGAACAATTTATTAAGCGTTAAACATACAAGGATGCTTTTCGCTTTACATAGTGATATTTTACATGAGCGAGTGAAATAATCAAGTGTGATTGACAAGGAGCTAATGTATAAATAGGAACTTGTACATGTACGTGGCTAAATGAGGTGTTGGACGTGTACAGAGCTGAGGTAAGCTGCGTATTTGCTTAAATACCCGATTAAAATTGGCAAAAAACACAATTGAAATCAGAAGTAGAGTACCAAAAAGCAATATCAAATTTGTGGTACCTTTATCATGCTGCAGAAAAGAATAAACAGACAACAAATATAGCATATTTGTCTTATCTTCCATGAAAACGCATCTTGGTATTTCATTAGAATTGTCTCCAAGGAGACAATTCTAATGAAATTCCAAGACATGTTTTCATTTCGAAGCAAACTATTTAATAATTGCTGTCTGTTGTTGTGTAAACAGCAGTGTGATTTTATTTTACCCAATTAACATTTTGAAATACAACAATTGCTTCAGAAATGATCGAGTGACAATACACAATTACTGGAACACTGCGTGTATGAGTGATTTTAGACCGTATTTCATTGCAATAACTACGCCTTCGGAAAGGTGTCAATATACATATGAGTGCATACATGTACCAGTACAGAATACGTTGTATGATCAACAACAACAACCACCATAACTCGTGTAAGATCGTCTACAAGCGTAAGATCGTCTCCTTGTGCTTATAAGACTTTTAACAACATTAACCTTATGTCTCTTCCAAACTTGCTTTTACTAATTGTCACTAATTCTGCACTGACAGCGCACCTGCACATACTCCTCGTGATACTGGAATGGAATGGTGTTTAACGGCCCATCGACACAAAAGAGTATCATTTAGGGCCAAGCAATTCAGATGAAGAACAAGTTAATAGTAAAATGGTATGTTAGATGTGGTAGGAAAGCAAATGATTAGGATAAAAATAAATAATCTGACGAACACAATAGAAATGAGAAACATGTATACAATGATAAAATCAGATTAGGTAGGCAATCAAATGATTAGGGTAAGTAAATCTGACCTATCAGCGCTTCATGACACATTCTAGTGTTTTGCAATCATGAAAAGTCATTGAAACCAGAGAAACATGACAGCGAAACACATATAAGTTAAACATCCATATTTTGCCGAGTGTCCGGTTTACAGGGGTTCCGATGTAGATAAGATAGACAGATACAAAATGACACGTTATGCCATGTATCGGTGGACAATTTCATCATCCGGGTACCTCGTGTTAATTTCTCTCGTGTCCGTCGGCGTCCGTGCAAGCAACTCGTTCGCTACGCTCACTCGTTGCTTACGCGGAAGCCGACGCACACTCGTGTATTATTTCCCGCTATTCAAAATGTTCGAGGGAATATCCTCTATATATCCGTTAACATTTTAAGGAAACACTGATATCAGTGTGGAAATTTACATCTGATATAAAATGTATAATAATGCCAATCAATACGTGGGGAAATGATGCTTGCTCTCAAAGAGCCTCATTTTACCGGGAGGGTTTATCCATTAATGTATGCAAATACAAATGTAATAATATGTATGTACAGATACGCAATCGCTGTATCATATAATTTTGTTCAAAACAATATTTAAATGTAACGTTTTCTTAAGACACCACACGTTTTATTAAATGTTGGACCACAAGCTCTTTTCATCAAAATATATTTTAATAAAAACCATGTGGTCCAAAATTTAATAAAAATAGTGACTTTAAAATAATACATGTATGTATTAAATGTTCTTTTCTTGGTTATTGGAAATTAGTGTTACATGTATGTTTTCGTTATTCGAATGACGTCAAATTATTATTGAGCGGATGAGCACTTGTAACTTTATTGTAATATACAGTGGGGTCAGTGTGTAAGTGCACACACGAACGAACACGATGTGTTCCTTCGTGTGTGCACTTACACGCTGACCCCACTGTAATGTATTGTAACTCCCGTAGCCAATTTTTTCATGGAATTGTCGGATTTTAGAGTTGCTTTATTTAAGAAAAAATGCTAGTAGGTTGCAGAATGCATGTATAAAATTTATAATGCTTGCCGTAAGCGTATTGGGCTAACGGATTCTTTGGCTGTTGGAAATGCACCTGATTCCAGAACAGGATCTTGATTTTTTCCCAATAGTATGTGCTTATTCGGTCTGGAATACCCTAGTTAGCCAGTCAACAGACGTTTGATTAACACAGAAAATCAATGCATTCATATTCATTATAATAATTGAGACACGCCATTTTGTACCTTCGAACATCGCGTAATTTCATACAAAATTTACAATAATTTGCGACAAAAGTGGACAATTTTTTTGTCATCTTTTGACTTTATTTATGAAAAATATGTAATACAAAATCACATGGCGTGTCTCATTTATGTGACAGGAAATGTTAAAAAATCTGAAACATTACAGTGTAGTTTCAACAACTGTGTGGGAAATTGCTACCTTTATTTCATTATTGTAATTTTGTTTCATTAACGATTTATTTGTGTTTTGTTTTGTAGTGAAGATGCAATGAATACATGGTTATACAGTATATAGAGAATACCAGGCTGGTGTATTTTGATATCAAGTTTATCAGGCTCGGCTCGGAACAGTAGGAATTCATCGGCAAGCCTCGGAATTCCTAACCGTGCCTGATAAACTTAATATCAAACGACACTAGCCTGGTATAAACTCGAATATGTATCAAAGATATGATAAAAAATCATACCGGAATCCCGATATCCCTTCATGGCTTGGCTCTCGAGTACGTTGTTTGCTTTCTAACTTGTTACATGTACCATTTGCCATGTCCGTGATAGTTGAGAGTGCCTGGTGTTGTGAGGACCTGGCACCAGATTATGATATTTTAATTTCAGGGCTGAATATATATATATTTAACCCTTTCAACCCTAAGGAACTGGAATGGACTGATATGCTAATGTTCCGACCAATCCAATGGTCACACAATGATTTTCAGATTCGTCCATTTATGAAAAGGGAGTGTTTTTGTTCTAAGAAATATTAAAATTACTTTCAAAAAGTGCAGATCCTGATGAGACGGCTCGTTACGAGCCGGCTCATCTGGATCTGCACTGTTTGCATAAACCGATATAGCGGCCTTTCGGGTTCAAAGGGTTAAGTATTTAATTCAGTTCTGATTTTGGAATTTGCCCCCATCCAAACAGATGAAATATCGGATACGAACCCGTTAACCTGGGCCCGGTTCCTTAAAGCTTCTGTTAGGTTAACAGACTGTTAAATCCTTAGCATTGCTAAGGATTTAACAGTCTGTTAAGCTAACAGAGGTTTTGAGCAGCCGGGCCCAGCTAAACTGACCTTAAAAGCCAGTATGGTTTGTTGTCAGTTTGTCCATCTAACCCTTTCAATCATGTTCAATTTTCTTAATTAGTAGAATAGTCCAAATTGAACATGTAGGTGTGAAAGGGTTAATCATTGTAACAGTAAATGCTACATTATATTAAGTCATTTTACGTTTCGGCTCACCTGGGCCAAGAGCTTAGCCTGATAAATGATTGCTAGTTGTGTTTGTCATATCACATATCTAAAACAGAAATTAATAAAGAGCCAACATATTTCATATGAGATAAAACATATTTCATATGAGATATGTGTGAACATGTGTTTCGTTCGTTCATTCAATTACACTATCCATACTACATGTACATATAACAAGCCGGTTAAATAGTATTTTCATTGAGAAAAGGGCGGTATGTTGGGCGCATGGGAATGGTAATTTAAAGGTACATGCCCACTCAGTAAGCACAAACTGTTCTGTATAGGCATTAAATAAGTGTATATTTGTGTCATTATTCCACCAGTTCTAAAAAATAAGAGTGGCCGCTATACAGATATAATCATTTAGTCATATTTAGTTTACTGATAGTGACGCGTGGTGGTATCAGGCTATTTTCATATGCAAATGAGGCATGATATATTTTAATTATTTATACAAATTAAATGCGTCACCTGAAAAAATAATATTTTCAACAGATTATATATAAAGTATGATCATTGCACATCAAACTATAAATAGAGAGAATAAATCGTAATATCCGTTAATATTTCAAGGAAACACTGTTATCTACCCTGATGTCAGTGTGGAAATTTACATCTGATATAAAATGTATACTAATGCCAATCAATACGTGGGGAAATGATGAATTAATGTTTATTTTGCCAAGAAATGTCTCGGATGATGTCTCTGACATAAGGAATAGTTTGTGCCTACTGAGTGGGCATGTACCTTTCAAGGTACATGCCCACTCAGTAGGCACAAATTGGTGAGTGAATGTTTATTTTGCCAGGAAATGTCTGATATAAAGAACATGTTGTGCCGACTGAGCGGGCATGTACCTTTAACAATGTGTTCATCCACAGGTTGAAGTAACGGACCGAGGTCTATAAATACATTAAATATGCCTAAAAGCATCAATAAATGAAATTAAGATGAGCTAAACAAAATAAGTCTATTTGAAGGGAGTAAAAAAATGTTTTTAGCATATTTTCTTTTCATTTATTGAGGCTTTTAGGCATATTTAATGTATGTATAGATCTCGGTCCGTTACTTCAACCTGTGGGTTAATCCTTGCCGAAATCCTGTTGTCCCTGGTTTGTTTGACCCTCGTGTATGATTTTGGCTTTCTTCTACGTGTTATCCGTGTTGCACAGCTCAGGCTCAGCCAATCGGGTTCCTTGATTTCAAGCACAATATTCAAGTATTTTGAAATAAATAAATTAATAAATATTAGCAGGATTGGCACAGGCGCTACTGTACTACTGCTATTCAGAGTCTAACTGACTACATTCAGTATTGTTACGCTACTGTACTATTGCTATTCAGTATTACACTAGCTATTCAAGTATGTGGCGCTACTGTACTACTGCTATTCACGTATGTAGCGCTACTGTACTATTGCTATTCACGTATGTAGCGCTACTGTACTATTGCTATTCACGTATGTAGGCGCGCTACTGTACACGTATGTCTATTCACGTATGTCGCTACTGTACTATGCTATTCAGTATGTAGCGCTACTGTACTATTGCATTCGTATGTAGGCGCTACTGTACTACTGCTATTCAGGTATGTGGCGCTACTGTACATGCATCACGATCGCTACGTACTACTGCTATCAGGTATGCGCTACTGTACTACTGCTATTCACGTATGTACGCTACTGTACTACTGCTATTCAGGTATGTGGCGCTACTGTACTACTGCTATTCACTAGTGCGCTACTGTACACGCTATTCAGGTGTACGCTACTGTACTACTGCTATTCAGGTATGCGCTACTGTACTACTGCTATTCACGTATGTAGCGCTACTGTACTACTGCTATTCAGGTATGTGGGCGCTACTGTACTACTGCTATTCACGTATGTAGCGCTCACAGCTGTACTACTGCTATTCACGTATGTGGCGCTACTGACTACTGCATTCAGGTATGGCGCTACTCGTACTACTGCTATTCAAGTATGTGGCGCTCGTACTACGCTATTCACTATGTACGCTACTACTATTGTATGATAGGCGCTACTGTAGCTACTTGCTATTCAGTATGTGGCGCTACTGTACTACTGCATTCACGTAGTAGCGCACTGTACTATGCTATTCAGCTACTGTACTACGCTATCACGTATGTGCGCTACTGTACTACTGCTATTCAGGTATTACGCTACTGCGCTTACTGTACTACGCTATCACAGTATGCGCTACTGACTCTGCTATTCACGTATAGCGCTACGTACTACTGCTATTCAGTATGTAGCGCACTGTACTGCATTCACGTATGGGCGCTACTGTACTACTGCTATTCAGTATGTGGCGCTACTGTAATACTGCTATTCAGGAGTGCACTGTAGCGCTTACTGTACTATACTGCTATTCACGTATGTAGCGCAACTAGTACTACTAGCTATCACAGTATGTGCTACTGTACACGCATCACGTATGTTGGCGCGTACTACTGCTATTCACGTACTGTATGGCGCTACTGTATCTACTGATATTCACGTATGGGGCGCTACTGTACTACTGCTATTCAGGTATGTAGCGCTACTGTACTACTGGATATTCACGTATGTAGCGCTACTGTATACTGCTATTCAGGTATGTGGGCGCTACTGTATACTGCATTCAGTATGTAGCGCTACTGTCTACTGCTATTCAGTATGTGGCGCTACTGTTACTACGCTATTCAGTATGTAGCGCTACTGTACTATGCTATTAGGTATGTGGCGTACTGTACTATGCTATTCAGTATGTAGCGCTAAGGTTATATTGCTATTCAGGTATGTGGCGCTACTGTATGACTGCTATTCACGTATGTGGCGTTCTGTACTACTGCTATTCACGTATGTGGCGCTCTGTACTACTGCTATTCAAGTATGTGGCGCTACTGTACTACTGTATTCATAGTATGTGGCGCTACTGTTCTACTGCTATTCAGTTAGGTGGCGTACTGTTCTATGCTTATTCACGTATGTGGCGTTACTGTAATATGCTATTCAGGTTAGTGGCGCTACTGTATTTACTGCTATTCAGGTATGTGGCGCTTACTGTTACTAATGCTATTCACGTATGTAGCGTACTGTGACTACTGCTTTTCACGTATGTAGCGAATATCTGTACTATGCTATTCAGGTATGTGCGCTCACTGTATACTGCTTTTCACGTATGTGCGTACTGTACTATGCTATTTCACGTTGTAGCGCTACTGTACTACTGCTATTCAGGTATTGGTGCTACTGTACTACATGCTATCACGTACTGTGGCGCTACTGTACTACTGCTATTCTCGTATGTGGCGCTTACTGTACTACTGCTATTCAGGTATGTGGCGATACTGTACTACTGGCTATTCACGTATGTGGCGCTACTGTACTATTGTATTCACGTATGTAGCGCCTACGTGTACTATTGCTAGTCAGGTGTATGTGGCGCTACTGTACTACTGGCTATTTCACGTAATGTAGCGCTAGCATGTACTACTGCTATTCAGGTATGTGGCGCTACTGTAACTACAGCTAACTTCACTATGGTAAGCGCTAATGTACTATTGCTATTCCAACGTATGGTGCGGCTAGGGGGGGGGCGGGACTGAGCTGGGGGGATAGGGTTTTGGGGGGGGCACGGTAATGGTGGCGCTACTGTACTACTGCTTAATCAAGCGTATGGTGGCCTACTGTACTACCTGCTATTGTTCACGTATGAAGGCCGCTACTGTACTACTTGCAATTCACGGTATGATTGCGCTAACTGATACTACTGCTATTCACGTATGGCCGCATACGTACTACTGGATATTCACGGTATGTGGCGCTACGTACCTACTTGCGCATTCAGTATAGTGGCGCTACTGTACTACTGCTATTCACGGTATGTGGCGCTACTGTACTAAAACGGCTATTCACGTATGTAGGCGCTAACTGTACTACTGCTATTCACTATGTATTGGCGCTAACTGTAACTAACTGCAATTTCAGTGGTATGTAGGCGGCTACAGTACTACTGGCTATTCACGTATGGTGGCGCTACTGTACTACTGGCTATTCACCTATAGCGCTAACTGTACAACAGCTATTCATGTATGTGGTGCTACTGTACTACTGCTATTCAACTATGTAACGCTACTGTACACTGCTATTCACTGTATGTGGCGCCTACGTTAACACTGCTATTCAGGTATGTGGCGCTACTAGTAACTACTGCTACTATTCACGTAGTGGCGCTACTGTACTATTGCTATTCACGATTGAGCGCTACTGTACTATTGCTATCAGTATGTGGCCGCTACTGTACTAACTGCTAGTTCACGTTATTAGCGCTACTGTACTACGCCTATTCACGTATGTGCACTAACTGCTACTTACCAGGCTATTCAGGTTTGTGGAGCTACTGAACTACTAGCTATTCCACGTATGTAGGCGCTTTACAGTACTACTGCTATTCAGGTATGTTTGGCGCTACTGTACTACTGCTATTCACGGTAAGTAGCGCTACTGTACTACTGCTATCAGGTATGTAGTCGATAACTGATACTTACTGCTATTCACGTATGTAGCGCTAACTGTACTATTGCTATTCACAGTATGTGGCGCTACTGTACTACTGCTAATTCACGTAATGTGGCGCTACTGGTACTACTGCTAATTCACGGTATGTGGCGCACGTACTTACTGCTATTCACGTATGTGGCGCTAACTGAACTACTGCTATTCACGGTAATTGGCGCTACTGGTTCCTACTGCTGATTCACGTATCTGGCGCTAACTGTTACTACTCGCTTATTCAGGTATGCGGCCTACTGTACTTACTGCTATTCAGGTATGTAGCGCTAACTGTACACTTGCTATTCACGTAAGTAGCAGCTACGGTACTCTGCTATTCACGTATGTACGCTACTGTAATACTGCTAAAATTCAAAGTAATGTAGGCGCTACTGTACTACTGCTAATTCACGGAAAGTTAGCGCTACTGTACTAAACTGCTATTCACGTATGTTAACCCCCCCCCCGCCCCCCCCCCCCGCTACCTGTAACTAACTGCGATTCAGTATAGTGGCGCTACTGTTACTACTGCTATTATCACGTATGTGGCGCTAACCTGTACTAACTACTACTGCTATTCAGTGTAATGTTGGCGGCTACTGACTAACTGCTATTCACGAGTAGCGCTACTGTAACTACTGCTACTTCAGGTAGTAGCGCTACTGTACTACTGCTATTCACGTATGTGGCGCTACTGTTACTACTGCTATTCACGTATGTGCGCTACTGTACTACTGCTATTCAGGTGTGTGGCGCTACTGTACTACTGCTATTCACGTATGTAGCGCTACTGTATTACTGCTATTCAAGTATGTAGCGCTACTGTACTACTGCTATTCACGTATGTGGCGCTACAGTACTGACTGCTATTCAGGTATGTGGCGCTACTGTACTACTGCTATTCACGTATGTAGCGCTACTGATACTACTGCTATTACACGTATTGTAGCGCTACTGTACTACTCTATACTGCTCACGCTCAAGTAGCGCTACTGTACTACTGCTATTCACGTATGTAGCGCTACTGTACTACTGCTATTCAGTATGTAGCGCTTACTGTACTACATGCTATTCACGTATGTAGCGCTACTGTACTACTGCTATTCACGTATGTAGCGCTACACTGTACATACTGCTAATATTCAGGTATGTAGCGCTACTGTACTATTGCTATTCACGTATGCGTGTCGCTACTAGTACCTACTGCTATCATTCACGTATGTAGCGCTACTGTACTATTGCTATTCACGTATGTAGCGATACTGTACTATTGCTATTCACGTATGTAGCGCTACTGTACTACTGCTATTCACGTATGTAGCGCTACTGTACTATTGCTATTCACGTATGTGGCGCTACTGTACTATTGCTATTCACGTATGTGGCGCTACTGTACTACTGCTATTCACGTATGTAGCGCTACTGTACTATTGCTATTCACGTATGTGGCGCTACTGTACTAGTGGCGCTACTGTACTACTGCTATTCACGTATGTGGCGCTACTGTACTACTGCTATTCACGTATGTAGCGCTACTGTACTACTGCTATTCACGTATGTGGCGCTACTGTACTACTGCTATTCAGGTATGTGGCGCTACTGTACTATTGCTAGTTCAGGTATGTGGGCGCTACATTAGTACTACTGCTATTTCACAGTATGTAGCGCTACTGTACTACTGCTATTCACGTATGTGGCGCTACTGTACTACTGCTATTCACGTATGTAGCGCTACTGTACTACTGCTATTCACGTATGTAGCGCTACTGTGCTACTGCTATTCACGTATGTAGCGCTACTGTACTACTGCTATTCACGTATGTGCGCTACTGTACTACTGCTATTCAGGTATGTGGCGCTACTGTACTACTGGCGCTATTCACGGTATTGATGTGGCGCTACTGTACTACTGCTATTCAGGTATGTGGCGCTACTCTGTACTACTGCTATTCACGTATGTGGCGCTACTGTACTACTGCTATTCAGTATGTGGCGCTACTGTAACTACTGCTAATTCACGTATGTAGCGCTACTGTACTACTGCTATTCACGTATGTAGCGCTACTGTACTACTGCTATTCACGTATGTAGCGCTACTGTACTACTGCTATTCACGTATGTGGCGCTACTGTACTACTGCTATTCACGTATGTGGCGCTACTGTACTACTGCTATTCACTTATGTGGCGCTACTGTACTACTGCTATTCACGTATGTGGCGCTACTGTACTACTGCTATTCACGTATGTAGCGCTACTGTACTACTGCTATTCACGTACGTAGCGCTACTGTATTACTGCTATTCACGTACGTGGCGCTACTGTACTACTGCTATTCAGGTATGTGGCGCTACTGTACTACTGCTATTCACGTATGTAGCGCTACTGTACTACTGCTATTCACGTATGTAGCGCTACTGTACTACTGCTATTCACGTATGTAGCGCTACTGTACTACTGCTATTCACGTATGTAGCGCTACTGTACTACTGCTATTCACGTATGTAGCGCTACTGTACTACTGCTATTCACGTATGTAGCGCTACTGTACTACTGCTATTCACGTATGTGGCGCTACTGTACTACTGCTATTCACGTATGTGGCGCTACTGTACTACTGCTATTCACGTATGTAGCGCTACTGTACTACTGCTATTCACGTATGTAGCGCTACTGTATTACTGCTATTCACGTATGTGGCGCTACTGTACTACTGCTATTCAGGTATGTGGCGCTACTGTACTACTGCTATTCACGTATGTGGCGCTACTGTACTACTGCTATTCACGTATGTAGCGCTACTGTACTACTGCTATTCGGGTATGTGGTGCTACTGTACTACTGCTATTCACGTATGTGGTGCTACTGTACTACTGCTATTCACGTATGTGGTGCTACTGTACTACTGCTATTCGGGTATGTGGTGCTACTGTACTACTGCTATTCACGTATGTGGTGCTACTGTACTACTGCTCTTCACATATGTAGCGCTACTGTACTACTGCTATTCACGTACGTGGCGGTGACTGTAGAAATACAGGATCTTACACGAGTGATGATTTTAGTCACAAATGTTAGATTCTATTTATTGCATAAGCACATCATCATATATTGAAACTATTTGTCACCAAACCTGTTTTCTGTAACGGGCTAATTTGCATATTTATTACACAAGTGTGTTTTAGTACACTGTGTTAATACACTGCGAGCACCCATGTTAAGCAATAAATGGGGCTTATGGGATTTGTGACAAATATAGCTCCAGGTCACTCATTTAGCCTGATTACGATATATATTGCTTGTTAGAAGCATGGTGGGCGTTTCACAGAGGGAATTTCGAACATTGTAGATCCGGATCAGACTGCGGATGCACAGGCGGATCTGGATCTACACGGGTCGCAAAATTCATAAGCCCTATTTATCCCGTCACAACCACATACATGTATGAGCTCCCAGTGATGTGAGTGACTATGTGATTTACAATCTTAAACACACATCACTATTAGACAGGGGCGCCGGAAGCATCATACGATTGGTCCGGCGAATTTACTGGGTGCCCCCGGTATCCACCCAAAGTGTACGTTGTTACCACTCGGTTGAACCGTCTCGCCGAGACGGTTCAACTGAGTGGTAACAACATACACTTTTAATGAGAAATGAGACAAATTTCAGAAAAATATCTAATTTCCATTGTTTTACAAATATGTTAAAAGTATTGATCCGGCAGTCGCCGGACCTGTTCCGACGCCCCTGTTAGAGATAAATTACACTGAAACCGCTGGAAAACATCAGAGACATACACCCTATATACAAACAAAATCCTTGAAAATATACACATTTGAAGTTTGCTATATATCCAAATAATAGACGTTCCACTGTTGACGGTGAGCGATACATGCCAATGTGTAACTCTTGAACTGTTAGTGTTAAAAACACAGCTCATACCGTGCGTGAAGATGCCTGGTGTTATTCTTTAGACGTGTTACCAAATCAATTACGGCATGTAAAGAATCCAGCTGTGACCAGCTATTATAGGTTTCACCTCGTTTATCAAATCGCCAAGGGAAATACTAAAATAACGAAAGCCGATTGTTCGAGAATGCGCATCTAATCTAAGCACTGTTTTGTATTCCCATTGTTTGATATTGATTTTTTTGTCTGAAAATCCAACGATAAATTGGCACACATGCTACATGTATGTTCTGTGAAGTATATGTTTTACTTATCAAAGATAGGATACTTCACAGAGAATATTAACTCTTCCAACGCTAAGTACCTGTATAGTGGTATTGGCAAACAGTGTAGATCCAGATGAGACGGCTCGTGACGAGCCGTCTCATCAGGATCTGCACGTTTTTCTTATTTTTTGGAGAACAAAAACACCCGCTTTTCATAAATGGATTAGTCTGAAAATAATTTTGTGACCATTGTATTGGTTGCAAAATTAGCATATCAAAATTAATTCCAGTTACTTAGGGGTGAAAGGGTTAATTAAGAGGACATTCGCAAAATACATGTAAATGTATGTATCTGTACACATCGGGTACGAATATGTGCTGGCTGCTAACGATCTATATTCCTTGTTTGAAGCATTCCGTATGTTTTATTGATGGAATGGCGAACAGTGTAGATCCTGATCAAACTGTGCGGATGCACAGGCTGATCTGGATCTACACTGGTTGCAAAACCCATAAGCCCCAGTAACAGCTACAACTAAACACATAAGGTTTTGTGCTGGAAGTCGCAGAAAAAAAATTGAAATGTGTGCTGGAAGTCGCAGAAAAAAAATTGAAATGTCTATACATTTAGAATTATATCTAACATAGCAGAAGAAAAATATCACCTTATAAATATGTGTTCGATCATCCAATAATGTGTGTAATGTAGGCGAATTTTCTGAATATTTTTTTCAAACTAGAAAAATTTATCAGTTTCATAATTTTGTTACCACAATTATCGCTAAGTTTCAAAATATGCGCAAATAAAACATTTTTCTAATCTCTATTTTACTAGTACATAATAACATCACAATTACAATAAGAAACAGCCACATAGCGACAAGCAAGCAACATGTCACGTATCTCATGCCTGATAATTGTAAATAAACAGAAACAGAATTCCAATTCTTCTTCTTAAGGAACTAGTTTGGTCCCCGGTGCGTCTTTAACACTGATGAATGTCTTTTACACGCGCCATAAACGCACCAATTTATTTTCAACCAATTTAAACTCGTATATTTTATGAACCCACTTTAATCCTATTCTCGATAATGGAGGATTTTTCACGAGTGATGATTTAATATGAGATTTAATGGACTCGTTTCCCAGCCAACATGACTATATCGAGTCGATGTCAGATTTTATAAGTCGGAATGTCGGCCGATATACCCGACACTGGGCCTATATCGGTTCGCTCTCGGGTATAGCCGATAAGCATGCTAATAATCAATATACTGAAAGCGGATTATCGATATCGGATTCCAATTTGTACAATATTCCACAAAATTGTCATTTGAATTTCGTCTATACTGAATTTGCGACATTGGGCCGATATTGGGAAACATTCCAGCACAAAAATATTTACACAATTCCCTAACATTTGATTGGCCCGTAGCAAGTCTCTGTCCAAAATTTATATCCCAGTAACTACTTTCCGTAACCGTGAGGCGCAGTTAAAATAATTCTTAAGAAAACGGAAAAAAAAACATTTTCTTGATGAATTTATTTAAAATGCTGGAATTATAAGGAATGAATGGCCTTTTTGTTGAATTTATCGGGGATATAAACTTGGAAAAGTCGCGGGAATACTGGACGAGGCCTTCCGGCCTTCGTCCAGTATTCCCGCGACTTTTCCAAGTTTATACCCCGATAAATTCCACAAAAAGGCCATTCATTCCTATAATAAATTAAAATAAGCTTACTTTTTATTCATATCGGCCCAGTATCGGACCATTTTCGGATATTATTTAGAAGTTTAAATCCATCATCAATATCGGCAGATATCGGTCCGATATCAGCAACAATCTTGGTCAGTATATAAGCACCCCGTAGTTATAATGTGTTAACCTCTTTCATGAAGGTCTACATTATTTAGGTCTGTATGTTACAGACTGATAGAGGTTATTTTTTTGCATGTAGCTACACCATCCAGACAACTGGGGACCACAAGTTATACTGGCAACACATCCTAAACGCTCCATTTCTCCGGTTACAGCCACACACGTAGTTTAATTTCCAGGGACACCTGCGGGCCGTTTCACTAAACTTCGTACGAATAAAATGTTCGTAAGTGCAAAGTTATGATAGTCTGTAAATTTGACATTAACAATGTTTTCTTGTAAACAATTATTGGATTTACATTTATTGAGCATAGGCTGCATATGCAGCCTATGCTCAATACATGTAAATCCATCAATTGAAATTCCTAGACGATTCTAAATTTGCCCTTACGAACATTTTAGTCGTACGAAGTTTAGTGAAACGGGCCCCAGTTCCTTTGTATCATAGTCCGTTTATTTGCATGGTCCGTTTATTTGCATGGTCCGTTCTGGTCAGGTGCCCAACAGCTACTAGTAAAAAAGTCAGCGGCTGAAACTAGTTCCTCTGCTAGAAGTACAACAACAACAAATTCAAGACAGACGACATTTCTCAAATGCCAGAAACATTTGACGTAAACCATCAAATGCATAGCGAGATATCGCTTAATTAGAAGTATGTAATAAATAATTTTCTTCTTCTAAGCATGCTAACAAAGGTATGTTGAGCGATTATGTTCGAACAAGATACATTTTCCAAATTAATTGAATTCAGTCATTACCCTACCCACTGCAGTTACAACTAGAAACTCGTAAGCATGTTAGTACAACGACACAGTGTAATTATATATTTACTATAAATAAATGTATGCACAATTTTTTTTGTTTATTTATCGAATTAAAATATGCATCACATAACAGTCGTTACTTCTGTATAAAATAATGCATTGCAGTAAGACTATATGATTACTTCCTCAAACTATACTTAACTAGATAACTAGATGAGTATACTTAGCAATTTTGGTGAACCTGGCTGTTGGTGGTGCAAGACTGGACTACAATACCGGATGTCGTGTGTTCATTCCCCACCCACGGCATACAAATGCGTTTAGTGTACAGTGGGACCTTTCTAAACCGGATGCCCTGGGAAGTTCCCATGGTGTCCGGTTTAGAAAGGTTCCACTGTAAATCAAGCATATGACCACCCAAAGAAATGGGTTTATAAGTTCCGATCACGAACAGATAATGCCAATCGGAGATAAGTGACAAAGAAATCGACCGAAATTACCAACACAGCGATGTACAGGGTGTCCGGTTTAGAGAGGTTTCACTGTTATTTCCAACCTACAGTTGTTTCAGACTTGACTTAAAACCGGTTTCAACTCTATACATGACCTTAGCTGTTGCTGGCACGTTAATCCCGTTCACCCCAAACCACCCCAATCAATTTGACAAATCGGTGCATTTCCAAACCTCGATCTAATGCGTTTTCGGGCCACATAAATGGTGTATTTTCGCCCGATTACGTGTGCCTATATTCGAGCCTGGCCGTTTTCCGATGCCTGCAACGATTGACTTCTCCAGCCGGCTAACAACCCCTGGGATGGCAGCTCGTCTTTAACCGTATTCCTAACAAAACAGATATCACCCCCATATCCCCATTCTAAGAACCCCAGCATAAATCCCCACATTCCGTCTAAATCCACCGTAGTAACGGTTATAGTTACCATCATTATGATCCAAAGTGTTTAAAAAAATACCAAAATATGCCAATAAAACGTTAGCCATGTCCGAACAAAATGTAAAATCCGCGAATTCGCGGATTTGACATTTTGTTCGGAACATGGCTAAATACCGATACTCATTATCTCCTTAACGCTCGGCGAAGTCCGTAATTAATATTAATACACGCTCAGACTTAGAAATCTATTATTTTAAGCATTTGGTTACCTAGGGAACGCTTGACGCACCACAGATGTGGGGAAACAATGGAAAACGTAATTTGCAGTGGCGTTGGGGTGGTCCGATGGGGAATTAGGAAACGCCGAGTCGTAAAGAAGAGAAATTTTGCGTTCGGAATTTGCCCGCTAATTGATAATGTGTGTATACTGCCTGTCGGAAATGTCCAACTCAGCTGTCAACTTCGGAATGAGTCACGAATCTTTACTGTGTGTAGAGTAAAATGCATATATATGATATTATCACAGCTTTGATACATTTTCGAGTTTTGTTTCTGCATTTACACAGCACATAGGCAATGTATGGACATGAGGATTCGATAACACAGTTAAATCACGTTCGTCCGCATGTACGATCGATAATCCACTCGCTAAAGCTCCCGGATTATCTCCTCGTACATGCGGACGAACCGTGATATAACTATGGCCTAATTTGAATGAAAAACAAAAAGTGTGTGTGTTGCTATCAATGTACCGAATTTGTATATAACCCGAAATATTCTGGGCACATATAGTCGCCACCCTGTCCGTCTTTCTGTCTTTCTGTCTGTGTATCTGTGAGTTTACGTGTATGTGCGTCTGTCTGTCTGACAGACAGATAATTCGGGTTATGCCACCATTTAGTCATATATTTATTTGTCATCATCCATATTTCCAAGCGTGTGTCGTTGTTGGTGAAACATAATGCACACTGTGTTAGTCCATGAAGGCAGTTTGCTTGCAGAGCCTGGTCCATTCATATACTAATTTACTCCAAACGCATAAATTTCAACCGCTTACTTTTTGAGTCACCACCATGGTGGTCATAGGAGATTGGAGTTTCACTTTATTAACAGTAATTACACGTATATATTAACCAGTGTAGATCCGGAGCAGGAGGTGTGTAGAATGCGGGGAAATACATGTATGTCTCACAACATCCACACTAAAAAGGAAACTAGCATAAAACAGCCAACTTTGTGGTAAATGAATATGTTATATACTGATGGTCTCTCATAGCCTGCACACATCCTGCTCTGGATATTCACGAAGTAAAACGTAGGTTTAATTACTGCAAGCAAAACCCGTGGGAATGCTTGGTAACCATGTGATAGGATGCGTGTGTTGTCTCCATCTACACCACCGGCTGCGTTAATATTAATCTTGCCAATTATTTTATTTCAAAATATTGTTCTTGAAATCAAGCAGCTTGATTGGCTGACCGTCAGCTCGTTATCTCCGTCAGCAATTACACCACCGTCTGCGCCAATCCTGCAAATATGTGTCAATGGTTTTATGTCAAAATACTTTAATATTGTACTAGCAATCAATCAGCTTGATTGGCTGAGACTGAGCTGTGTTACAGCTCAGTCTCAGCCAATCAAGCTGATTGATAGCGAGTTGAGATTTACAAAATATATGTTTAGAATAGTTGATATATGTGAAAGATTAATGCAGACGGTTGTGTACAGGTTTCATCATGCTTTCATTATGTTATGGACTGTCTGTTCCGAGTTTTATCTTGCGCCGAGTGTTTGTTTTATGTGATGGGATTTGTGTCTCGCACGTGTGTTTATAAATCATGATATGATAACTGTGCATGTTGATACACGCAGTATGTTTCATCTGTTCTGGTTCACCTTGGTGCGAAACTATGCGGATACGAATCTATATCTTACTGAGATTCGCAATGTGGCCAACTACATGTAGGACACAGTCAACGTATGAATAGTATAGACGGTAAACCAGTCCTGGTACAGCTTAGCAACAAGGAGTAAATTCTCAGGACAACGGCATTGATTGTTATTATTATGACAGAAAGAGAAATAAAATAGATGCTGCATGAAAGGTATGTCTGTACCAAACATATTATTATATTATGTGCATGCTCTACACATGCATGTTAACTTTTCTGTGTGCGACTTGATGTTGGGGTGAGATAGATATTTCGAAAGTGAAAGTAGATTCCGTCAAAAAAGGGGAAATAACTCGTGGAAATCAACCCGCATGACCCCGTGTTTGGCATGGATCTAAAACCAACTTAGGTCACTGACTCTTGGAATGGAAGTAACACAATTGACGGACCAGAAACCAAGTAGACGAGACACGGAGATATACTGCATCCCTTATAGATGTATCCAAGGGAGTAGCCGCAGGTAGTTTGCGATTGTCATGTTTGTGTGAACATATCCAACTTTCGCGGCCACCTTACCTGTAGAAAGTCTGCATCAGTAGCGGCGAGTTTTATATGTAATTATATAGGAGACTATTACCATTTCTTACGTAACTTTTAAACTACACAACCGATTAAAAATGCACAAGTCAAATTTTAAACTTCAATTATTGTACTTTATGATGATGTTTCGATCGTGTTTTTAAAATAACAATATTTTGGTCCTTTTTAGCTTTAAACATAGTCGGTAGTTTTTATATGATTTATATAGCAAATTGTGATTTTCCTTCTCGATTTTCGTTGGGAAAATTGCAAAATCTCTTTTTAAAAGAATAATGACAAAAAATGCACAGGTATTTTCAATTAGCTCATTCATTTGTCTATATATTGATATAAAAATTATGTTTCTAAGTTAATATTATTTTGGTCCGTTTTAGCTAATAATAATGACACCATCTGTTTTCATTTTTCAGTTAGCGTATCACGGAAATCTTCTGCAATTTCCGTGATATTCGTTGAAACAGGCACCTACCTGCTTACGGTGCTTAGCGGCGGTGGGACGATTGTATGTTACCCGAGGCATGACCGTGTTGTCGGTAAAAGTATTTGTGAACAAAGTAATCAAATTAGACTTTGATTTTCACGTACTTTGAAGCTAATAATTGGAGACGAGTGTATTTGTCACCGAAATATTAATCGCTCATTTTAAACACTGCTGATTATTTAACAAATTACACCGTTAATCCGAAACTAACGTCATGGTTGCCAATACCTCAAGATAAACCTCAAGATAAACTGGATTAGTTTTTACTGATATATTGCGCATGAATATCAATAAAAACTAATCCAGTTTATCTTGAGGTAAATGACACTTACACATCAGTATGGTGGCTGATTAGGGACATTTCGCCTCGTCGCTCCGTCGCTCCGTCGCCACGAAGTTTATCGCTCCTTCGCGGCGACGGAGCGATAATTATCGCTCCTTCGCGGCGATGGAGCGAAGAAGCGATAATTATCGCTCCGTCGCTTCGTGGCCACGAAGTTTATCGCTCCGTCGCGGCGAAGGAGCGACGAAGCGAAGTTTAGTGTCCTTAAACTTCGCTCCGTCGCTTCGTCGCCCTGTCGCTTCGTCGCGAGCGACGGAGCGACGGAGCGACGGAGCGACGAGGCGAAATGTCCCTAATCAGCCACCATACATCAGCGTCCAATTTTTGGCCTGTGTACAGCCTTGTATATTGTCAGCTAAAAAAATCAATATTGCACTTCTCCAAATGGAGACAGGTGTACGAGAAAACGTGCCCTGTTTGCAAATCCCACATAAAATATGTTTACCTAATAATGTTTTATTTCAACGTTAAAATTAAAATCCTTGGGATACCATCGATGTTGTTAGTCATTTATCCATATATATGTTGATGAAATTGAAACATTTCAAACACCGACCAGTATTAGTTAACTGATGGGTGAGGATGTCAACATGCCAACCATTTTGGTTTTCATGTGCATGCGCTACTTGTTGTTTTGACTGGCTTTGTTGGACACTGGTAAACAAAAGGGAACTTACAACGTTTGGAAGTCAAATTGACTTGCTTGGTATACTTATGTGTCGTGTTACTGGGAAAATGGGGCTTATGGTAGTTGTGACCATTGTGGATCCTGATCAAATAGCACGATCCTGTAGTCTAATAACGCTTGTTAGAAGTCCCGTTTCTCCAGTATATACATGTATTATAAAAAAATACGCACAGTTTTATTGTTGGTATAAAGTGTCTATCAGTTGATAGCTATTTTGATAAAAATTGTGAGAACAAAATTAAACCTGTTCGAGAGATAAATTGTCTACTGTACTTAATATAAGTTCATCATTATTTGATATGGTTAGAAATAATTAACATAATTCCCTTTTTACGTCTACGGGAATTATAAATCTTGGTCAGACTACGTTAGTTTACAAATGTACTAACGCTGGTTGATAAATCTGAGCTGGCCAATAATGCTCTGTTTTATTACCAGATTTATGAGACCCTAATACAAAGTGTTTCTCTTAAATTTGCAGTACGGCAAACATATTCTACTGATTTGTAATTTCAGCATGTACTTTGTCTCATTTGATTATCTTTGACACCATTGCAGCTTGCAAATACTTAATATAATGTCATCTTTATTTGATATGGTTAGAAATAATCAACGTAATTCCCTTTGTACATACACGGGAATTATAAATCTTGGAACAGACTACGTTAGTTTACAAACTATGATTACTTACGCTGGTTTTAACTATTTGTATCGTTGCATGTTTTATCTTGATTTCACGGCAATATTAACGAGATCCATAAGACAAAATAACCCCACAAGAGCAATTCATAACGGGGTTAAACACGGAATAAGCTATCGTTTGCCGGACGGACACGGACGGACGGACGTTCTAACATTTCGGGTTGATGAGCTATTTGTTCTTTAAAAGGAATAGCTCCTCAATTTCAATAGAATTAGGAGCTTACGGAATGAATCAAAGGAATCTATTGTCTTAGGCTCCGCCCATTAACTCTTAACTCCTGGATGTTGGCACGGACGGACGGACGGACGGACGGACACGGACGGACGAACCGGACGAACCGGACGGACCGGACGGACCGGACAGGACCGGACCGGACCGGACCGGACCGGACCGGACCGGACCAGACCGGACCGGACCGGACCCGGACCGGACCGGACCGGACCGGACGGACGGACGGTCCAGTGGGATTCATGGGGATTTTTGATATGTTATTACAATTGATATTCTGAACATTTCCTGAAAACAAAATCAGCTTTGACTTATTTGTTTTCCGTTCTCAGCCCTATTACTATTCGCCTATAATTGCATACAATGATAGCTTACTGTATTACGTGCACTATTATTATCGCTATAATTATGCAGTTAAGCCTATGCACCTCTCACCTTATCTCGTCACATGGATTTCATATATATACGTTGACATAAAAGACACTTAACATTGACAGCAAATTAAACGTGGGAGCACACACAAAAGGACAAAGACGTATTTTGCACGTGTAATGTTACCTGTATTATGTTCAGTTGCATGAATAATTATGCATAATTATAAATAAAAAGCGTAGAGAAATAAATCGGTTGTTTGGTATGTGCCTCGTTTGTGTTTCAAAGTTTCATTGTTCGATTCCAACGTATTGGTCAGCTGAAATTGACCATGTGGTCACCATGGATTTTGTCCAGGGAAGGTGGCCGCGAAAGTTGGATATGATGTGGGTCTATGGGAAATCAGTTGGTTGCCCGTGTCCTGTAATTCTCAAGCACCGGATGGAGACACAGATTCTTGAAGAATTGTTCAGTGTTTTATGGATTATTTCAGTATCTCTGGTGGTTTGGGCGCATTGTTACAGTATCTGTTCACATAGCAGTGGAAGGGATACTGCCGTTCATTGGTCTCTGATTCGTACCCGCATTACTTCGGACCGATTTGTTGAATCACCCGGCATGTCCGGTTTCCGTGTCCATTCATCCTATATGGTTGTGACTGGAGACATGGGTCTTATGGGATGTGTCACCAGTGTATCACCTGATCAAGTAGGACACACATGTAGCCTGGTAACGCTCAATGTACCTTGTTAGAAGCATTACTGGTGTTTCATTGATGGAATGGCGAACAGTGCAGATCCTGATTTTACTATGCGGATGTACAGGCTGAGTTGGATCTATGCTGGTCGCAAAACACATAAACCCCATTTCACACCCACAAATATATTCTGACCAGGCGAGTATGTCATTTGTGTGTGAATAATGTCATCCTTGCGTACGTATTATAATGTATTGTTTGCATCCAGAAAAGTCTTCCCATCCCGGCGAATTAGACTTAGTCAGAAAATGCAATGTATTAATTATATGTGACTGGAAACATGAGGCCTATGGGTTTTGCGACCAGTGTAGATCAAGATCAGCCTGTGCATTCGCACAGTCTGATCAGGATCTACACTGTTCGCCATTCCAACACATCATGATTCTAACAAGCAATATAGATCGTTACCAGGCTACAGGTGTGTGCTATTTGACCAATAGCTATACTGGTCATACGCCTCATTTCTACAGTCACAGCCACATATTTGTCAAAATCCAAACAATCAAGATTAAAATGAGACACGCCATGTGATGTTGTACCTTCTGCGTAATTTCATGAAATACATGTACGTTTATAAAATTTACAAAATTTTGCGTAAATGGCGTCAAAAGTTGACAAAATTTTCAGAGTACATGTACTCTGAAAATGTTGTCAACCTTTGGCTTTATTTATGAAAAATATGTTCGAAGGTACAACATTTCATGGCGTGTCTCAAATGTGTAATTCCAAATGGAGGGGGATCAGTTCCTAGAGAAGACGGTATGTATGACTTGAACATTCAATTAATAATCCCACCCGTATTGAGCCTGTCCTCACGGGAATCCTTCGTTTGTTCGACGAATTGCTTGAAATAGCCCGGCAGTGACTCTGCGTTTGCTTGACGAATCCCAGCGTTTGACGAATCCCCCACCCCAGCGTTTGACGAATCCCCACGTTTGTTTGATCAATCCCAGCGTTTGACGAATCCCCAAATAGCGTTCGACCCCCACGTTTGTTTGATCCATCCCAGCGTTTTACGAATCCGCAACCCCCAGCGTTCGACCCCACGTTTGTTTGATCAATCCCAGCGTTTGACGAATCGCCAACCCCCAGCGTTCGACCCCCACGTTTCAATCCCCGCGTTTCAATTTCGAAGCGTTGCTAGGCGAAACGCCGCATTTGCTATGACAAATTGCATGACGTTTACATAACGTCTCGTTTACCTCTCGTTTACCTGACAAATTCACGTGTGTTTGCTATCTGCTAAAGAAATATCTCTGTTTGTACAGTCGAACCTCTCTAAACCGGTCACAGAGACGTGCTGGTTCTGTTTAATTTGGATCGGATTCATTACCATATATACATGTATAACTCCGATGATAATGACTGTTCGTGATCGCAAAGCACCCACGCGTGTATTGAAGTATTCATATGTCAGTTTTACAGTTGAACCTCCCAGGGTGTCCGGTTTAGAGAGGTTCCACTGTAGTCGTCAATTTGCATGCGTTAACTGTCGTCTCAATGTGTATGATCACGTGGTACTAACAACAACAACAAGTACCGATTCAAAGTACGTATTCTTTTATAGTGTCCTTATTATTTAACGGAGTTTTATGAAATATGGCGCATCAAACGCGTCTTGTTAAGCTGCATTTGGTGGTCTCTGTATTTTCGCCCAAACATATGTCGTTTTTGCGAAGAATCGATTTCCGTGTATCGGAAATCGATTCTTCGCAAAAAGGACATAAGTCTGTGCCAAACTCCCTAGACCACCAAATGCAGCTCACGAAGACGCGTTTGCTGCGCCATATGTCATCAAAATCCGTTGCATATTAAGGAAAATATCAAATAATACTTACTTTGGAGTGGGCTTTGTTGTTGTTGTTGTAACCACGTGATCATGCACTTTGCGTCTGTTGCTGTCAATTTCCTTCCATGGACGATCTGATAGCATTAGCACTCACGATCTGTTTCATGCTCTCAATCAGTGTTTCATTTCCTTGTGTGTACGTCATAACATTTCTAAATACGGAAAATAGCAGGGCCGTCTGCTGTTTTTGTATGTCCGACTTGTGCTAGAAAATGATGTAAATGTACATTCCTGCGAAATAGATTAGTACATCAATTGACCGGTTTCTGCAAGCAAATATTGTCTATGGTATTACACATCTGGGGGCCGTTTCACTAAACTTCCTACGACTAAAATGTTCGTAAGTGCAAAATTATGATAGTCTGTAACTTTCACATTAACAATGTTTTCTTGTAAATAATTGCTGGATTTACATTTATTGAGCATAGGCTGCATATGCAGCCTATGCTCAATAAATGTAAATCCATCAATTGAAATTTGCAGGCGATTCTAAATTTGCGCTTACGAACATTTTAGTCGTAAGTGCACATTTAAAATAGTCTGGAAAGTTCAATTGATGGATTTACATTGATTTAACATAGGCTCAATAAATGTAAATCCATTAATTGTTTACAAGAAAACAGTGTTAATGTGAAATTTACAGACTATCATAAGTTTGCACGAATATTTTAGTTATACGAAGTTTACTGAAACGGACCCAAGGATTATTTTCCAGCACGGAAGAATAATTTCCCGTTGAGATGATTCTCCTGTGCTGAGAAAACATGTTTTAGTTAAGAAATAAAACAAAATATATACACATTTGATATAAACAGCAGACGACATTTACAGTTTACCGCCTTTAAGGGCTAAGCATTGCGTGCTAGGCTTTTCTACCATTAATGACAAGTCAATATTTGTTTACCTGTCACGATCACGCCAATCAAGTCTGCCTGTGTCGGTTGCACGATGTTGTTGTTGTTATTGTAATAAATTATCGATCGCGGTAATAAATCGACCATGTGACGTCTGCTGGCTACAGTGGAATTGTCACATTCGTTTATGACCGGCATTCCATGGGATATGGTGTATGAGAAAAGAATACCCCATACTTAATCAAAGTACTGAAAGAGCTGAAACTATATCGCCAGAAACAAAAAGTGTGCCTGATCCACACTGATGATGCCACAATTGGCAGCCTTTATACCAATATTGATCAGGGCCCGGTTGCTCAAAGCTTCTGTTAGCTTAACAGACTGCTTTGAGCTAACAGAAGCTTTGAGCAACCGGGCCCTGGTATTGCTAAGGATTTAACATTCTGTTAAGCTAACAGAAGCTTTGAGCAACCGGGCCCTGGTGTAGGTGCATTAGTCACACCCGTCGTAGACATAGATATTATATACCAAATTGGAGCATATAGACATACATATTATATACCATGTGGAGCATAGAGACATACCTTTTATTTGGTACATTTACCGTCAAAATAGATATTATGAAATATGAATTATAACCGTTTATAAAAGCTCCGTTATTTACCTCATAATAAGTATACGAGTTCCGGCGAATACACCTGTCCGCAAAAATGGCGACCGACAGCCAAGGTTATTGTTTCTAACAATACATAAATAAACTGGGAATAGCTACAAATAGTAACATACATCTGACGCTGACTTAATGGAATGGAATGGTGTTTAACGGCCCATCAACACAAAAGAGTATCATTTAGGGCCAAGCAATGTAGATGAATAATCGATGACGCGGACCTAAAGGTACATACATGTACCCACTCAGTAGGCACACACAGTTCTTTATAACAATTATATAAGTGTATAATTGTGTCACTATTCTACGGAAGCCGATAGAGGTCACCAAGTCAAAAAAATATTATCTCGTAATTACGACATCATCTCGTAATTACGAAATAATATTATGTCTTAATTACGAGATGATGTCGTAATTACGAGATAATATTATGTCGTAATTACGACATCATCTCGTAATTACGAGATATATTATGTCGTAATTACGACATCATCTCGTAATTACGAGATAAAATTATGTCATAATTACGACATCATCTCGTAATTACGAGATAAAATTATGTCGTAATTACGACATCATCTCGTAATTACGGGATGATTTCGTAATTACGAGATGATGTCGTAATTACGAGATAAAATTATGTCGTAATTACGAGATGATGTCGTAATTACGACATAATTTTATCTCGTAATTACGAGATGATGTCGTAATTACGACATAATTTTGATTACGAGATGATGTCGTAATTACGACATAATGTTATCTCGTAATTACGAGATGATGTCGTAATTACGAGATAATATTATCTCGTAATTACGAGATGATGTCGTAATTACGAGATAATATATTTTTGACTTGGTGACCCTTATCGGCTTCCGTACTATTCCACCAGTTCTAACAATTACGAGTGGCCGCTATACAGATATAATAATTTAGTAATATTTATTTTACTGATAGTGACGCGCGTTGGTATCAGGTTATTTTCATATGCAAATGAGGCATGATATTTTTTAATTATTTATACTAATTAAATGCGTCACCTGAAAAAATAATATTTTCGACAGATAATAACGTATGATACTTGCACATCAAAAATTAAATACAGAGTATAAATAGTAATGTCCGTAACATTTTAAGGAAACACGGTTATCGCCCCTGATAACAGTGTGGAAAGTTACGTCTGATATAAATTTATAATAGTACGAATCAATACGTTGTGTTATGGTGAATGAATGTTTATTTTGCCAGAAAATGTCTCCGATGATGTCTCTGATTTAAAGAACAGTTTGTGCCTACTGAGTGGGCATGTACCTTTAACAGTATCAGACGAAAAAGAGGCACGTTAAGGCCAGAACAATGGCACATTTAGTGTGGACAACTTAGCACATTCAGCGCGCGATACAATGTTTTTAATATTACTTGAAAATTACATCATCAAGGGGCATGATCACGTGATTACAACAACAATGTCGCCCACTCCAAAGTAAGTATTATTTTATATTTGTCTTAATATGCAACGGATTTTGATGAAATATGGAACAGCAAATGCGTCTTCATGAGCTGCATTCGGTGGTCTAGGGAGTTTGGTGGCACAGACTTAAGTCGTTTTTGCGAAGAATCGATTTCCGTGTCTCCGCGAAGAATCGATTTCCGTGTCGGAGACACGGAAATCGATTCTTCGCAAAAACGACAGAAGTTTGGGCGAAAATACAGAGACCACCAAATGCAGCTTAACAAGACGCGTTTGATGCGCCATATTTCATCAAAATCCGTTACGTAATAAGGACACTATAAGAAAATACGTACTTTGAATCGGTACTTGTTGTTGTTGTTAGTACCACGTGCTCATTAACCTTGATCATGTTAGTTGAATAATGATAATGCCTAAAATTGAAATACTATACAATGAAACCTCTCTAAACCGGACACCCTGGGAGGTTCACAGGGTGTCCGGTTTAGTGAGGTTTCAATGTAAATCAGGTATTGAATAATACTGAGCCATAGTTGTGTCTTATACGATCACGAACATACATTATCACCAGAGATCAATTTCCAAGAAACTCACCAGAAATAACATCACAGATGTGTTCTTGGTGTCTGGTTTAGAGAGGTTCCACTGTAATAAAAACAGAATTACTTATTTTGTTTTGGTGTGCCACCGAATCCTGGCATAGCGCTACCAAACACTTGCATGGCGCGGCGCCATGCTAAAGTCATCTGGGGGTTGGGGACACAATAGCGGCTAGTCGTGGGGTATGGAACGTGGGGAACGTGGGGTATGGAACGCCATTGAGCCAATTCCCATCATTACATAATAATAAGACACACCATGTGATTTTGTACCTTCAGACATCTGCGTCATTTCATTAAATACGTTTACAGTATTTACAATATTTTCCGTAAATGGCGTCAAAAGTTGACAAAAAAATGAGAGTACAATTTTGTGAACATTTGACTTTATTTATGAAATATTTTGTCCGTTTTCTGTTCTGCTTTCTAGGCAATGGGCTTCTCTTATTTTCAAGGTGTATGATCACGTGGTACTAACAACAACAACAAGTACCGATTCAAAGTACGCATTATTTTATAGTGTCCTTATTACGTAACGGATTTTGATGAAATATAGCGCATCTTGTTAAGCTGCAGTTGGTGGTCTCTGTATTTTCGCCCAAACTTCTGTCGTTTTTGCGAAGAATCGATTTCCGTGTCTCCGACACGGAAATCGAAAAAAAGACATAAGTCTGTGCCAAACTCCATAAACCACCAAATGCAGCTCACGAAGACGCATTTGCTGCGCCATATTTCATCAAATTCCGTTGCATATTAAGGAAACTATAAAATAATACTTACTTTGGAGTGGGCGACGTTGTTGTTGTTGTTGTAACCACGTGATCATGCACCTTGATTTTGCCGTTAGTTATGTCCTCAGAACTACCACCTGGTCTGTCTATTTAAAACATGACACAAACGACATATCCACGTGTATACTTCGCCATGGCATGTACACAAGTCATGGAAAACACATGTCACCAGCGCTCCAGATAAGGTGCGTATTGGCGTATTTTACGCACTTAGTTTAGCAGAATACGCATTGATTATCAAAAGTGGGAGTACAAAATACTCGCAGCAATGTGAAAATACACATTGATTTTCAAATTTAGTAGTGAAAATACTGTAATAAAGTTGAACATTTAGTTAGTTTAGCTTTTTGCAGCTCAAATAAGTGAATTTTAAATTTGTCTTTGTTTTCATCATTTGTTCTCTATTTAGTATTTAATAAGGAAGAAAAAAACAATAATACATATGTAAAAGTAAGATACGCATGAAATTTGAAATCTCGGGGTATAATACTCTTTAGATACAAAACTTATCTGGAGCCCTGGTCATCGTTACCAGTTGATAGCTGAGTGGGTGTTTACAGGTAATTGTGGAAGCATTCTGCACGGACACGGTGAAGTTCGGCATGAGCTCGTGCTAATTACATGTATTTCATGTTTGAAACCAACTTTCTCAGTTGTGTGTGTACTATGTACGACTCCGGATGCCAGTTGCAAATTCGGTCAGTGTTCTGGATTGTAAAACAACTACCTTGAATGTCATTTGTGTTTTAAATTCGTGTATGTAATGGACATTATTCTGAACAATCGACTGAACATTTCTGGGAAAGGATACAGACGGATTGCATCTGCCTCTAAGAAGATATCAGGTTAGACAATCTGGCAAAGAAAGTCCATACGAAGCTTACGAATAAAGTAAGCCATAGTTTAGCTGAGAAAATCTCAGCTCTACGGATGTGTTTTACTATTTCATCTGTTTTTTTATGTTTTCTGTATCCGTGATACAGAAAACATAAAAAACAGATGAAATAGTAAAACACATCCGTAGAGCTGAGTTTTTCGCGGATACAGAAAATATAAAAGACAGATGAAATAGTAAAACACATCCGTAGAGCTGAGCTTTTCTAAGCTAGCCATACTTCTGAGTACATAATTCTAATTACATTCCAGTACACTGCATTACTGTACATAAGATATAGACATAACATGTAGCTAAGCTGGCCCATAATAATACTAATAACAATACGCGCAGTCTGATTGGCTTACACATGCATTAATCTAAGCGATACGGATGACCTTTACTATTTCATCTGTCTTTTATAAAAGACAGATGAAATAGTAAAAGTCATCCGTAGAGCATTAAGGTCCACAAATACAAATAAAAAAAATATTTAAAAAAAATATATTTTTAGGCCACATGAGGGTGACTTTTTTGTTCTTGATAAAAAAGTAATTACTTTTATATATTTTTTAGATTTAATGTGTTTAATAGCCAAACGTTCGTCAGCGGAAAAACGTGGAACAGACAGTAAGTATGTGAGCATGACCTTAGGTTTAACGGGGGTCAGAGTATCCTAGATTTATCACAGCATGATAGTGGACCATCACAGGAATGCATGTGTGCAATATGAAGCAGTTACGTGAAAGGAAACGGAAATCATAAGACATATACCTGAGCGGGACGTACGGACACCAGTAACACTAAACGCACCCCCACCACACATTCGGTGGTGGGGGCAAACGAGTTACAAACTGAAAATGTGTTCATAGAACGCGGATATCCCACAACCAGACACAGATCAAGGTCGCATGAAGGTTATTTGTTTCACAATGGTTTGCGGTACACACCACTGTCTCACGATAGTGTGCAAGTATGGTGGCTTTGTTCCTGATACTATTCAAGGTACATGCTCAAACAAACACTTTAACGGACGGACAGACGGACGGATAAGGATATCACTAATATTTACTTCAACAGGAAATGGAAAATCAATCCTCAGATGGGAAATTCCATTATATACTTGGCGTAACTAAAAGTCGGTTATTGTTCACATATTGTATGTTTTAACCCTTTCAACCCTGGAATGGACTGTGATATGCTAATGTTCGGACCAATCCTATGGTCACAAACTGATTTTCAGATTCGTCCATTTATGAAAAGGGGGTGTTTTTGTTCTCAAAAATATTAAAATTACTTTCAAAAAATGCAGATCGAGACGGCTCGTTACGAGCCGGCTCATCTGGATCTGCACTTTTTGCATAAACCGATATAGCGGGATTCCGGTTCAAACGGTTAAGGAACTACATGCTGCGGTCCCTCGCAATTAATTCCTTAAAAATCCAATAATTATGTGAACAATAACCTATTCTTTTCATTCGTATATGAGACCGCCTGCCTTTAATATTCGCTATAGCCACGTATGACCTAATTGTCCATTGTATTTGTACATGCCATAACGCTTCATGACCTAATACATCAATCCAGACCGGCTCTTATTGACCTTGCACCCCGGGGGGACGGTTGGTAGATGCTGTGTGTTAATATTTCATGAGTTATTGGGACAGTGTAGTACATTTGACGCATAAAAGTCCACTATAAGACAATTACTTGGTACAGTGTTGTGTCGTAAGGGCATTTATGAGATAAAGATTCGCCATAAAATCGGCCATAACGACATAACTCGGGTGGACCTGTTTCTGGAATCACATTCCTGCTATTAGTCCTGCTATTAGTCCTGCCGGGTGGGAGCCTACGATTAGTAAATTTGACGATAGGGTTCGTCCTTACCGGGATCCCGATATTCCTGGTTTGGCCCACAGGTGGAAGACTCGGACCTAGGACCAAATACTTGGCTCATTTGCAAAACGTTACCACGCCCACCCATTTTCATACACTATACATTACAGCCTTTTCCAAAGGCTGTAAGGTATAGTGTGTGGAAATGGGTGGGTGGGGTAACGTTTTCCAAATGAGCCAAGTATTGGTCCTATGTCAGAGTATTCCACCTGTGGTTTGGCCCTCAGGTACATTGTTGGCTTTCTGGTACACGAGAGTTGCACTCTGTTACACCCCTAATAAAAGTCGTAAGATTAGCATAAACCACATTGCTGTTAGTGAGTGGCTAAGAGTGAGTATAAATTTAAGGGCTGAATATATATTTTTTTCTGTAAATATTTATTTCTGCTTTTGGGAGTCACAGATAATATATGGTATTTGACCCCGTTACCTTCGCTGTTGACATGCTGTTAAGCACCAATAAATAAATAAATAGATTAATAAATAAATAGATAAATCAATATACGATGCTCGCCAAAGGTAGAGCGGAACCTCTCTAAACCGGACCCAAGAATACACATGTGATATTATGTTTAATGAGTCATTTATCTCAGGAGATAATGTCTGTTCGTGATCATATAGCACACAACTTCGGCTCAGAATGATAAAATGCCTGATTTACAGTGAAACCTCTACGCCAGACACGCCGTGGACCTGACAGGGTGTCAGGTTTAGAGAGGTTTCACTGTACATGCCAGTTTGTATAACTTTGCAGCTGAACTGACGTAAGATCAATCAATCAATCAATTAATCAATCGATATAAATATACATATATATGTAATACAGACACCCTGCGGAGCTCACAGTACAGGGGCGTCGGAAGCATCGTCAGATTGGTCCGGCGAAGTTATTGGACCACCACTCCACCCACTCGGAGTGTATGTTGTTACCACTCAGTTGAACCGTTGAATTACATTCATTACGTTTTTGTTTTTGTTTTATAATATGTATATGAATTCTAACTATTTCAATAAAAAAATCATACTTTTGTCAAAGTTATTGGTCCGGCAGTCGCCTGACCTGTCGGGCTTGTTCCGACGCCCCTGCAGTACGTTATGCAGGGGCGGATCCAGGATTTATGTCTATAGGGGGCGTGTATTGCAATTTTCATAAAATTACAGATTTTTTCTTTTGTATTATTTCTTATTTCTCATCAAAATTATATGTTGTTACCACTCAGTTGAACCGTCTCGACGAGACGGTTCAACGGAGTGGTAACACCATACACTTTGTGTGAGAAATAAGGAAATAATCAGATCTTTCCACTCTAAAATCTAAACTCGACCAATTTTAGAGGGGGCTTGCGCCGGATACGCCCCCGCCTGGATCCGCATCCGCGCCTGTTATGTGTAGATAAGTTACACTGCATTTGGTGATCGTGTGAAGGCTTCTGCGTGTTTTGTACAAATTCATGCATGCCATTATCTAGTTGAGACCCAAGATAACCATAGTTTGACCCCGCATTTAGTCCGACTGTCACATTGCCTGGCAACTATCAGGTGCGGCGTACATGTAGTTGTGTGTGGGCTTTCGCGTGAGAAACACGGCATTATGACGTGTGCGACAAGAACATACACTATCGCCCGCGTTAATCTTGCTATGATGTCAACGTTTCTGAACATCTATTGGCAATCTCAACTCGCAATCAAACTGTTTGATTGGCTGTACCTGAGCTGTAGCACGACATTTACACCAATACCTGCGTTAATATTGTCCAGATGTCAACGTTTCTGAACAATCTTTTTTATCATTATCAATGCAGCGAGTACAACCCACGTTCGACCGTCCAAGGTTAAGGTCAATGTGTGTTTTTTGTGTGTGTTTTTCTGTCATTATCAAGGCTGCCAGCAAGGGGATAAGCTTCTTTTAACGATGTCATTTCTTGTTATGATTGTAATACATAGAGAGGATCTCACACGAGTTCCCATTTGATATGAGATTTTTGAAAACGAGTCGCACAGAGTTTATGCATCGAGTCCGACTTATGAAACTCGTCCGCACTGCTATGCACCTCGCCAACAGTGCGAACGAGTTTCATAAATCTCAATCACAATGAAAACGAGTTTGAGATTATGTTTATCACATGACTTCACCATCCAGAGAGCAGCCAAGATGGAGGTATCCAATACGTTTCAGTGAGCAGACAGACGCCATTGACTATTTTCGCATCTAGTAAAAAATTTCCACACAGGAAAATAGTTGCCAGACTTTCATAATATTCACATCAATGTTTGTCTAGGGATGATGCTTCATTACGCACACCCCCACATCCAAATTCTCAAGGTCATTTATTTACTTTTAATGTTCACCGGTTTTGTAACAGAAATGCGTTAAAGTTATAGTTTTTTCACAATATCTCTTTAACCCCTTGGCACACTTTGATAATATTTCACATCAATCTTTGTCTAGGGATGATGCTTCATTCCGCACACCCCCACATCCAAATTCTCAAGGTTAATGTCATTTATTTACCTTTAATGTTCTCCTGTTTTGTAACAGAAATGCGTTAAAGTTATTTTTTTCTCACAATATCTCTTTAACCCCAAGGCCTTTCCAGACTTTGATAATATTTCACATCAATCTTATCTAGGGATGATGCTTCACTACGCACACCCCCACATCCAAATTCTCAAGGTCAAGGTCATTTATTTACTTGTAATGTTCACGGTAAAATGCCTCGGCAGGCCCACCACCGCTTCCGTGGCGGAATTCTTGTATTGTTATGCCCCCGCCACCGAATGGTGAGGCGGGCATATATTGTTACCGGCGTCCGTACGTCCAGCACATGAAAGGAATACAAATAGTCTTGATATTTTATCAGAGAATAATATATATGTACATTGGAAACACAATGGAAAGTAAATTGTCAATATTTTACCATATTGATCAGTGCCAGAATTACTTTTCACATTGTATAATAGTTCCTTCTAAATCATCAGTAATGTGTTTACTTCATTGATAGTTTGTATATTTTTAGGCGCATTTTTAGTTGTGAGTGATAGTGATTTAAATATATTATAAAAATGTTATTTGATTTGTATGTGGACATAATTGCCGCTCGTTCCGACTAAAGTCGCACAATATCGCATGCTACGTAGCTCGTGCATATATCCACATATATAGAGCATAATAACCTATAAGTACTATAATTATATCTATAAACTAACCCCGTCCTTGTGATAATCATTGTAAATGTATGAGGCTTTAGATTGTATGATGATTTTCAAAGGAAATTATTTCCAATATCTGCAATACGCGACCTTAAATTATGTCAACACAATGATTCTAATTTTAAATCGTCAATTATGAATAAAGATGAATATCATTTTTGACGGCCGTTGCGTGCACATGCATCAAATTTCTTAAAGAGAGGTCGTCGCGCGCAACACAGCAGTAATATCTGTTTGTCAGAAGTTGAAAACATGCCAAACACACGTACGTCGCATGTATCGTTTCGGTACCGGTGTGCGCTTCGGCCGCGGCTGGCAGCATGCCCAATACACGGTCTACATTTGGATGTATTCAATACTGAGACTTAGAGAACAAAACTAGCCAACATATGAAAGAAACGCATGTAGGACATGTTTTATCCAACGGAGTTATACACACGTTTAACAATTACAGTTTCGTATAATTTTGAATCAACTGTCGATGTAAACGGGACAATAAACTATATGATATTTAAATGTGTTTTCCCAGACCTGGGTTGTCATGTCCGCATGCTTGCAATACACATACACCTTTATGAGGTAGGGTCGATCATACACGGAGAATTATACTAAATAGAGAGGTGGGATTATTTAACTTTTATCTAATTACCCGTACGTTTTCCGCCGCCGCAGCCCAATTCTATCATACCGCCCAGATGTGCACACCAGCATGTTGTTTTAAGTACGAATTGTCTTCAGAACGACGTGAGCAGTTGTCCAAGGGAGATAACGTGACTCAAAAAGGAAAAAAATACGTTCTTTGTTGCCGATTTATTAAACACAGGTAGATTTTCATACATCGTGAGGTATTTGTTATTGTCAGAAACATTTACTGTAGTACCAGCTTTCTTCGAAATAAAATAAAAGAACAATGTAAGTAGGCGTATTTATGGAAATAAATAAAAAATAAACCGCCATTTATTTAGATCTAATATCTACTTAAATTTATTTCCCGAAAACGCCATTTATTGCATATACATAGACGCGACAATAATGCTAAATTTAACGGTCGGAATTGGCCGCCCGCATTATTCTGATTAAAAAAAAATTAAATTTACTTTGTCAAAGCCGCGCGGAAATTACTCCATCTTTGTAACATTATAACTCGTTACGTCACGTTTTCCGATAAGGGAGGTTTTCGCTTGGCGCGTCACATAATTATGTGAATACTGCCTTGTTACTGTATCCTATACGGCACATGGAATGGCCAAATCGGCCGGCCATCTTTGTGTGTTCTAGCCATCAGCCAGTTTCACCTGTTCTGCCGTTTGACAAAGAATTGAAACTGTGAAGTAGAACATATGGTATAATGTAGCTAATCACATGTTGAAAAGCCATGAGAACAGACTCCTATCAATTATATATTGTAAAATGTGTCTGTTTTCTGGACAGGTTTGAGCCTGTGTTTTTAAAAACATGAACCACCATTATAAATACCCTGATACACAGAAAATCGCACAGTGTATCACTTTTACCTGGCTGGCCAACCACACAACCATATATAACCACAAAACACACACCATATATACATGTACCTACTACTGTACTGTATCAAATCCAGTGATATGTAAGCAGTTACCCGAGTGTTTTGTCCCTGGTGTTTATTCACCTACTATGCGAGTAGGTATGGCTTTACATATGTATAATGTGTACACTAACAATAGGCTGTGCATCAGATTGAAAAGTTTACACATCAAAATTTATTTTGAGATTGGTGGGAGAAATGCTGAGATATCTCGTCTTTTGTACAGGCATTATATTTATAGCTTGGCGTTGTCACATCTGTCTATTATGCATTGCACCAGATTTTATTTGGTTTACTGTCATATTATTTGCTGTATGTGTCAAACGCACAAAGTGGTGAAACTTTACGATGGCTTGTGCATACAAAGATGGCGGAGATGGCAACTCAATGCTCCATGTAGTATACAGTAACAAGACAATATCACATATGTTATATTCATATTGGTGCAATACATGATAGACACATATGACAACGACAAGCTATAAATATTATGTCAGGAAATTATATAAAAGACGATATATCTGAGCATTTCTCCCATCAATATCAAAATAAATGTTGATGTGTAATCTTCTCAATCTGATGCGCAGTCTATGTTATTGTACATGTTATTGTACATGCTACCATAGCAAGGTGTATGATCACGTGGTACTAACAACAACAACAAGTACTGAAATTTCCATAATCCATCTGACTCAAAGTACGTATTATTTTATAGTGTCCTTATTACGTAACGGATTTTGATGAAATATGGCGCATCAAACGCGCCTTGTTAAGCTGCATTTGTATGTTCGCCCAAACTTCTGTTGTTTTTGCGAAGAATCGCAAAAACGACATAAGTCTGTGTCAAATATTAATTACTTTGGAGTGGGCGACGTTGTTGTTGTTGTAACCACGTGATCATGCACCTTGCATAGGTAAAGCCATATTTACTTGCATAGTAGGTGAGTAGACACCAGGGACAATACACTAAGGTAACTGCCTACATGTCACTGGATTTGATAGATAATAACAAGAGTACAGTATAGTGGGTATATACGGTAATAACAGAGTACAGTATAGTGGGTATATACGGTAATAACAGAGTACAGTATAGTGGGTATATACGGTAATAACAGAGTACAGTATAGTGGGTATATACGGTAATAACAGAGTACAGTATAGTGGGTATATATGGTATGTGTTGTGTGGTTTGCTAGGTAAAAGTGATACACTGTGCGATTTTATGTGTATGAGTTATTTATAATGGTAGTTCATGCTGTAAAAAAACACAGGCACAAACCTTTCCAGAAAACGGACAATTTTTACAGTTTGGTATAATATAATTGATAGGAGTCCGTTCTCCTGGCTTTTCTACATGTGATTAGCTACTTTATATCATATGTTCTACTTCACATTTTGAGTTCTTTGTCGAACATCAGGAACAGGTGAAACTGGCTGATGGCTGGAACACACAAAGATGGCCGATTTGGCCACTCCATGTGCCGTATAGGATACAGTAACGAGGCAGTATTCATATATATGTTTTGTACCTATCCATTGGTCAGGTTTTTCTAGCAGGATTGCTGCTCAAACACTAATCAAAATAGAATAACATATCATTGTCACAAAACATCTCATTCGGGCACCAATTCATTACAACGTACCCTCTCGGTATGTCATACATTGACCAATGTCACAGCCTGCAAACGTTTATTCATCCAATAATGTATCGTTAGAGGGAATTACAACCAGTGTATGTATGTAACTGATAATGTGTATAACAACATCGGTATTTTACAAAATCAAAAAGCTTACCTTCTATGTATTTTTTGGAGCATAAGTGTAAGCTGACCATTTTTACGCCTGATCTTATTACAGAACAGAACAGAACAGAACATATCTTTATTTTGCAAATCTCCGACCACAACATGCGGTATATGAGTACATATTGATTTTCATGGCATAAGTAATCAAAATGGCGACAGGGTGTCTGCTACAATAGTCGGGTGACATGTATTACAAATAATGGCATTCATGTGTCTCAGTTTAACCCTTTCACCCCTAAGTAACTGGAATGGGCTGCGATATGTTAATTTTACAACCAATCCAATCATCGCAAAATGATTTTCAGACTATTCCATTTATAAATAGGGGGTATTTGTTGTTCTCAAAAATATGAAAATTACTTTCAAACAGTGCAGATCCTGATGAGACGGCTCGTTACGAGCCGGCTCATCTGGATCTGCACTGTTTGCATAAACCGATATAGCGGCCTTTCGGGTTCAAAGGGTTAAAGAAACCGATAGTACACAGTGATGTAAAACGACATGATAAAGCCTTAAAGTAATACAAAAATGCAAATAAAATGATAGTCCCAATGGGCTGGAGAAACTTCCATATGAGGCTATGCCCTATATGGATGCATAAGTTGTGTTTATCATACAGGTATTGAATTAATCAAATAGCACAGAACATTTTGTTGAATAAAAAAAAAAAATCTTTCGAAATCTGTGTTACTTATCAGCGTAACATAATTTTGACAGTCATGTGTATGAACAATAAATATAATTGCTAACTATGGATATCAATATTCGAAATAAATGTACGATGTATTGCAGCAGACTTGTATGCATGTATACTGTACTTGAACAGCATAGATGAATGTGTTACACCAGGCTATACAAATGGAAATGACAGTGGCATAGCGCAGCTGTCCTCGATCTCTATATGTATATATGCAGAGAAGGAGACTGGGTTAGCTTCAATTGTTATTGTCATCTTTTGACGCCCTCACGTTGAAGCCGAAATTCGAAAGCACGTGAGTGAGTCGTAAAGACTACGATGTTTTAATACATATTTACGTTTTTAGCTCGACTATTCGAAGAATAAGTAGAGCTTATGTTGTCACCCTGGCGTCGGCGTCGGCGTCGGCGTCGGCATCACCGTCACGCCTTGGTTAAGGTTTTTAGTCAACGTGTATATGGAATACTACTGGCCCTACACCCACCATACTTGGACAACTTCATCTCCTAGTGATGTACATCAATAACCCCTGATCTATATTTGACCTTGACCTACATTTCTGCTTGAATTACTTAGTTAATTCCCCTTGGTTAAGGTTTTTAGTCAACCTTGGTTAAGGTGTTTAGTCAAGCTTGTACATGGAATACTATTGTGCATACAGACACCATACTTGGACAACCTTTTCTCATAGGGATGTACATCAATAACCCCTGGTCTATATTTGACATTGACCTACATTTCCTCTTCAATTACTTACTTAATGCCCCTTGGTTAAGGTTTTTAGTCAAACTTGTATATTGAATACTCCTGGCCCTACACCCACCATACTTGGACAACTTCATCTCCTAGGGATGTACATCAGTAACCCCTGATCTATATTTGACCTTGACCTACATTTCCTCTTGAATTACTTAGTTAATTCTCTTTGGTTAAGGTTTTTAGTCAAGCTTGTAGATGGAATACTCCTGGCCCTACACCAACCATACTTGGACAACTTTATCTCCTAGTGATGTACATCAACAACCCCTGACCTATATTTGACTTTGACCTACATTTAACCTTGAATTACTTACTTAATTCCCATTGGTTAAGGTTTTTAGTCAACCTTGGTTAAGGTTTTTAGTCAAGCTTTCTACATGGAATACTATTGTGCATACAGACACAATACTTGGACAACCTTTTCTCATAGTGATGTACATCAATAACCCCTGATCTATATTTGACCTTGACCTACATTTCCTCTTGAATTACTTAGTTAATTCCCCTTGGTTAAGGTTTTTAGTCAACCTTGTAGATGGAATACTCCTGGCCCTACACCAACCATACTTGGACAACTTTATCTCCTAGTGATGTACATCAACAACCTTGACCTTGACCTTGACCTACATTTAACCTTGAATTACCTAGTTAATTCCCCTTGGTTAAGGTTTTTAGTCAACCTTTGTTAAGGTTTTTAGTCAAGCTTGTACATGGAATACTATTGTGCATACAGACACCATACTTGGACAACCTTTTCTCATACGGATGTACATCAATAACCCCTGATCTATATTTCTCTTCAATTACTTAGTTGCCCCGTGCAGGCACCGGGGCGGGATCAACTGATCCTGAGAATAGTGCTGCAGTAGCCATTGCTTGTCGTAAAAGGCGACTAAACTGGCTTAACGATTGGGTTCATACTTTCCGGAACCCACTATACCGGATTTGGCCCTCATGTGCATTTTTGGCTTTCTTGTATGTGAGAGTTGAGTCGGGCTATGCCCCATATATAAAAGTAAGATTAGCGCTAATTCTATTACTTTTAGGGGATGGGATAAATGATGCTGGTGTGGCGAGGGCCTGGCACCAGATCAGGTTGTTCTAATTTCAGGACTGAATATATATTTTGATTGTAAATATTGAGTTCTGAAGTTGGGATTTACCCCCCTTGGACAGGTGGATACGGGACTCGACCCCGTTGACCCGTCTGCGTGTAGACTCCCTGAGGCTTGTACCTCTATGTCAGAAAAGCGGACGTTAAACCCTATTCACTCACTCACTCACTCAATTACTTAGTTAATTCTCCTTGGTTAAGGTTTTTAGTCAAGCTTGTATATGGAATACTCCTGGCCCTACACCAACCATACTTGGACAACTTCATCTCCTAGTGATTTACATCAACAACCCCTGACCTATATTTCACCTTGACCAACGTTTAACCTTCAATTAATTAGTTAATCCCCCTTGGTTAAGGTTTTTAGTCAACCTTGGTTAAGGTTTTTAGTCAAGCTTGTATATGGAATACTATTGTGCATACAGACACCATACTTGGATAACTTTTTCTCATAGGGATGTAAATCAATAACCCCTGACCTATATTTTACCTTCACCTACATTTAACCTTGAATTACTTGGTTAATGTTTATAGTCAAGCTTGTATATGGAATACTCCTGGGGCCTACATCAACCATACTTGGACAACTTCATCTCCTAGTGATGTACATCAATAATCCCTGACCTATATTTGACCTTGACCTACTTTTATCCTTGGATTACTTAGTTATTTCCCCTTGGTTAAGGTTTTTAGTCAAGCTTGTATATGAAATACTCCTGGGCCTACAGCAACCATACTTGGAAAACTTCATCTCCTAGTGATGTACATCAATAACCCCTGACCTATATATGTCATTGACCTACATTTAACCTTGAATTACTTACTTAATTTCCCTTGGTTAAGTTTTTTAGTCAACCTTGGTTAAGGTTTTTATGCAGGCCGCAGCCACCTTGTTTGTCAAGCTATGTGTACATCGACAACCCTCGTAGTCGAGCTATGCTGTTCTCCTACAGCTCTTGTTACATGTAGTTTTCATGACTGTAAATATCTAGTTTGCATGCCATGTTTCAATCTACAGCAGAGAAATATACTAACTTACAATTATTGATGTACATATCGTGCTGCCGGAATGACAACATGGTCAAATGTGCATCTTCTAACATTAGTGAATTTCACGATTGCAGACTGCAAACACACCGGTGAATATCGGGTGATTATGCTATGTTATCGATCGGCATATCACTTTAATCAAATAATAATGATAACAAACACTGTAAATCCTCATGAGGAGGTTCGCCGTGAGCTGTCCCACCTGGGTCTGCAGTGTTTGCACACGATGGTTTTATGGTGTGTGTGGATGAGAATCTTAATAACATGTGCATGTAAGCATTACTATGGATACAATAATACATTTAGTATTCGTATATACTGTTCATTTCTACTCCATGAAATATTGATATCTACTACATACATGAACGTAATATATTGGACCAATTCGGAGATTGCAGACGACAAGCATAGCGACACTCAGCTGGTCCCATTGTTTGTAATCGGCAATCAACTATGCGCCATGTACACATGCAATGGACCTTATTAAAGGTATCGATATGACGTCATTAGTATAAAGGTGCATGATGTCGTTGGTCCACGGCTGGGTAAAGGGGTCTTACGACGTTTGTGGACAGTGTAGTCCCAGATCAGACTGCGTGAATCGGCAGTCTGGTCAGGGCTTAATCAGTCTGACATACGTTAAATTAGACAGTGTATCGGTCATATGCAATCATGTAGATACTGCTACTGTAGAAGCAATGTCGTAGTATTGATCAGGGTATAGATTGTTTTGAACGAGTCAAATTCCATTTTCCAGTCGGTTAAACCAGTTAATATATATCAAGTATACTGAATAGTTATTCATCATTACGTAAATACAGACATTATTTCTTTGACAAATAGGCTTAACCTTTTCAACCAAATTGCGGAAGTGATATTTAGAGGTTCTTTAAATTTTAATATATTCGTACGGTTAAAGAAGTATTTCGCGGTATATTTTTATCGACTTTCGGAAAAGAACGGGCAAGTAAGTAGATAGTGGAATTCATCTCCTATATCTCCCGAGTTACACAAAAGGCATTTTCGTTCCGATGTATCCTGGCCAGACCACCGACCTGTCTCTATATGTAGTTTGTGGTTACTTGTTCGAAATTTAACTACATTTATGTATAAAGACTTAGGCGAAATTCTGAAGTACTCTTCAAATTGTACGGTTTCTTTAAATATATTATACGTTTTCCCCTTACCTGAAGCTGACACTTTCTCATTCCATGATTGTTTAAATTGATCTACAAGTGTTAATTTTTGTCGCGCCTGCTTTAGCAGAGGCGCGACTATAGTCGGCGCTTTTTCCGTCGTCGTCGTCGTCCGCGTCGTCGTCGTCCTCGTCCGCGTCGTCCGCGTCGTCCGGTTTTTAGCTCGACTATTCGAAGAATAAGTAGAGCTTATGTTGTCACCCCGGCGTCGGCGTCGGCGTCGGCGTCACCGTCACGCCTTGGTTAAGGTCTTTAGTCAACCTTGGTTAAGGTTTTTAGTCAAGTTTGTATATGCAATACTACTGGCCCTACACCCACCATACTTGGACAACTTCATCTCCTAGTGATGCACATCAATAACCCCTGATCTATATTTGACCTTGACCTACATTTCCTCTTGAATTACTTACTTAATTCCCCTTGGTTAAGGTTTTTAGTCAACCTTGGTTAAGGTTTTTTTTCAAGCTTGTACATTGAATACTATTGTGCATCCAGACACCATACTTCGACAACCTTTTCTCATAGGTATGTACATCAATAACCCCTGATCTATATTTGACCTTCACCTACATTTCCTCTTCAATTACTTACTTACTTAATTCCTTTTGGTTAAGGTTTTTAGTCAACCTTCTATATGGAATACTACTGGCCCTACACCCACCATACTTGGACAACTTCATCTCCTAGTGATGTACATCAACAACCCCTGATCTATATTTGACATTGACCTACATTTCATCTTGAATTACTTAATTCCCCTTGGTTAACGTTTTTAGTCAAGCTTGTAGATGGAATACTCCTGGCCCTACACCAACCATACTTGGACAACTTCATCTCCTAGTGATGTACATCAACAACCCCTGACCTATATTTGACCTTGACCTACATTTAACATTGAATTACTTACTTAATTCCCCTTGGTTAAGGTTTTTACTCGACCTTGGTTAAGCTTTTTACTCAAGCTTGTACATGGAATACTATTGTGCATACAGACACCATAATTGGACAACCTTTTCTCATAGTGATGTACATCAATAACCCTTGATCTATATTTGACCTTGACCTACATTTCCTCTTAAATTACTTACTTAATTCTCTTTGGTTAAGGTTTTTAGTCAAGCTTGTAGATGGAATACTCATGGCCCTACACCAACCATACTTGGACAACTTCATCTCCTAGTGATGTACATCAACAACCCCTGACCTATATTTGACCTTGACCTACATTTAACCTTAAATTACTTAATTCCCCTTGGTTAAGGTTTTTAGTCAACCTTGGTTAAGGTTTTTAGTCAAGCTTGTAGATGGAATACTATTGTGCATACAGAAACCATACTTGGACAACTTTTTCTCATAGGGATGTACATCAATAACCCCTGACCTTTATTTTACCTTCACCTACATTTAACCTTCAATTACTTGGTTAATGTTTATAGTCAAGCTTGTATATGGAATACTTCTGGGCCTACATCAACCATACTTGGACAACTTCATCTCCTAGTGATGTACATCAATAATCCCTGACCTATATTTGACCTTGACCTACTTTTATCCTTGGATTACTTAGTTATCTCCCCTTGGTTACGTTTTTTACTCAAGCTTGTATATGGAATACTCCTGGGCCTACAGCAACCATACTTGGAAAACCACGCATCTACGTCCAAGGTCAAGGTCACTGTTGAAGGTCAAAGGTGAAACCTATTGAAATTCCCTTCCGCTCTATATCTTCTACACCGATGCATGGATTATCAAATGGCTTGGCACAAATGTTTCTCATGATGAGAAGGTGTGTCGCCATCAATAACCACGCACCTACGTCCAAGGTCAAGGTCACAGTTGAAGGTCAAAGGTCAAACCTATTGAAATTCCCTTCAGCTCTATATCTTCTACACTGATGCATGGATTATCAAATTGCTAACCACGCACCTACGTTCAAGGTCACAGTTGAAGGTCAAAGGTCAAACCTATTGAAATTCCCTTCCGCTCTATATCTTCTACACCGATGCATGGATTATCAAATGGCTTGGCACAGATGTTTCTCATGTTGAGAAGGTGTGTCACAATCAATAACCACGCACCTACGTTCAAGGTCAATGTCACAGTTAAAGGTCAAACGTCAAACCTATTGAAATTCCCTTCCGCTCTATATCTTCTACACCGATGCATGGATTATCAAATGCCTTGTCACAAATGTTTCTCAGGATGAGAAGGTGTGTCGCGATCAATAACCACGCACCTACATCCAAGGTCAAGGTCACAGTTGAAGTTCAAAGGTAAACAATATTGAAATTACCAAATGGCTTCGCACAAATGTTTCTCACGATGAGAAGGTGTGTCGCGATCAATAACCACGCACCTACGTCCAAGGTCAAGGTCACTGTTGAAGGTCAAAGGTCAAACCTATTGAAATTCCCTTCCTCTCTATGTCTTTTACACCGATGCATGGATTATCAAATGGCTTGGCACAAATGTTTCTCATGATGAGGTGTGTCCCGATCAATAACCACGCACCTACGTCCAAGGTCAAGGTCACAGTTGAAGGTCAAAGGTCAAACCTATTGAAATTCCCTTCCGCTCTATATCTTCTACACTGATGCATGGATTATCAAATTGCTAACCACGCACCTACGTCCAAGGTCACAGTTGAAGGTCAAAGGTCAAACCTATTGAAATTCCCTTCCGCTCTATATATTCTACACCGATGCATGGATTATCAAATGGCTTGGCACAGATGTTTCTCATGATGAGAAGGTGTGTCGCAATCAATAACCACGCACCTACGTCCAAGGTCAAGGTCACAGTTGAAGGTCAAAGGTCAAACCTATTGAAATTCCCTTCAGCTCTATATCTTCTACACCGATGCATGGATTATCAAATGCCTTGGCACAAATGTTTCTCAGGATGAGAAGGTGTGTCTCGATCAATAACCACGCACCTACGTCCAAGGTCAAGGTCATAGTTGAAGGTCAAAGGTCAAACCTATTGAAATTCCCTTCCGCTCTATATCTTCTACACCGATGCATGGATTATCACACTATGCCCAGGGTCAATGTCCCAGACTTGATGCGTTTGAAACCTTAACGCTCGGTTAAATGGCTTATGATCAAAAATGCCTCGTTTTCTTTGGCTGCCAGTGGGGGTATTCGTGTGCCGACAGGCCACATTTCTAGTTTCCCTTGGTTAATGTTTTTAGTCAACCTTGGTTAAGGTTTTTATGTAGGCCGCAGCCACCTTCTTTGTCAAGCTATGTGTACATCGACAACCCTCGTAGTCGAGCTATGCTGTTCTCCTACAGCTCTTGTTTTGTGAGGCAAATGCGTTAAAGTTATTGTTTTTTTACATTAACTCTTTAACCCCTTGTCAGACTTTGATAATATTTCACATCAATGTTTCTCTAGGGATGATGCTTCATTACGCACACCCCCACATCCAAATTTTGAAGGTCATGGTCATTTATTTACTTGTAATGTTCACCGGTTTTGTAACAGAAAAGGGTTAAAGTTATTGTTTTTTCACAATATCTCTAACCCCTTGCCAGACATTGATAATATTTCACGTCAATGTTTGTCTATTGATGATGCTTCATTACGCACACCCTCACATCCAAATTCTCAAGGTCAAAGTCATTTATTTACTTGTAATGTTCACCGGTTTTGTAACAGAAATGCGTTAAAGTTATTGTTTTTTCACAATATCTCTTTAACCCCTTGCCAGACTTAAATAATATTTCACATCAATGTTTGTCTAGGGATGGTGCTTCATTACGCAAACCCCCACATCAAAATTCTCAAGGTCAAGGTCATTTATTTACTTTTAATGTTCACCGGTTTTGTAACAGAAATGCGTTAATGTTATTGTTTTTACACAATATCTCTTTAATCCATTGCCACACTTTGATAATATTTCACATCAATGTTTGTCTAGGGATGATGCTTCATTACGCATACCTCCACATCCAAATTCTGAAGGTAAAGGTCATTTGTAACAGAAAAGCGTTAAAGTTATTGTTTTTTCACAATATCTCTTTAACCCCTTGCCAGACATTGATAATATTTCACATCACTGTTTGTCTAGGGATGATGCTTCATTACACACACCCGCCAGACTTTGATAATATTTCACATCAATGTTTCTCTAGGGATGATGCTTCATTACGCACACCCCCACATCCAAATTTTGAAGGTCATGGTCATTTATTTACTTGTAATGTTCACCGGTTTTGTAACAGAAAAGGGTTAAAGTTATAGTTTTTTCACAATATCTCTAACCCCCTTGCCAGACATTGAATAATTTTTCACGTCCCCAATGTTTTGTCTATTGATGATGCTTCATTACGCACACCCTCACATCCAAATTAATCAAGGTCAAAGTCATTTATTTACTTGTAATGTTGCACCGGTTTTTGTAACAGAAATGCGTTAGTTATTGTTTTTTCACAATATCTTTTTAAACCCTTGCCCAGACTTAAAAATAAAATTTACATCAAGTTTGTCTAGGGTTGGTGCTTTATTTACGCAAACCCCCACATTTCAAAACTTTCAAAGGTCAAGGTCAATTTATTTACTTTTAATGTTCACCGGTTTTGTAACAGAAATGCGTTAATGTTATTGTTTTTTCGCAATATCTCTTTAACCCATTGCCACACTTTGATAATATTTCACATCAATGTTTGTCTAGGGATGATGCTTCATTACGCATACCTCCACATCCAAATTCTGAAGGTCAAGGTCATTTGTAACAGAAAAGCGTTAAAGTTATTTTTTTTCACAATATCTCTTTAACCCCTTGCCAGACATTGATAATATTTCACATCACTGTTTGTCTAGGGATGATGCTTCATTACACACACCCGCCAGACTTTGATAATATTTCACATCAATGTTTGTCTACGGATGATGCTTCATTACGCACACCCCACATCCAAATTCTCAAGGTCAAAGTCATATATTTACTTTCAATGTTCACCGGTTTTGTAACAGAATTGCGTTAAAGTTATTGTTTTTTCACAATATCTCTTTAACCCCTTGCCACACTTTGATAATATTTCACATCAATGTTTGTCTATGGATTATGTGTAATGAACATCCAAATTCTGAAGTTCAAGGTCATTTATTGACTTGTAATGTTCACCAGTTTTGTAACAGAAATGCGTTAAAGTTATTGTTTTTTCACAATATCTCTTTAACCCCGTGCCAGACTTTGATAATATTTCACATCAATGTTTGTCTATGGATGATGCTTAATTACGCACGCCCCCACATCCAAATTCTCAAGGTCAAGGTCATTTATTTACTTGTAATGTTCACGGTCAAATGCCTCGGCAGGCGCGAGACCGTTTCCGTGGCGGAATTCTTGTATACTTTTAATGTTGACGGATGTATTGTTATTAATCAGTCAAGTGTTTCCTGTTTCATTTAACATGTGTTTAATATTGTGCAGCCATTTGCAATTAAAATTTTCTACACTCGAAATGTGCTCGAACAACATATATGATAACTTATATTGTTTACCGGATATAATTCTGTTCCAAAATCCTAGCATTTTTGTTTTATCTATAATCTCCAGTGGATACCGTCCTAGTTCAGCATAGAGCATATATAGCGGGGTACTTTTTCTACTTTTAATAATTATACCCCCCGCAACGAGTTGTGGGGGGGGGGGGGTGGGGGTATACTGGAGTCAGGTTGTCCGTCCGTCCGTGTCGTCCGTCCGTGCGTCCGTAAACTTAACATCAGATAAATATTGTTATAACTTCTACTTCCTTCATCTAAAATGCTTGATATTTCACACATGCATTCCTGTAAGGCTCTACTACCATGCTGTGCCAAATCCACGACCGTCCAACCCCCGCAGATCCCAAGGTCAAGGTCAAATACTTAGTCTCTTTACAAAACGTAACATCAGAGAAATATTGTTATAACTTCCTTTATCTAAAATGCTTAATATTTCACACATGCATTCCTGTAAGGCTCTACTACCATGCTGTGCCAAATCCACGACCGTCCAACCCCCGCAGATCCCAAGGTCAAGGTCAAATACTTAGTCTCTTTACAAAACTTAACATCAGAGAAATATTGTTATAACTTCTATTTCCTTCATCTCAAATGCTTAATATTTCACACATGCATTCCTGTAAGGCTCTACTACCATGCTGTGCCAAATCCACGACCATCTAACCCCCGCTGATACCAAGGTCAAGGTCAAATACTTAGTCTCTTTACAAAACTTAACATCAGAGAAATATTGTTCTAACTTCTATTTCCTTCATCTAAAATGCTTAATATTTCACACATGCATTCCTGTAAGGCTCTACTACCATACTGTGCCAAATCCACGACCGTCCAACCCCCGCTGATCCCAAGGTCAAGGTCAAATACTTAGTCTCTTTACAAAACTTAACATCAGAGAAATATTGTTCTAACTTCTATTTCCTTCATCTAAAATTCTTAATATTTCACACATGCATTCCTGTAAGGCTATAATACCATGCTGTGCCAAATCCATGACCGTCCAAACCCCGCTGATCCCAATGTCAAGGTCAAATACTTAGTCTCTTTAGTTATAACTTCTATTTCCTTCATTCAAAATTCTTATTATTTCACTTGTGCATTCCTCTAAGGTTGTACTATCATGCTGTGCTATTTCTTTCATTGAACATTCTTAATATTTCATATGCTGTGACAAATCCCCGCTGGTCTCGAGGTCAACGTCACATACATACCGTATAACATCGAATTAACGTCCCCCTCCTAATACCCCCCCCCCCCCCTCCCCCCCCCCCCAAATAAAAAAAAATAATAACAAATTTACCAATGACCGCCAATTTCAAACACAAATAATCCTTAAATCCTTATTTGTGTTTTAAATTGGCGGCCCTTGGTAATTTTTTTTAATTTTTTTTGACTGGCTAATAAACGCCCCCCCCCCCCTTTTGTAAAATGTAACGCCTCCAGGGGCGTTAATTCGAGGCTATACGGTAGTCTCTTTTCAAAACTTAACATCAGAGAAATCGGTTATAACTTCTATTTCCTTGCTCGGATCTGCTTCACATTTCACACACTCATTGCTCCAATGGACCTCTACCACCCTGTGACAAATTCACGTTCATGCCGCTCGCGCTAATCCCAGAGTCAAGGTCACAAGCCCACACACTTGGACATTTTTACATATTTTAGGCGTACCTGGGCCCACGCGGGGGGTATTCCGTAAGCCTCGCTTACTGACCAATCTAGTTTTTCTAAGGAAGTCAGAATGCACCCTTTCAATTAAGTAAGTCCAAGTTTTCAAAACCCCATATTTCGCATGTTAAGATTGGTAACACAGTATGGTCAAACAGTTTCAATTGTAGGTCAATTGGTAAATCAATATAGGCGGTGGGCCAGGAAGGCTCACAATGCACCCCCCCCCCTTGGCAGAGCCAGATGGGTATGAAAATGTCCGTAAAGATGCCCTGAGTCAGGAAAAACATATTTCAGTTGCATAAGTTGGGACTCACTATGCCTAATTTGCATAAATCCAAGATGGCCGCCATCGAAAAATGAAAATATGGCTATTGGCAATATATTCTGTTATGCATGAGATTTTGTTGAGGTTTCCACATCCAAATAGTTATTTCAAGGCAGGATGACTCAGATGCTTCCAATGCCATACTACTAAAATGCAAAAGAGGCATGTATATATTCAAAATGGCCGCCAATTTTAAAAATTTGATGTCTTTTTTTAGTTTTTTAAATAACTTTTGTGGACGTTTTCGAGACTTTAGTTCATAACTGAAGACACATGCTCTGTCCTGTTCTAGCATACACTTGCATATTTAATAAAACAGTTCTTCTGCTGCAGAAACTGGAACTCAATATGCCTAATTTGCATAAAACAAGATGGCTGCCATCGAAGAATGAATTTGCTGTCTTATTTAGCTTTTTAAATCACTTTTGTGGATGCTTTCGCGATTTTAGTTTACAAATCAAGACACATGCTCTGTCACGTTCTAGTATACACTTGGTTATTTAATAAACAATACTTCTGTATTTACTGTTATAACTCGACATATGGTATCATGTTAGTAGTGTTTAATTATCACATTCCAATCAATCTACTTCTGCTGGACAGTACTAATGGACATAATCTGCATCTTCTTCATCTGAACTGTCACCTGCTTCCATCGTTTCCTGAAGGATGTTAACCAACTCTGGCGATATTATTTCCCCGCTGGTCCATAAGGGTTCTAATGTTCCTTCCTCTAATGTCCAGCCATGTCCATCTGTGGGTTCTGGTGTAGTAGGCAGTGGTATGTGCGACTGTTTCCAGATAGCCACGTCATGTATGTTGATGCAGACAATCCTGACATGGTGATCCAGTTTGTCATCACACTTTTCTTTCAGCTTGAACAGTCGTCACTGATTAATGTCAGAAAATCTGGGATTTCCGTACATAGAACATGTAAGTTCCTTTAGCTTTTGGTACACAGCATCTGGAACATCCCATGTATCACCTACACGCGCAATTGTCGGGATCAACTGTGGCTTCTTCGCCAATGACTTTATTGCGTTAACTTTCCCCTTGCCTTTAAAGGCACTTGTGGTGTCGCAGCCGGTGTACACGTGCAGAACCAGGAGTGCCGTGCGATGTTCATCCGAATACTGACTGGCGATGTCGCTAATATTCAGCAGTCTCTTCTTATTTCCTGACCCAGTGTCAAATAAGATTGTTGTATCTTGTAGCTGTGACACGTAATGTAGTAGTACAAAGAAGATATCACTGTCTGGACTTCGTACTCTGATGTTTTTGGTACCCTTTTTCCTGGCCGTACATGCAATACAGAATTACTCTGGTGTCTGTTTCCTCCTGAGTTGATTCTAACGCACTTATTTCGGTTGTCTCAGTTCTGATACCATCAGCTGACGTGAACATGTATGCTTTACCGTCACATACCAGCATCACTTTCCTCCCACTGATCGTACTGGCCATGAAGTCCATGCTCCATACTTTGTAGATTACACGTACTAGCTGTTCCTTATTTCCACTGTTCATGAGAAAGAGATGCCAGTCTGCTGTACCAAAGATGACGTCTGCCTTCTTTGGCAACATATCAAACAACGAGACACTGATATCTTTGAAGTTATGAGGGATCGTTTTCATTGAATGAAATAGCGCATTTCCATCTTGAATAACAAGTGTGACTTGCAACGCTGATTGCACCCCTCTTAAACAGCTCAGTTGCACCTGGATGCGATGTTTCTATGTTGGCAATGAAGACAGAATAGAATGTAAGGTACCGAGCATAATTTTGTCCGTCAAAACTGAAGAAGATATCCGGCATAAGATGAAGACATTGGGCATACTGAGGAAAGTTGTTTGTCTTAACTGCCTGTATAAGTTGAGTTGAAGTACAAGCCATACGTGATCCATGTAACACATCCATAGTTGTGCAGTTTTACCTAAAACGCCATGGCGAACGTTTTGTCTGTACTCAACCAGCTGTCTAATGTAATTTGCTACTTCATCATCGCTAAGAACAGTTTTCATATTAACTTTCACATACACTTTCAAAAACGTTTTCCTCATTTCTACTTGAAAGAAACTGATTTAAGAGCAATCTTTCCAGACCATCCAGGACATTTGTATGACAGTACATGAGCTATCACGTTCATAGTGTTTGCCGGACATTACACCTTGAAGTGATCCCGCACCTATCAAGTCGGCTTCTAGAAACACATCTGAGAGTCCCGAACCGTTCATTTTCTTTCCTAACATTTTCATGTAAGCACATGCCATGTGAAATGTTCCAATCATGGCTATATGTCAGTTGTACCTCTCTGGCCAGTTCCATATGACGGGTATGCTTTCATACATACACCCAGATCAAACGTTGTGATTGTGTAGTCCTGTCCAACTTCCTTGGTCGCGTCTGCCGCATAACGTAGGCACTCCTGAACTGTTTTGTAGTCTGTTATTGGCTTATTGATAACTGGATAGTAGTCTATTGTTGTCAGTTTTGTAGGTGTCTCTCCAGTTAAAGACACAAAGCCGATCCACGCTGGTACTTCCTGATCAGTTGTACTCGTGTGCAACCGAATCAATATCCAGAGCAGATTTCTGTTTGCTATTTCATTATTTATTTCGCCAGTTTCAGGATGCGTCCACTGGATGACTTCATATCCTGGACTCCTACGTAGCTTAATGAAACACTCAGGTAGAGTTTCTACCGATTCCAGTTTCAGCGAGCGAGTTTTTGTCTTTGACACTGTTGGTATTTCTGGTACGACTCCGCCATGATCGTTTTCACAGTCAATGTTCTGCATCATTATACCACGAGCTGTATGAATGGACCCCTTTCCAGTTAGATCATTAATTAGTTGATCGAAGTTGTCAAATTCAGAGTGAAAGATTGATGGCACATTGGGGTTACGAACTATTTGAGTCGTGAGTAGTGTTGATGTGTGTTGTAGTGCTTCATCTATAGCTGTTTCGAGTTCAAGGGAGAAGGAATAACTTTCGGAATGTCCCAGACGATTCAACAACGTTGTGAGTTCTGCACTACGAAACATATGTCTAAGAGTCATGCACACCATTATGTGCTTAGGCATTTTCCACTGTCCATTGGTTACTGCTCTGCATATGTCTTGCCCAATGGAACACACAAGTCGGGGAAACTTTTGTAGACTGTACACCTAATTTGCCTGACAAAACATAGTTAAAAAAACGTTCAAGCGCATGGGGTATCATATTTGTTGCCATTGCTTCAAGGTCCTGAACTACTGAGGGCCATCTCAAATCATCCGCGTTTTTCGATCCTAGCACATATGCACATTTAACAGCACTTTCTATATCTGTCTTTGAGCTATATACAATGTAAGATTGGTATTTTTCCGTCTTATCGATCTTACAAAATGCTAATTCATGGCTGTATTTTTCATTCTTTTCTGGGTTTGAAAATTCGGTATTTTGTAGAGCAGTAACGTAGAGGTCACGCAGTACACTGAGTTGTATGCAGATTATGTCCATTAGTACTGTCCAGCAGAATTAGATTGATTGGAATGTGATAAATAAACACGACTAACATGATACCATATGTCGAGTTATAACAGTAAATACAGAAGTATTGTTTATTAAATAACCAAGTGTATACTAGAATGTGACAGAGCGTGTGTCTTGATTTGTAAACTAAAATCTCGAAAGCATCCACAAAAGTTATTTAAAAAATAAAAAAGATAGCAAACCACTTAAATTGGCGGCCATTTTGAATATATACATGCCTCTTTTGCATTTTAGTAGTACAGCATTGGAAGCATCCGAGTCATCCTGCCTTAAAATAACTATTTGGATGTGGAAACCTCATCAAAATCTCGCGTATAACAGAATATACAATGTATAGTCAATAGCCATATTTTCATTCTTCGATGGCAGCCATCTTGTTTTATACAAATTAGGCATATTGAGTTCCAGTTTCTGCAGCAGAATAACTGTTTAATAAATATGCAAGTGTATGCTAGAACATGACAGAGCATGTGTCTTCAGTTATGAACTAAAGTCTCGAAAACGTCCACAAACGTTTTTTAAAAAGCTAAATAAGTCAGCAAATTCTTAAAATTGGCGGCCATTTTGAATATATACATGCCTCTTTTGCATTTTAGTAGTACAGCCTTGGAAGCATCCGAGTCATCCTGCCTTAAAATAACTATTTGGATGTGGAAACCTCATCAAAATCTCGCGTATAACAGAATATATAGCCAATAGCCATATTTTCATTCTTCGATGGCAGCCATCTTGTTTTATGCAAATTAGGCATATTGAGTTCCAGTTTCTACAGCAGAAGAACTGTTTATTAAATATGCAAGTGTATTCTAGAACATGACAGAGCATGTGTCTTCAGTTATGAACTAATGTCTCGAAAACGTCCACAAAAGTTATTTAAAAAACTAAAAAAGACAGCAAATTTTTCAAATTGGCGGCCATTTTGAATATATACATGCCTCTTTTGCATTTTAGTAGTATGGCATTGGAAGCATCTGAGTCATCCTGCCTTGAAATAACTATTTGGATGTGGAAACCTCAACAAAATCTCATGCATAACAGAATATATTGCCAATAGCCATATTTTCATTTTTCGATGGCGGCCATCTTGGATTTATGCAAATTAGGCATAGTGAGTCCCAACTTATGCAACTGAAATATTTTTTTTCTGACTCAGGGCATCTTTACGGACAGTTTGATACCCATCTGGCTCTGCCAAGGGGGGGGGGGGTGCATGGTGAACCTTCCTGGCCCGCCTAATAGTGTTTATGCGAGTATATAGTAGGTACATAGCTGTCTTGGCCTGTTCAACTACATGTTTTCTGGCCTTCAGGAAACTGCAACTTTTTGAAAAGTACAAACCAAGATATTTTCAATTATATTTTTACCGAGTTTATATATATATATTTATGATTTTTTTCGTGATCCAAAAACTATTTTGTTTTACTGAAGTTAATACATGTATTGAGTTTCCAGGTATCACAATAGCGTAAGAAATCGTCTAGGCAATTTTGAAATGCTGCTTCATTGTCAGAAAGTATTACTGTGTCATCCGCATAGAGGAGTACTACTATTTTCAAAAGGAAAGTAGTGTCAACCGTATTATGTCGAATTTCTATACCATCATTTTCATTTCCGGTTAGAAATTGTTCAAGGTAGTTTAGAAACCTGGAAAACAAAACAGGGGACAGAGGTCACCCTGACGCACACCACAAACGCTATGGAAATATTGATGATTCACCATTAACTGATATACATGATTTGACGTCTGAATACATATTATAAATAATTATAAAAAATAGACCGTTTATGCCGCTATGTAGTAATTTTTTCCATAATCCAATTCTCCAGACGGAATCAAATGCCTGTGAGAAATCAACAAAACCACAGAATAGTTTTTTTGTTTGGGTTACGTGTAATAGGTTATGTAAAATTGTACTCTGTATTTCTGGTTACATGTTACGCTATTCTAAGGGCATAACATAAAACTAACATAATCATGTGGTATATTTAATTGCATCACTACATCATGTATCTTTGCTATATGTACATACATGTAGTACAGGACAGTGTACTGTAGCATATTAAGCAAAGACATACCGAACATATATAATTTTACATGTAGCAAAATAGTTTGCCCCCCCCCCCCCCCAATAATTGAAACGCTTCTACGCCTATGTTCAGGCACCGGGGCGGGATCAACTGATCCTGAGAATAGTGCTGCAGTAGCCATTGCTTGTTGTAAAATGCGACTAAACTGGCTTAACGATTGGGTTCATACTTTCCGGAACCCACTATACCGGATTTGGCCCTCATGTACATTTTTGGCTTTCTTGTATGTGAGAGTTGAGTCAGGCGATGCCCCATATATAAAAGTAAGATTAGCGCTAATCCTATTACTTTTAGGGATGGGATAAATGATGCTGGTGTGGCGAGGGCCTGGCACCAGATCAGGTTGTTCTAATTTCAGGACTGAATATATATTTTTATTGTAAATATTGAGTTCTGAAGTTGGGATTTACCCCCCTCGGACAGGTGGATACGGGACACGACCTCGTTGACCCGTCTGCGTGTAGACTCCCTGAGCCTTGTACCTCTATGTCAGAAAAGCGGACGTTAAACTTTATTCACTCACTCACTCACTCTACGCCTATGTAATCCAATGTTTGCTTGATAAGTTCAAACAGTTGACTCGCCACGAGAAGATGAGCGTATTGAGTTTGCGTACAGTGTAGCCGCGGTCCATCCCGGCCTCGACGTCAATGACATGCGTTTTGTTTATCGACACTGGCGATCGATGAAGTGTATGGAATGCCAAATCTACATTATACTCAAATAATGCTAGCTCTAAATAATTAAATATGTAGAGCTAGCTCCAAATCATTTGAATCTCTAAACTCAAATAATTAATGATAGCTCTAATTATTTAGAGCTAGCAATCCGTATTAGGGGCTGCCGAAAATGCGCGGTGCCCATAATGTTGCCCTTGACCTTTGTCACATTCTAAATGCCACTTAAACACTTAGCCATGTTCTTACGTCGAAGTCTTTTTAAGAGTTTCTCATCAATATTACTTGAAGGATTGGTTTAATATTTGGACAGTGAGTTCACCCGAACATGTGTGACGCAATCACACCACCACGTTTCTTTTCTTACACACACTCGCCAGTTAGAGTCCAGTTTGCATGGGGGCATATCCATGTTTTACAAACATAATTTCTAGTTGGATTTACATATTGAGCATAGTATATCCATCAATTGAAATTTCTAGACAATCCTAAATTTCCACTTACGAACATTTTTAGTCGTACGAAGTATAGTGAAACACCCACCCCTGGAGAACTGCTGACCGTTTTAGCCGGGTTTGTTTTTTTTTTTAAATCCCTTCTATTGGATTGGCGAAAGCCGGGCGGGCGGCGGCGGGTGGCATTCACAATGTTAAGTTTTCATGTTTTGTCCACTTCTCTGTTACTGTACCACCTAGGACCACCATACCTTCATAACCAACGGTTGCCCACCACATACCACTATCCAACTTGTGACCTTTTTTTACCTTGACCTATTTTCCCGCGTAATCGAGCCATTTTCAATGTTAAGATTGTCGTGTTTAGGTTCATTTCTCTGTTACTGTACCACATAGAAGCACCATACTTGCACACCTTCATAATCAACGGGTGCCCACCACATACCACTGTCCAAAATATGAACTTTGTTTACCTTGACCTATCTTTTCCTCGTAATCAATTTTCAACGTTACGTTTTCATGTTTTGATCCGATAACCAACGGGGGTGCCCACCACATACATGTACAACTATTCAACATGTGACCTTTTTTTACCTTGACCTATTTTTTCCGCATTTTCAATGTTAAGTTTTCATGTTTGGGTCCATTTCTCTGTTACTGTAACACCTAGGACCACTTACTTGCACAACTTAATAACCAACGGGTGCCCACCACATACATGTGACCTCATTTTTTACCCGTACTTATTTTTCCGCGCTATCGAGTTAGCCATTTTCAACTTTGAGTTTTCGCATTTAAATCTGTTTCTCATTTACTATACCACCTAGAACCACCATACTTGCATAATTATATGTTATCCAAGTGTCTATGCATTGGTTAAGGTTTTTAGTCAAGCTTGTATATGGAATACTCCTGACCCTACACCCACCATACTTGGACAACTTCATCTCCTAGTGATGTACATCAACAACCCCTGACCTATATTTGACCTTGACCTACATTTAACATTGAATTACTTAGTGAATTCCCCTTGGTTAAGGTTTTTAGTCAACCTTGGTTAAGGTTTTTAGTAAAGCTTGTACATGGAATACTATTGTGCATACAGACACCATACTTGGACAACCTTTTATCATAGGGATGTACATCAATAACCCCTGATCTATAGTTGACCTTGACCTACGTCAACTGCGATACTTGTTCCAGAAATACTTAGACGTTTGAAATAGACAAGACCGCCTTCTCACGTGCCATACTGAGCTTTGCTGTTGGAAATGCACACCTCTGATTGCCAATCACGTGTTGTCATGGAGACCAGCTGGAATTATATCTCGTTAATATTGCCTGACTATGGCTGGCTGGAGAAATGGGGCTTATAGGTTATGCGATCAGTATCTCCAGATCAGACTGCGCGGATGAGAAATAAGAAATAGTCACAGTTGTCAGGTTTGATCATGGCATACACTGTCGGTGATTACCGATGTGGATATGAGTGGAGAATTGGGGTTAATGGGTTATGGTCGTACGAGACAGTGCGGAGCTAGCGGCAAAAACGGGGTGGACGATTTGTGTCGAGCCCGCTTGCGGAAAGCGAGACATAGTGATCACAGTCCTCTATGCAGTCCTAAATCACATTGACTTGAAACTTCATATACTTATTAGTCATCATCCATATATTCATGATGTGACCCACTCATTCGGTCCCTGTGCCCAAGGTCAAGGTCAAATGCCTTAGAAGTTTGCGTTCCGAAATCTGCGTTAAAGTTTTTAAATACCTTATATCTCTGCAGTCCTAAGTCACATTTACTTGAAACTTCATATGCTTATTAGTCATCATCCATATATTCATTCCCATAACTCATGCGGCACCTGTGCCCCAATATCAAGGTCAAATGACTTAGAAGTTTGCGTTAAAGTTTCTGTCAAAATTTGCGTTAAAGTTTTCACATACCTACTATCTCTGTAACCACCGTCGTCAGATTTGCTTGAAACTTTGTATGCTTATTGGGCATCAAACTTCAAATAAATACACTATGAGACCATCAAATGCCTCGGCGGGCTCGACATGCGGGCCGCGGCCATCCTCGTCTATATAGTTCTGCAAGTTAAACCACTGTCTATAGTAAAATAGGTTTATGCATATGCATTGACTTTGTGAGGCTTGACTCTGTGTATTTCTTAAGTATTTTATAATTCTACGAAACCCAAAATAGCTCCGGTTGATTTTGACATCTTGGAAAATGGCACATGCTATGCTGTCTCGCCGGTACGCGTCAGAATTTAAGGTAATTTTCGGCCATTTCTAACGAAACATTGAGGTGGTTATGATTCCAGTTTGGAATCATTTTCAGGAAATGGTGTGGTGTTACAAGTGATAGAAAAAGTCGTAAGAAAAGCTCTGCACATCATATGTTCATGAAAGAAAAATCGGTATCGTTTAATTTCTGACCAAAATATGTGGGTGGGGTCACTTTGTTAAAGAAATAAATATACACATCTGAGGTTGTTAGTGGATGTTTATTGTAGCGCGATTTGTATTTCATTTGCGAGTATTTGCATGCCCCACCACGATAGTGTAGGAGGCATTTAGTGTTACATTTGTCTGTCCGTCCGTACGTCGTAGTAAATTTTTTAAACCGTACTAACTACAGACTTGAAACTTGGTATGTAGTTGAAACTTGTTTGTAGCTTCCTTATGATGAGTAGATGTGACAAGTTTATTTCAATTGTTCGACTCTCGGGTCTTGGATTATCGTCCCATTTTCGACTTAGAATTTCCCAATTTTACATTGTAACTCGTAAAATATTTAAACCATACCAGCTACATGTACATACCTGAAACTTGGTATATAGCTTCCTTATGATGAGTAGATGCGCAAAGTTTATTTCGATTTTTGATTCGACCCCCGGGTAATATTCTATCTCCCTCTTTTCGACTTAGAATTTGGAAATTTTGCCTTGCATCTCGTAAAACTTTTAAACCTTACTAGCTACAGACCTGAAACTTGGTATGTATCTTCCTTATGATGTGTAGATGCGCGCAAAGCATATATAGTTACCGGCGTCCGTACGTACGTACGTACGTCCCGGTACGTACGTCCCGAAACCTTAAAGCTCGGGTAAATGGCTTATAATTTATGTTCCCTTGCTCGAATCTGCTTCGCATTTCACACACGCATTGCTCCAATGGTCCTCTGCCACCCGGTGACAAATCCACATTCGTGCCGCCCCCGCTAAGCCCAGGGTCAAGGTCACAGACTTGGTGCGTTCGAAACCTAACGCTGGTAAATGCCTTATAATTCGGGTCTTGCTCATCGTTTCCCACATTTCACACACGCATTGCTCCAATGTCCCTGCCTCCCTGGACAAATCCACAATCGTGCCGCCCCCGCTAAGCCCAGTGTCAAGGTCACAGACTTGGTGCGTCTTGAAACCTTAACGCTCTCAAAATGCCTTATAAATTTCTGTTTCCTTCTCATCAGCTTCATATTTCACACACTACGCATTGCTCCAATGGTCCTCTGCCACCCTGTGACAAATCCACATTCGTGCCGCCCCCGCTAAGCCCAGTGTCAAGGTCACAGACTTGGTGCGTTTGAAACCTTAACGCTCCGGTAAATGCCTTATAATTTCTGTTTCCTTGCTCGGATCTGCTTCACATTTCACACACGCATTGCTCCAATGGTCCTCTGCCACACTGTGACAAATCCACATTCGTCCCGCCCCCGCTAAGCCCATGGGCAAGGTCACAGACTTGGTGCATTCGAAACCTTAACGCTCCGGTAAATGCCTTATAATTTCTGTTTCCTTGCTCAGATCTGTTTCACATTTCACACACGCATTGCTCCAATGGTCCTGTCCTCTGCCACCCTGTGACAAATCGTACGTACGTACGTACGTACGTATGTATGTAACCTTAACGCTCTGGTAAATGCCTTATAATTTCTGTTTCCTTGCTCGGATCTGCTTCACATTTCACACACGCATTGCTCCAATGGTCCTCTGCCACCGTGTGAAAAATCCACATTCGTGCCGCCCCCGCTAAGCCAAGGGTCAAGGTCACAGACTTGGTGCGTTTGAAACCTTAACGCTGGGTAAATGCCTTATAATTTCTGTTTCCTTGCTCGGATCTGCTTCACATTTCACACACGCATTGCTCCAATGGTCCTCTGCCACCCTGTGACAAATCCACATTCGTGACGCCCCCGCTAAGCCCAGGGTCAAGGTCACAGACTTGGTGCGTTCGTAAACTTAACGCTGGGTAAATGCCTTATAATTTATGTTTCCTTGCTCGGATCTGCTTCACATTTCACACACGCATTGCTCCAATGGTCCTCTGCCACCCTGTGACAAATCCACATTCGTGCCCTCCCGCTAAGCCCAGGGTCAATGTCACAGAATGGTGAGGGGGGCATATAGTGTTACCGGCGTACGTACGTACGTACGTACGTATGTATGTAACCATGTAACCTTAACGCTCTGGTAAATGCCTTATAATTTCTGTTTCCTTGCTCGCATCTGCTTCACATTTCACACACGCATTGCTCCAATCGTCTTGTGCCACCCTGTGATAAATCCACATTCGTGCCGCCCCCGCTAAGCCCATGGTCAATGCCACAGACTTGGTGCGTTATACTTTCTGTTTCCTTGCTCGGATCTGCTTCACATTTCACACACGCATTGCTCCAATGGTCCTCTGCCACCCTGTGACAAATCCACATTCGTGACGCCCCCGCTAAGCCCAGGGTCAAGGTCACAGACTTGGTGCGTTCTTAACCTTAACGCTGGGTAAATGCCTTATAATTTATGTTTCCTTGCTCGGATCTGCTTCACATTTCACACACGCATTGCTCCAATGGTCCTCTGCCACCCTGTGACAAAGCCACATTCGTGCCGCCCCCGCTAAGCCCAGGGTCAAGGTCACAGACTTGGTGCGTTCGAAACCTTAACGCTGGGTAAATGCCTTATAATTTATGTTTCCTTGCTCGGATCTGCTGCACATTTCACACACGCATTGCTCCAATGGTCCTCTGCCACCCTGTGACAAATCCACATTCGTGACGCCCCCGCTAAGCCCAGGGTCAAGGTCACAGACTTGGTGCGTTCTTAACCTTAACGCTGGGTAAATGCCTTATAATTTATGTTTCCTTGCTCGGATCTGCTTCACATTTCACACACGCATTGCTCCAATGGTCCTCTGCCACCCTGTGACAAAGCCACATTCGTGCCGCCCCCGCTAAGCCCAGGGTCAAGGTCACAGACTTGGTGTGTTTGAAACGTTAACGCTCTGGTAAATGGCTTATAATTTATGTTTCCTTGCTCGGATCTGCTGCACATTTCACACACGCATTGCTCCAATGGTCCTCTACCACCCTGTGACAAATCCACATTCGTCCCGCTCCCGCTAAGCCCAGGGTCAAGGTCACAAACACTCGGTTAAATGGCTTATTATTCCCCCGCAACCGAATGGTGATTGGGGCATATAGTGTTAACCGGCGTCCGTCCGTACTCTGGTAAATGGCTTGTAATCAAATATGCCTCGTTTTCTTTGGCTACCAGCGGGGGCATTCGTGTGCCGACAGGCCACATTTCTAGTTACTTTTGCTTTGACACTGAGTCATGGTTATCTCCCCCTTTTGGACGTTTTGTCTCGTTTACTATCAAAACGATATGTGGGGCATCCGTGTTCTATGAACACATTTTCCAGTTGGCATTCACATTGTTGCGGAAACACGTAGCCATTTTTTTACGTCAACACGTTTGTACAGGTTTCTTCATCACGATATAACAGTAATATTACTTGATGGATTGCTTCAATATTTGGACACTTGATATATGTGAGCATTTGAAACACTCACTTTCCCATTAACATGACCATGACCTGTTTGACCTTCACAAGGTTGTGGAAAGACTTAGCCCTTTGTTACGGCAAAACATTTGTACAGGTGAGTTTCTTCATCATGATATAACTTTAACATTACTTCAGACTGCTTCAATATTTGGACACGAGTGAGCATATGGTACACAGTCATACTGCCATTAACATAACCTTGACCTTTTTCGTGTTTAAAAAAGCATGCACTTCTCTGATGCTGTTTGTGATGTTTACTTTAGCACTTGCCCGTGATCATGTTACGGTCAAATGCCTCGGCAGGCGCTACACCGCTTCCGTGGCGGAATTTTTGTTTATTGATCTTAATTGTTCAGGAAGCAATTGGATTTAGAAATACGATGCGAGTATATATAATACATTTTATAAACCATCTGTTTCATCACTTCTGCACATATGAGACCCATTTCCCTTTGTTTCTGAGTGATAGAGAATAGTAGGTTAGTGCCGTGAATGGGAAAAATATATGGCAAGGCTTAGGAAACGAGATGGGCGAGGCTCTGCCGAGCACATCCCGTTTCCGAGCCGCGCCAGATATTTTTCCCATTCACGGCACTAACCTACTATTCTATTTATCCCGTCAACACCTACAAATGACTTTAAAATGCAAAACAATAACCCCAGCCACCGCACATATTCATACGCAGTGATTAGGTCGCATTGACAGGATATCAAAAATGTTTCACGGCACCGTGTTTCACGGCACATACGCACTGTGTTGACGGGATAAATCTAGTTTCTATACAATGAGTGCAAATACAATAACCCCACTTCACCAGTCACAGCCACATACACACCCAGACTATACAAACAGATGGACCATGATTTCGGCCAGAAAGAAATTATATTAGCTTTTCACTTGTAACAGCGAGAGAGGCATACTGCGCAATCTAGATTCGTTTGCGCTACTCGAGTACACACGACGTCATTTGCGGTTGGAATTCGCGTGGCTGAAGGGCACTCGAATACTAGTTACCCACTCGAATATCCCGGATGTTGCGACAATCCTCAACTGGACGTGTGCAATCATGAAATCAACAGCCAACAGCATGGCGATTTCTGCAAGCATAGACGACCATGCTTTATCAGTCCTATTAAATATTAGGGAAAAATGCATAGTTACGAAATTTTCAAAATGGTGTGATTTTTTTTGTGTGTGCAAAATAGTTAAAAATCCTAGTTATTCAGTGTATCATATTCTACAAATACATGTATGTCAAAATTAAATGCGTGCAGCAGAGTATATCTGTTTCATCTGTTTTACTAAGAACAACATTGGAATTTGCGAAATTTGACCCCGGCTTTGTATGAAGGAAATAACTAGAAATACATGTATATTGTTGTTGCAATGACAAACAGTGTGGACTCTGATCAGTTGTAGCAAACTGACGTGCATCACGTCAGTTTGCTGCAACATATCGGAGAATACACTGACTGGTGTCAAGCCGCCATTTACTTGAATGTCCGTTTCTCTCGCGCTCAGTTAAATAATTCCGTCAGTTGCCAATAGCGATCCATCGAGATTGATAACTCGTTCCCGCAGATTTACAGCAAATGAAAATTACCGTCGCCCTCTTAATGGTTTTGCCTGACGATTTTGACAATGAATCTTTTGTTTTTGATTGTTCGCAGTTGTCGAACGTCAATGTATTATTCTGGCATTGGTCAAGCAAACAGCTAGCATGTTGAGTCTCTTTTTTTGTCAGATGTTTTAAGTACATGTATCTAGAACAACAACCACCATGATACCACACCGTCCTATCATTTATTTATGAATATCCACTGTAAATCAGACATGTGAGCATTTATGACACATTATAGCGTCTTGCAATTATGAAAAGTCATTGTAATCAGAGATACATAACAGCGAATCATATCTAAGGTAAACATCTATATGTTCCTGTGTGTCCGGTTTAGAGGGGTTCCACTGTATATAATAGTAAACGCACTTGCTGGAGCGGGGATTTAAGATGCAGACATGTTCCACGAATCGCGACAGGATGATGTGAAACAAGATGGTATGTTTCAGACCATTTCTACTTCATTCCATATTAGATTAAGACATACAGGGGCGTCGGAAGCATCATAAGATTGGTCCGGCGAATCTACTGGGTGCCCCCGGTATCCACCCAAAGTGTATGTTGTTACCACTCAGTTGTTACCACTCAGTTGAACCGTCTCGCCGAGACGGTTCAACTGAGTGGTAACAACATACACTTTTAATGAGAAATGAGACAAATGCGGTATGAATACCGGTTGCTCTGTTTAAAGTGCGTCGAGTCCGAATGATGTGTTTCATACCACAGTACACGCAACGGCCTATGGTTATATTCCTTATATATACATTACATTTTCTGATAGTTTCAAAAATAAAAATAACCAATTATGGAGTTAAAATTAAGAATCACCTTTTGCGCCATTTATTTTGCAATTCATGGAACATTGACGTTGCCGGTCAATAGCGTTCCGTTATTGACGACGTCGTTGATATCAATAACGTCAAATCAAATTTAACCAATCAACAACTTCGCGTGACGTCACATGGGACTAATGCAATGTACTGGGCTATAAACGCAATGTACTACAGCTCAGGCTCAGCCAATCAAGCTGCTTGACTGCGAACACAATAGTCAAGTACTTTCAAATAAATAAATTGATAATAATGGCAATATTAGCGCAGGCTGTAGTGTTAGTAGATGGCAGAATGGGGGATCGTAGCTAGTTATCTCCCTTTGAATTTACTTTATAGAAATCCGGTCCAAATTGCATAATTTGGGGCCTGAATGCTTGTAACAAGGGTGAATACAGCAAGAATTGTTGTGAAAAGGAATCATCCTATGTATCTACCCAATCTAATCCAGAACGACATTATTTGCCAGATTCATATTTTCACACACTGTATTAATGTTATTGCAATCAGTGTAGACTCAGATCAGACTGCACATATGTGCAGTCTGATCTGGGTCCACACTGTTCGCAAAACGACTTTTTTGTGCTTTCCATGAAGAAATAATACAGCAGAGGACCGGATATCTATAACTAGATCTGCAAAGGGAAATAACTAGCTACGATCCCCCATTATGCCACCATAATTTCACTGAATAGCGAGACATGTACACCGCCGTCTGCACTAATCCTGCCCATATTTGTCTTGTTGTTTTATATTTCAAACACTACTTGAATATTGGGCTTGCAAACAAGCCACGTCGATTAACTGCTACAGCTCAGACTCGGCCAATCAAACTTCTTGAGTCGAGATTACCAATATATTCTCAGAAACGTTGACATCTGGGTAAGATTAACGCAGGCACTTGTGTACACGGTACGGAGAGAAGGCGTTCCGAATGACACAGTGTCAATCCGCACGGCAGCGGAGCGTTTGTTTCCGAATGATATATTTTCTATTTGCTTGGAAGCGCGGTCATTTACGAAGCCATCGCAGAAACAGAGCCCCGTAATGAAAATAGTCCCCGGGGACCACATATTTGTCCGTTCTCTTGATTGCATTGATGTAAATGGATATGTGGGCTCCTGACGAGAAAATGGACATTACGTCTTCTGCAGCCAGTCGTTTTCCATCTACCCGTCTGTCTGTGTTATTCGCTTTTCACATACCGAACTGGCATTACTTTTGTCGATAAAAGTAGATCCTGAACCCGGTTTTTTGAATGTGCTAGACGATCAGGATATTTACTACTGTAGCAAGTAGTGTTAGGTCCGTTCTTGAACTCGCCGCGGTCCAATGACATACTAGACAACATGGACGTTAGCTTATTCACCCAGCGTGCATGCGTCGAGTCCCATATAGAGCCCTGGAATCTCGTTATATTAGCATATTTATATTATATCTATGATGATATGTAACTGACAAACATTGTAGACCACGATCTGACTGCACGCACGTTCGTGCAGTCTGATCGTGATCTATAATGTTTGCGGCAATCGCGAATTTGCTCGTTTTCTCGTGCACCGTTTTATCAATGTTCGCTAGAATTACTTTGTTTTTGCGACGTCGCCCCGCCAACGATGGTCTGTATCGCAATGACGCGAAGTTGACATTTGCTATCTCACAATTTTGTCACTGGTTCGAGAGATTGATGATATTTTTATTATTCAATCCGTCGGAATCGAACCATAAAACATAGTTCATTACTTAAACATCATCTTGTGCGGTGTCTGTAAATGTATCTTGTCCTGTAAATAGGCGGACCTTTGTTTCATGGAAGGATACGCTGCCGATACAAATACAAATGATAGGCCATATGTCTCCTATACGTGTCTCCATATATATATATATTATATATATCCCTATATATAATATATATATAGGAGACACGTTTTTTCATCAATACGCTCGTTATGTCATTGATCGGTCAAAATAAACAGTTATTCAGTTACATGTACCAATACTGGACATGCTAATTGGCTGTATTATATACTTTTTATATCAAACGTGACTTGCCAGTTTTGATATCAGCGGCAATAAAAGGTTAACGGAAACAGCTAATGAAAATAGCCTGATACTAACGCGCGTCTCTATCAGTAAATTAAAGATTACTAAATGGTTACTTGGTTATATATGTATAGCGGGCTCTTGCAATTTTTAGCCAGGTTTTTTGAAAAAAAATCCAGGCTATTGGATTGGCGAAAGCCGGGCGGGCGGGCGGGCGGCGGGCGGCGGGCGGCGTCCACAATCAATGTTAAGTTTTCGTGTTTGAGTCCATTTCTTTGTTACTGTACCACCTAGGACCACCAAACTTTCACAGCTTCATAATCAAGGGGTGCCCACCACATATCACTATCTAACATGTTACTCTTTTTTTTAACTTGACCTACTTTTTCCGCGCAGTCGACTTAGCCATTTTCAATGTTAAGTTTTCGCGTTTACAATGTTAAGTTTTCGTGTTTAAGTCCATTTCTTTGGTACTGTACCACCTAGGACCACCAAACTTTCACAGCTTCATAACCAAGGGGTGCCTACCACATACAACTATCCAACATGTGACCATTTTTTTTACCTTCACCTATTATTTCTACGTAATTGACTTTTTCGTTATACTATATCTCTGCAACTGCTTCGCCCATTACCTTGAAACTTCACATGGGTGTTTATCATCGTCCATACTTTCATTCTAACCCCCAACCGTGCGGCCCCTGTGCGCAATGATAAGGTCAAATTACTTTGAATTTATTTGTTAAAGTTTTTTCATGTACTATATCTCTGCAACTGCTTCACCCATTACCTTGATACTTCACATGGGTGTTTATCATCATTGTCGCACCCGTTTGCGGAAAGCGCGATATCGTCGGCATTTTGGCATACGTCCGTCCGTGTGTCCGGTTAAAGTTTTTTCGTTAAAGTTTGTCCATCTACTATATCTATTTTTTTAGTGTCCATGCCTCGCCCCAAGGAAAAAACCTGGCCTTCGTGGCTTTGCCTCGTTTCTTGTTAAAACTGGTGGCATTGTTACACAAGTATACACTGATTTAATACCTATAAAGAACATTTTGTGCATAACCAATATAGTCTCCAAGCTTTAATTGAATGTTCAAAGTATTATTTAATATATTATGGCCTGGCCACCGAATGTTGGAGGGGATGGGGCATATAGTGCTACCGGCGTCCGTATGTCATGTCCGTATGTACGTACGTATGTCCCGAAACTTTTAAGCCCAGGGTCAAGGTCACATATTTGGTGCATTTGAAACCGTAACGCTCTGATAAATGTCTTATAATTTATTTCTGTTTTCTTTCACGGATCTGCTTGATATGTCACACACGCATTGCTCTAATGGTCCACTACCACCATGTGACAAATCCACCCACGATCGTCCCGCCCCCGCTAAACCTAGGGTCAAGGTCACATACTTGGTGCGTTGGAAACCTTAACGCTCGGGTAAATGTCTTATACTTATTGTTTCCTTGCACTCATTAGCTTGATATTTCACACACACGCATGCTCTAATGGTCCTCTACCGCCCTGTGAAAAATCCGATCGCCCTGCCCACGCTAAGCCCAGGATCAATGTCACATAATGTGCGTTCGAAACTCTGGTAAGTCTGTTTCCTTGCATGTATCTACTTGATATTTCACACACCCTTTGCTCTGATGATCTTCTTTCATGCTGTGACAAATCCACGCTTCTCTGGTCCTCTGTACTTTCAAATGTGTCTAGTTTTCTTTGTTTGCCAGCGGGGGCATTCGTGGGCAGACATGCCACATTTCTAGTTTATTTAATGTTGTTTAACGGCCTGTCAACAACTCCGGTCATGTTAGGCCGGATTTATTGGGTCGGATACAATATCTCACATGTTGTGACAGAGGGATCCAGGCGCGGATCCAGGATTTCGGGTTAGGGGGGGGGGCGTAACTATTTTGCAATACTTGACTATATTATCGAACGAGCTATGCTCGTTCGATAATATAGTCAAGTATTGCAAAATAATCGTCCGAGCAGAATCTACATCGCATTTCCTGCGTTCTGGCACATTTTGGAGCAAACATATTGACACCGTCACAGTATGTTTAGACATGATTTTTGATTGAAAACGTTTAAATTTTGAAAACGACCGAAAAATGCATGGAATACATGGCACTTGGCATGAAACGTGCCTTGTAACTTGTAACAAATCTTTACTCGGCGAATTTTAGGGGGGTGTGTGCGCGCCGGGTCCGCCCCCCCCCCCCCCCCCCCCCCCCACCCCCTGAATCCGCCCATGGGATCCCGGACTCAGAACCGAATATTTACAGAATACATATATAATCCTTTCTGAAATTAGAATAACCAGTGGGCCGTTTCACTAAACTTCGTGCGACTAAAATGTTCGTAAGTGCAAAATTATCATTTCACATTAACAATGTTTGCTTGTAAATAATTATTGGATTTACATTTAATGAGCATAGGCTGCATATGCTCAATAAATGTAAATCCATCAATTGAAATTTACAGACGATTGTAAATTTGCACTTACGAACATTTTAGTCGTACGAAGTTTAGTGAAACGGCCCCCTGATCCGGAGCCAGGTCTTCATTATACCAGAGTCACTTAATTCCACTCCCACGCCATAAAAGTAATATGATTAGTACTAATCTTACTACTTTTAGAATGGGTATAACCTGATTTAACTCTCAAATATTGTGGTGGTTGGATTGGAACATGCGATGTGTAATTTAACCCTTTCCCTGTTTTGCGATATTTCGACTCGTCCAAATCCAAAACATCTGAATAAAAGAATGAAATGCTGGGTCAAATGATGGTTAAATTATCTGATAGAGTAGAAAACATTGTGGGAAAATGAGAAATTGCTTGTTACAAACAATTTCTCCTTTTCCCACAATGTTTTCAAAATACATCTTCTGGAGAGGCGTGAAAAATCGTCTCTATCAGGGAAAGGGTTAAAGATCGTGACTCATCCTTACCGGAATCCCGACCGGAGACATGGTTTGGCCCTCGGGTACGTCTTTGGGATTATTGTATGGGATAGTCGTATATGGTTATACCCCTTATGAGTAATACGATTATGACTCTCGTATGGACCTGACACCATGTCGGGTTATTCTAATTTCAGAACTGAGTAATAGAGAATAGTAGGTTAGTGCCGTGAATGGGAAAAAATATCTGGCAAGGCTCAGGAAACGGGATGGGCGAGGCTCTGCCGAGCACATCCCGTTTCCGTGCCGCGCCAGATATTTTTTCACATTCACGGCACTAACCTACTATTCTATTTATCCCGTGAACACCTACAAATGGCTGTAAAATGCAAAAATAGTATTGACTGGATATCAAAAATGTTTCACGGCACCGTGTTTCACGGCACATACGCACTGTGTTGACGGGGTAATATATATTTTATCGTGGAAAATATTCCGTTCTGATTTTGGTACGCCCATCCAATCCAGCAGGTTAAATACGTGATCAAACTCGTTGGCCCGGCCTTAAATGACCTTAACTGTTGATAGACCGTTAAACACCAATAAATCAAATCAGTAAACTCTCAAGTAACAGGAAAGTAATTATTATAGCTAATGACATAGTGATATATCATTGCACACTTGCTTACAGAGGCATAACGTGGGTGGTTGGTTGTGAACATGCGATAGGTACATTTAACGGTAAGTAACTCTGGTAGTATAAAGACCTGGCACCGGTTGTATCCATTATAGAAGTAATACAATTAGTAGTAATCATAGTACATGTTCAGAGTGTGGCTAAGTAACTTTGGTGTGGTCAGGACCTGGCACTATGTCAGGTTATTCTAATTTCAGGGCTGAATATATTTTTTTTCTGTAAATATTCGCCCCGTGCAGGCACCGGGGCGGGATCAACTGATCCTGAGAATAGTGCTGCAGTAACCATTGCTTGTCGTAAAAGGCGACTAAACTGGCTTAACGATTGGGTTCATACTTTCCGGAACCCACTATACCGGATTTGGCCCTCATGTACATTTTTGGCTTTCTTGTATGTGAGAGTTGAGTCAGGCTATGCCCCATATATAAAAGTAAGATTAGCACTAATCCTATTACTTTTAGGGGATGGGATAAATGATGCTGGTGTGGCGAGGGCCTGGCACCAGATCAGGTTGTTCTAATTTCAGGACTGATATATATTTTGATTGTAAATTTTGAGTTCTGAAGTTGGGATTTACCCCCCTCGGACAGGTGGATACGGGACACGACCCCGTTGACCCGTCTGCGTGTAGACTCCCTGAGGCTTGTACCTCTATGTCAGAAAAGCGGACGTTAAACCCTATTCACTCACTCACTCACTCACTCACTGTAAATATTCAGCTCTGATTTAATTACCCCCCCCCCATCACAACAGTTAACCCGGCATAAAATGACATAAGATGTTGACATGCTGGTAAACACCATTAAATCAATAATAACAAATACAGTGGCATAACATGCATTCATACGTGAAAGGTACTCCATTTTGAACCGATTCCCTATTTTGGTGATACTGCATCATATTATGCCAGCATACATTATAACATAACGTTTTTCGTCGATTGAATATGGTAAAATATAATGTGTCGACAGTGTCGTTAAGTACGGAAGCCCATTAGGGCCACTTCACTTGTTTTCAATTTCCATTTATTCAAGATGTTTTCTTGAATTTTCAAGTTCTTTTCTTGAATTTTCAAGAAAAGATCTTGAAAATTCAAGAAAAGAACTTGAAAATTCAAGAAAACATATTGAAAATTCAAGAAAAGATCTCGAAAATTCAAGAAAAGATAAAAAAAGTGAAGTGGCCCTAATGGGCTTCCGTAGTTAAGGTATCACGTTTGATCAAAATAATGTGGTAAAAGATTATAATATTGTGTAAACATACTGTGATGAAGTATCAGGTTTCATCGACATTATACAATTATTGTCTTTTGAGGAAGTACATGTGATTTACGTAAGGTCCGTAAATCTCATGTACACCGACTCAAAATACTATAGTCATGGGTCCTGATATGGTTGAGTGTGCACTGAAATGTACCATCGGTTTGACTTCAGTTATTAAGTCATGTGACTTTTCCCGCCATTTTGAAAAACGAAATGGCCGCCAAACCATTTTACGAAAATGTATATCTCTCAGAAGGCAAGACATTGCGTATTTGTTTTAGCTTCAATCCATCTAAAATATGATACATATTATGCTAGATTGATTAGTAATACAAGAAAATAACTTTTGATACTAGTATTTGATATTTCTATAGAAAAAAGTAAAAATGTATTTTAGGGGGATTGAAGCTAAAACAAATACGCAATGTCTTGCCTTCTGAGACATATACATTTTCATAAAATGGTTGGTTTGGCGGCCATTTTGTTTTTAAAATTGGCGGGAAAAGTCACATGACTTGGATCGCGTGACCAATTGTTTTTAGACCGTGGACCACCCACCTACCAATATCTGAAGTCAAACTGAGGGTACATTTTAGTGCACACTCAACCATATCAGGACCCTAGACTAACTATAATTGTTTTATTATATGACCCTTACCACGAATATTCATAAACTCAGGAATAGTCACTAACAGTGTAAACACAGTATCAAGTACATGTGTCAGATTTACGCATGCGCTCTAAGGAGGTGTAGAATATGTTTGTTTACACGAATAAAGACATCTCGGCCCGGTCTCGCGGTCCGAGAGTACTTATTCATGTAAACAAGCTGTTCAGCGGTCTACATTCACTTTGTAGATAATCATGTGGCCGTGTTTCGGCCAATGTGAATGACTGAAATACTTGGTCATATAATAAAAACTAATTGTTTCCATGCAGGTGAAGTACCAGTCGTCTACCACATGATCGTACAGCGTGCGAGCGAAGAAGATGCGGTGCTATGCCACGGTTCGGCAAGTCAAGTCGGCAACGCCTTCGCCGGTGGACCACATGAGCACTGTCATGCCGGCGACCTGCGTCTTCCTCTGAAGATTTCCCTCTCTGCCACGGTAATAAGACAACCAATAACAATATGAGACACGCCATGTGATTGTGTGCCTTCGAACGTCTGTCACAAAGTCACATGGCGTTTCTGATATATCGTAACAGTGCGGTAGGAGAATGAACTAGCCTGGTTAAATTAATCGTCTCATAACCTTATTTTAAAGCACACATTTCGACAGCATTGCAACTAATACTCAATTCGGAAGGAAATACGGGCCAACGGCCACGCTTGGCACATCGTTGGAGCGCATATGCCCGGGTTTGGAAGGTCTGCTAGCCAATCCTACTCTTATGTATAATATTACAATATGTCGTAATAAGATAGACTACTTATCGCCCCTGGTCGCCTGGGATTTGTGACCAGTGTAGCTGCCGATCAAATAGCACACCCCAGTAGGCTGATAATGTTGTATACTGCTTGTTACATTGTAAATGCATGCTTGGTGTTTCATTGATGGAATGGCGAACAGAGCAGATCCTGATCAGCCTGTGCGAATGCACAGCCTTATCTGGATCTAAATTGGTAGCAAAATGCACAAGACCCGTGTCTCTAATCACAGTCCAGTCACAATTACGTTTTATAAATATTTAAACGGCACATGTGTTCTTTAATTGAGACACGCCGTGTGATTTTGTACCTAACAACATGTGCGATAATTCAATTATTGTCTTTTGATAAGTATATGCGATTTACGGACCTGAGAAAAGTGATGGCCACTTTTCGAAGGTCCGTGAATCTCATGTACACCGACTCAAAAGACTATAATTGTTTTATTATATGATCCTTACCACGATTTCCCTCCCACAAAACAATGTGTTCGCTTAAATGTGTTTGTTTGCATTTGGTCGGCGTCATATTTACGCATGCGCTCTGAGGAGGTAATCAATAGGTTCGTTTACATGAATAACACATCTCGGGCCGATCTCGCGGTTCGAGTCCTTATACAGTTCAGAGGTCTACATTCAATTTGTAGATAATCACGTGGCCGTGTTTCGGCCAATGAGAATGACTGAAATACTTGGTCATATAATAAAACTAAATGTTTTCATGCAGGTGAAGTACCAGTCGTCAACCACATGATCGTACAGCGTGCGAGCGAAGAAGATGCGGTGCTATGCCACGGTTAGGCAAGTCAAGTCGGCAACGCCTTCGCCGGCGGACCACATGAGCACGGTCATGCCGGCGACCTGCGTCTTCCTCCGAAGATTTCCCTGTCTGCTACGGTAATAAAACAACCAATAACAAGATGAGACACGCCATGTGATTGTGTACCTTCGAATATCTGCTTAATTTCATGAAATATGATTACAAAATTCACAATATTTTCCGTAAATTGCATCAGGAATTATTGTATTCCGCATGTACTCTGAAATTTGTATCAGCTTTTGACTATATTTATGAAAAATAATTTTGTAAACGTATTTTATGAAATTATACAAATGTCCGAAGGTACAAAGTCACATCGCGTTTCTGATATATCGTAATATTGCGGTAGGAGAATGAACTAGCTAGGTTAAATTAACAGTCTCATAACCTCCTTATTTTAAAGCACACATTTCGACTGCATTGCAACTGATTCGGAAGGAAATACGGATCAAGGGCCACTGGCTTGGCACATGTTTTGGGATCATATGCCCGGGTCTGGAAGGTCTGCGTGCAATCCATGTATAATTAATATGTAAACGTAAAACATGTTATGTGATCAGAGCAGCTTCAATGTATGATTATGTGCTTGTGCAATGAATGGAATCAAACACTGGTGATGATTTAATATGGAGGCTATGCACACATTAATGATGCTTGTATCCTTAAGGGATTCATGGCTTAGCTGGGATTCACACCTGTAGCCTATTTCACCAACATTGAAAAGTATTCTTTTCTAGCAAAGTATACTTTGAGGGAAATTTATAAAAAAGATTATTATACTGAATGTATTACATTATCACAGCCATTTTGGCTGTGATAATGTAATAAATTCGATAATGTAATAAATTCAGTATAATAATTCTGCATACTTTTAATCATCAAATATATGCAGATGTTAGTTCTATATGAAATAATGCATTTCGGGGGAAAATAAATGATGACTCCCTCAAAGTATACTTTGCTAGAAAAGTACACTTTGCAATGTTGGTAAAATAGGCTCCTGGGACCAAGTGATCCAGTTTAGTAAAAGTGCCTGTAATTCTAGTGCTGAATGCTCAGTGTTCCCTACATCCATCCACGTCTGTATATGGCATTGGTGCTAGACAGACTTGAAACCCCAATCAGTCAGTCAACATCCATCCACGTCTGTATATGGCATTGGTGCTAGACAGACTTGAAACCCCAATCAGTCAGTCAAACCGTCAACCAATTGATCAATCAATCAATCGTTACTCATGAAATCAGTAAACTTGTTAAATAAATGTCATACTAAATCATCACCAGTGTCAGATTCTTTATATAAATGAGACACGTCATGCGATTTTGAACCTAAGAACGTGTGGATATTTCCTGAAATACTTCTACAGAAAATGGGATATAATAAGTAAATGACGTTAAAACATGACACAATTTTCACAGCAAATGCGGAATAGTATTCCGCATTTGTTATGATAATTTCGTCATATTTCGACCTCATTTACGGAAGATATCGTAAATATTCTAAATATTTTTCATGCGATACCGCACATGTTCTTAGGTACAAAATCGCATGACGGGTCTCAAATGTGTATGGTGAATGTTGTTGCTTAACGACTATATGTCAAGGTGAAGCCCTTATCAAGGTGCATGATCACGTGGTTACAACAATAACAATGGTTGAAAGTGTTGAAAGCCGCCCACTCCATAGTAAGTATTATTTTATATTTTCCTTAATAGGCAACGGATTTTGATGAAATATGACGCAGCAAACGCGTCTTCATGAGCTGCATTTGGTGGTCCCAGGAGTTCGGCACATACGTATGTTGTTTTTGCGAAGAATCGATTTCCGTGTCAGTAGACACGGAAATCGATTCTTTGCAAAAACGACAGAGACCACCGAGACCACCAAAAATGCAGCTTAACAAGAAGCGTTTGATGAGCCACATTTCATCAAAATCCGTTTCATAATACAATAATTATAAAAGAATACGTTCTTTGAATCGGAGGGCTTCTGGAAGTTTCAGTACTTGTTGTTGTTGTTGTAACCACGTGAACATACACCTTGCTTATGTCGCCGAGTTAAATGTTGTCGGCTGCTGTTTATTTTCCATTTTTCTCAACAAATCTGGTTTACTAGCACATGCGATTCATTTTCTCTGGAAACGATTTGCATGTGCGTGCTACCAAAACAAGAAGACAAAAATGAAAAATAGCAGATGACAATATTTGGTTCCGCCTTTTAAGGATTATGGACTGGGTGAATGGGAGTTGCAATCAAAGTACTGAAAAACATGGTCTGGAATTCTGCACAATTACAATCTTTGACTCAAAATAATAAACGTAACAGAATGTTTAATAATGATATGAATCTGCTAATGACTGCAATTTGTTATTGAAATAACACAACAATGAAGTTTGTAACGCATTTCTTTACACTCCAAGGATGTGCAGTGATGCACAATCATGGAAGAGCTTTACCACCATTAACTCTTTGCATGCTAGCGGCGAAAATATCCACCGAACGAATTAGGAGTGGTACGAAGTTTAGTGATGGGTGGTAGTTGGGTGCAAGCGATGGGTAATTTAACGATCGGGGTTCATCCTTACCGGTATTCCGACTGGAGACCTGGTTTGGCCCTCACATACGTCTTTGGCATTTTGTATGTGACAGTTGAATCTGGTTATACCCCTTATTTGAGTATTACGATTGTTCGTAATCCTATTTTAGGGGAAGGGGCCAAGTGACTTTGGTGTGGTATGGACCTGCCACCAGGTCAGGTTATTCTAATTTCAGGGCTGAATATATTGTTTCTCGATGTAAATATTCAGTTCTGATTTTGGAATTTCCCCCCCCAATGCAGCAGGTTAAAATGGGATCGAACCGGTTTGCCCGGCCTTACATGACCTTAGCTGTTGATAGGCCGTTAAACACCAATAAACAAACAAACAAACTCTCTGTAAATATGTCTTGAAATTTCATTAGAATTGTGTCCCAAATTCCAAGACATATTCATGATATTTACGGGGAGAAATAAAAGAAAATATAATGAATTGTCATCTGCTATTTTTGAACTATTTATAGCCCACAAATTTCCCAGCATGCAAAGAGTTAAAACTGGCCATAATACACGTCATTTGTGTATACAACAAAGCTTTGTGTTTTGATTAAATGTACACAATACACTTAATACCTTCCTGAAGTCGTGAACCTTTACGAAAACACAAATCGAGTAACAAAAATGTGGCTCTGACTGGATAAATGGTGCTTATGGATCTTGCGACCAGTGTAGATCCAGATCAGCCTGTGCAGCAAGATCTGCACTATAATGTTCGCTATTCCATCAATGAAACACCCATCATGCGTCTAGCAAGCAATATAGGTTATAATCAGGAGCTACACTGGTCACAAATCCCATTTCTCCAGTCACAGCCACAGCCACATATTCCCAGCCATATGTAATTTGCATAAATACACTATAATTGACACACACCATGAGATTGTGTACCCAAAAACATGTGCTATATCTCGTGAACGAAGTTGAAAGATGACGAAATTTTCAAAGTATTCCGCATTTGCTATGAGAGTTTCGTCATCTCTCGACGTAATTTACAGAAAATATCACATATTTTTAGGTACAAAATCGCACAGCGTGAATGGTGGAAATATACAGAAAGTTACTGTTCCATCAGGACGCCCATTACCATGTTGGCAGTATGTGTGTACACATACATCAGGCGTATAAAATGGCCGTTTTGTGTACAGTGGAACCTCCCTAAACCGGACACCCCGGGAGGTCCCCAGGGTGTCCGGTTTAGAGAGGCTCCACTGTAAATCAGGCATATGGGCACCGCAAAACATGTATATGTGGTTTGTGATCATGAACAGACGTTATCGACGGTGAGAGATGACAATAAACACATACAATTAAGCAGACATCGATTGTATGAGTGTCCGGTTTAGCGGGGTTCTACTGTACATTTAATGAAAACATGAAGCTTTGTTGTTTACACGAATGACGTGTATAATGGAGAGCTTTAGTACCTGAATGGGGGTATATTATGGCCAGTTTAATCGCACCTCCCTGGAGTATACAGAAATAGGTTACAAACTTCAGTTTTGTTTATTTCAGTCATTAATCGCAGTCAACAGCAGTTTAATATAATTGTATCTCCCCGGGATTTACAAAATTGCAATATTGTTTCATGTACATGCGGAATATAATTCTGAATGTACTCTGAAAATACTGTCAACTTTTGATGCCATTTACGGAAATATTGTAAAGTTTGTAAATGAAATTTCGCAGATGTTCGAAGGTACAAATCACATGGCGTGTCTCGTATACAACAAAACTATTACCTCACTAAGTTTTGAGTTATCTCCCTTTGGTTTTTTTGCACTGATTTTTTTGTCCGGACCATAACTCGAACACCCTTTGGAATATTTTCACATAACTTCACACAACTTCACACATGCATAGGTCATGACTCAAAGGTGTGTCGCGCGCAAGAATAACAACTCTTGCCTCACTAATTTTCGAGATATCTCTCTTTGCTTTTGTGCACTTATTATGCCACACCACCATAGTGGAGGGGGCATTTAGTGTTACCCTTGTCCCGTCCGTCCGTCCCGTCCGTCCGTCACAAAACTTTAACGCTCGGGTAAATGTCTCATAATTTCTTCATCCTTCGACCGATCTGCTTCATATTTCATATACACATTGCTCTAATGGTCCTCTACCATTCTGTGCCAAATCCATGTTCGTCCTGCCCCCGCCAAGCCCAGGGTCAAGGTCACATACTTGGTGCTTCAAAAACTTTAATGCTCGGGTAAATATCTTATTTCTGTTTCCTTTCACGGATCAGCTTCATACTTCATATACACATTGCTCTAATGGTCCTATACTGTCATGTGCCAAATCCACGTTCGTCCTGCCCCCGCCAAGCCCAGGGTCAAGGTCACATAATTGGTGCTTCAAAAACTTTAACGCTTGGGTAAATATTTTATAATTTCTGTTTCTTTTCACGGATCAACTTCATACTTCATATACGCATTGCTCTAATGGTCATCTACCGCCCTGTGCCAAATCCACGTTCGTCCTGCCCCCGCCAAGCCCAGGGTCAAGGTCACACACTTGGTGCTTCAAACACTTGAACGCTCAGGTAAAAAAAAATTTGACTTGGAACTTGGCCTCATTTATTATCAAAGCGATATGTGGGGCATCCGTGTTCTATGAACACATTTTCTAGTTTCTTACTCGAATACCCTTTGGTATATCTTCATGAAACTTCACACATGCATATACCCCGACCTCGACCTCGACCCCGACCCCGACCCCGACCCCGACCCCGACCTCGACCCCGACCCACAGGACCCACAGGTCTGTTGTGCGCAAGAATGACACTAATTTTCGCGTTATCTCTTTGATTTTTTGTTCGGAGCATTACTCGAACAGCCTTTGTAATATTTTCATGACACTTCACACATGCATAGACATCTGCCCAGACAGCCCAGACATCTGCCCAACAGTGTGTTGCACCAAGAATGACAACTCTTGCCTCACTATTTTTCGAGTTATCTCCCTTTTTGTTGTTCACATTGCGAGACTCGATTTAGCATAACTCGAATACCCTTTTGAATATATTCATGAAACTTCAGACATTGATTAGACAATAATGTTACCTCTTTTTTTTTCTTCATGTCAATCAAAAATCTCCCTTTATATTTTTAGTGGCTGATTACTCCTTTAGTTATCTCCCTTTATTTGTGTCGTTGCTGCCTGTAGGTGGGGAGGGGGTACTCATGCACTTGTGGACAAACGTCCATTTCTAGTAAAACTGTTATTTTTGTTTATTTTGTGTAATTGTAATTGTGCAGAACTGCAGACCATGTTTTTGGTACAGCGGAACCTCTCTAAACCGGACACCCCGGGGGCTCCCCCAGAGTGTCCGGTTTAGAGATGTTCCACTGTAAAATAGACAGATGACTACTTCAAGACACGTGTGGGTGAATATCCATGATCATCGGAGACGTGTATCTGTGTCCGGTTTAGAGATGTTTCACTGTACTTTGATTGCAACTCGCATTCACCCATAGTCCTTAAAAGGCGGGAACTAAATATTGCCGTCTGCTGTTTTTCATCTTTATCGTCTTTATCTTATTGTCTTAATAAAAACTTGTTTTAACCCCGGACATACACATCGTCTTCAAAGGAAATGAATTTCGTGTGCTAGTAGCAAAACCAGAATCTGGTTTTACTACTAGCACATGCGATTCAATGAGAAAAATGGAAAATAAACAGCAGACAACAACATTCAACTCTGCATTGTAAGGATTAATACGGCAAGTGTGGACTATTTATATGGTGAGCCTGTGATACTGTGATTTGTATGCCCCCGCTACCGAAAGGTACGGGGGCATATGGTGTTACCGGCGTCCGTCCGTCCGTCCGTACGTCCCGACGTCCCGATATTACCATATTATTTAGTAACTTCTACATGGCTTCATATATTATGTCAATATTTATACACGTGATACATATTAACATGCCTTACACACTCCTCCACCCAGTACTTCGACCTTGACCTTTGGCCTTGACCACTTTAAATGTTTGCTTTGCACTTTGGGACAAATCTACGTGCACGTTTCTCAATCCTACACGAACTTCTCAATACTTTTGCCAATCGCTTAAATATTTATACACATGATACATATGAACATGCCCTACACACTCCACCACCCAGTACTTAGACCTTGACCTTTGGCCTTGACCTTTTCCACTTTAAATGTTTGCTTGGCACTTTGGGACAAATCTACGTGCACGTTTCTCAATCCTACAATAACTTCTCAATACTTTTGCCAATCGCTTAAATATTTATACACATGCTACATATGAACATGCCCTACACACTCCACCACCCACCACCCACCACCCATTACTTCGACCTTCACCTTTGACCTTCACCTTTTCCACTTTAATTGTTTACTTGCCACTTTGGGACAAATCTACGTGCGCGTTTCTCAATCCTACACCAACTTTCACACACGCATTGCTCCAATGGTCCTCTACCGCCCTGTGACAAATCCACATTCGTCCTGCCCCGCTAAGCACAGGGTCAAGGTCACAGACTTGGTGCGTTTGAAACCTTAACATTCAGTTAAATGGCTTATAATTTGTGTTTCCTTGCTCGGATTTGCTTCACATTTCACACACGCATTGCTACAATGGTCCTCTGCAGCCCTGTGACAAATCCACATTCGTCCCGCCCCCACTAAGCCCAGGGTCAAGGTGCGTTCAAACCCTTAACGCTCGGGTAAATGGCTTATAATCAAATATGCGTTCAAAACCTTAACGCTCGGGTAAATGGCTTATAATCAAATATGCCTCGTTTTCTTTGGCTGCCAGCGGGGCATTCGGGGCATTCGTGGCATTCGTGTGCCGACAGGCCACATTTCTAGTTTTTAATCCAGCTCATGCCAGTTTACTTCTTTGATTATATTTATGTATACTTGCGATTTTATCCATGAGCAAAGTCTGTTAACTTATGGGTTTTTCATTCATTATAAATATTTTATTTTTTTTTAAAATTCAGCTCCACCCAATTTACTTCTTTGATTATATATTCGTCACAATTCGATGGCTGTATACTTGCGATTTTATCCATTTTATTTTTTTTAAAATTCAGCTCCACCCAATTTACTTTGATTATGGCTTTATCCGAAAGTTTTTTTTAAATTCACCTCCACCCAGTTTAATTTAATTATATATTCGTCACAATTCGATGGCTGTATACTTGCGATTTTATCCATTTTTTTTAAAATTCAGCTCCACCCAATTTACTTTGATTATGGCTTTATCCGAAAGTTTTTTTTAAATTCACCTCCACCTAGTTTAATTTGATTATATATTCGTCACAATTCGATGGCTGTATATTTGCGATTTTATCCATGAGCAAAGTCTGTTGACTTATGGGTTCTTCGTTCATTAAAAATATTAATTTTTTTTTTAAATTCACCTCCACCCAGTTTACTTTGATTATATATTCGTCACAATTCGATGGCTGTATACTTGCGCTTTTATCCATGATCAAAGTCTGTTGACTTATGGGTTTTTCGTTCATTAAAAAATATTTTCACCTCCACCCAGTTTACTTTGATTATATATTCGTCACAATTCGATGGCTGTATACTTGCGATTTTATCCATGATCAAAGTCTGTTGACTTATGGGTTTTTTCGTTCATTAAAAATATATATTTTTTTTTAAATTCACCTCCACCCAGTTTACTTTGATTATATATTCGTCACAATTCGATGGCTGTATACTTGCGATTTTATCCATGATCAAAGTCTGTCGACTTATGGGTTTTTCGTTCATTAAAAATATTTTTTTTTAAATTCAGCTCCACCCAATTTACTTCTTTGATTATAGCTTTATCCGAAAGTTTTTTTTTAAATTCACCTCCACCCAGTTTACTTTGATTATATATTCGTCACAATTCGATGCCTGTATACTTGCGATTTTATCCATGAGCAAAGTCTGTCGACTTATGGGTTTTTCGTTCATTAAAAATATTTTTTTTTAAATTCAGCTCCACCCAATTTACTTCTTTGATTATAGCTTTATCCGAAAGTTTTTTTTTAAATTCACCTCCACCCAGTTTACTTTGATTATATATTCGTCACAATTCGATGGCTGTATACTTGCGATTTTATCCATGAGCAAAGTTATTGACTTATGGGTTTTTCGTTCAATTTTATTTTTTTTAAAATTCAGCTCCACCCAATTTACTTCTTCGATTATATATTCGTCACAATTCGATGGCTGTATACTTGCGATTTTATCCATGAGCAAAGTCTGTTGACTTATGGGATTTTTTTTTTAAATTCACCTCCACCCAATTTACTCCTTCGATTATATATTCGTCACAATTCGATGGCTGTTGACTTATGGGGTTTTTCGTTCATTAAAAATATTTTTTTTTAAATTCAGCTCCACCCAATTTACTTCTTTGATTATAGCTTTATCCGAAAGTTTTTAAATTCACCTCCACCCAGTTTACTTTGATTATATATTCGTCACAATTCGATGTCTGTTGACTTATGGGTTTTTCGTTCATTAAAAATATTTATTTTTTTTTTAAATTCACCTCCACCCAGTTTACTTTGATTATATATTCCTCACAATTCGATGGCTTTATACTTGCGATTTTATTCAGCTCCTATGTGAACTTGACGTTGTGTAATAATAAATAACAACCATATTTATAAATGTATTTTATTATTGTCTTACCTTGGTCACAAGGCAGTCATCACCAGAAAATCCCATGCATGGGCTTTTCTTAGCATCTTGCCTCAAAGGAGACAAGATGCTAATAAGAAAATGTATTTCCACATTGATGACGTGAGTGTTTAGTACGTATCGCTAAACTTTTCAAGACTAATGTCTTCTGCTGAGAGTAGAAAAAGGGCCGATGTATACCGAGTTGAAAATTGGGCATGACTGCGGATGGATCAGTTGGACAGCGAAAGTTTTTATGTTACGCACTCCTGCGCTTGGGATGTATGCAGAGTATAAAGAGAAACGGCCAAAAACTGTAGAAGTAGTTCGCCGGACAAGGGGCATAACTGTTATATTGTTATGTTACACCTGATGGTTGTTGGGATGTATACGGAGTATGAAAAGAATCGGTCAAAAACTGTAGAACGGACAAGGACTGCGGAAGGATCGATGGGACAGCAAAATTATTTACGTAACGCACTCCTGCACTTGATAGTTGTACACCGAATATGAAGAGCATCAACCAAACTAGAAATTGTTAGCGGGACTTGGAAAAAAACAACCGGTCATAACTGGCGGATGGTTGGGATGTATACGGAGTATGAAGAGAAAAACTGTAGAAGTTGTTCGTATGACAGACGAACAGTGTAAACACTATATGCCACCGTAACTATTGTTGCGGTGGCATAGTAAATGTCTAAAACAGTATATATACAGTATGATAGGTCTTAATCCTTAGAACGTGGCAAGAAAACTGTGTCGCCGGCTGTTGTTTCTTTACTTTAACAATAATTATAAAAATCATTTCCATTGGAAAAAACATGCTTTGGCAGCTCTTTCCAATGGAAATGATTCTAAAGAGCTGCCAAAGCATGTTTTTTATGAGAAAAATTTAAAATAGAAAATCGGCAGACCCAGATGACTTGTTACAAGCTGGCTGATCTGGATCTGCGGTATTTTCAAATGCTAAATTTATTGTCGGTACAGTTGAAAAGGTTAAGGTCTCAGACAGTGGCCCCTATGTCCCATCTCCCACGTCACCTACGTTTCCAAAAAACGTTCCTCCTATAACAGCCCCAGTTCTCGAAGGAAAGTGAAAGGGTTTAACGTCCCAGCAACAGCTGGTCATGATATAGAGACGTGACCACAGTTTAAAGTCTCATCCGACAGACCAGTGGGATGGAAATATATTTTTGATGCCCTAGGCGAGGTTTGAACCCACAACCTCCGGATTGGAAGTCAGGTATTCTAACCCCTCGGCCACAATCCATTCCTAGTTCTCAAAGGAACGATTGTCCATCACAGAACGCCTGAAACTCCATCTTCTGACAATATTCTCTTCTGGCGATTCCTTCGTCCGACAGAACCACGCTCGGAGCAATCTGCAACACGATTTACCAACCACGTTAAATAGACATCTATGGGGAATGTCCAAAAGTATGTGGACACACCATAAGGGAAGTCACATACAAAATATGAAGTCTCCAGCTATTACGGTTTAAAGGTTTTACTTACAAGGAACAAGGTGAATGCCGGAGACTGTCTCACCCACTAAACAAGGCAAGGTCAAGGTCACAATACTAGGACGTCACCAAAGTCAGTCACCAAGGTCACACAAATAACACTGGTGAGGAAGCTATTGGTCCGGCTAACAGATCAGGAGATATTCAATATTTTGACGTACACATTTGGACGTACATGTAAGTATTTTGAAATAGTTTGACATCTACATCTACGGATCAAGAGATATGCTAAATTTGGACAGAGGTTACAAAGGTGAAGGTCACCTGAATTACACAGGATGGATATATATCAATGTGAGGAAGCTATTGATGAAGTTTGTTAATGATCCGACTGACGGATTAAGAGATACATGTATATGCAAAATTTGGACTATGTCGAAAATTTACGTCCCATAGGTTAAGGTGACTGTTAAGGTCACTGAATGACACTCAATGGATAGCTATCAATGTGTGGAAGCTCTTGATGACTAACGGATCAAGAGATATCGGAAATTTACGTCCCAAATATTGCAATTGTGACCGCTATGTCTCACTTTCTACAATCGTGGGCGAGACAACAAATTTACCTCAACGTTAAGTTTATGAATGCACTAAGATTGTCACCTTGACCGTGGTTAGTGGGGCTTATAATGACGGTCATCGATTTGTCACAGCGTGATAGAGAATATTGAGAGAAAGGCATGTGTGAATTATCAAGAAGTGGTGTGAAAGGACACAGAAATTATAACAAAGATAGTGCAGGACTTTGGGGTTAATGGGGGCATGACGGTTGCGAATTTGTCAAAGCATGATAGAGAATCATTAGAGGAAGGCATGTGTGAAATATCGAGACGTGAAAGGATACAGAAATTATAACAAATTTTCCTCAATGTTAAGTTTATGAACTCACTAAGATTGTGACCTTGACCTTGTGGTTAGCGGGGGTATGATGGGGGTATGATGGTCGTAGATTTGTCACAGCATGATAGAGAATCCTCAGAGAAAGGCATGTGTGAAATATCAAAACATTTGGTGAAAGGAAACAAATTTCCCCCAACGTCAAGTTTTCAAATTGTTGAAGACCGACGGACGGACAGAAATAAATGGCCGCCAAGGGGAGACAAGAAATCCGAAAATTTGGAAAATCAGTAGGCTTCGTCGACTTACCGTGATAAACATGTATACCAGATTTGGTTACGATCCATCAAGGAGAACTCCATACAAGGTGCATACAGAATACGTCGCGTATAATGTGTGGCATTTATTCGTACATACAGTTATCAGGCATTTTTCCAGGCTCCAGATAAGCTGGGTATTTGCTTAAATACCCAATTAAAATTGCCAAAACCCAATTGAAATCAGAAGTATCGAGTATCAAAAGGCAATAAAAATAATTCTAATGAAATGCCAAAAAATGTTTTCCTTTCGAAACAAACTATTCAATAATAAATGTGTAAACAGTATTGTGATTTTATTTTACCCAATTAAAATTTTGAAATACCCAATTGCTTCTGAAATGATGGAGTGACAATACTCAATTACTAATTCTATAACACTGATCTTGAATAGACGAAACTGTATAGCGAAATTGGAGACGGGATAACGTTATTCAAATGAGCCATGTACTCAGAGTGTAACCGATTGCCTTGTGCTGACCAAAAGCAGCTACGATATAAACTACCGCAATAACCCTGAATATACGGACACATTTTATTCTGGGAAGCACATACACAACTGCTTTCCCCCGACAACAAAGAATACCCCAATAGTAGGATTAGTATGGTTTTACTGGTTTATCACAACAACAATGTATTCGGAATACAATTTTATTTGGGATAAGCAAACAGTGCCCGAATATTCAGGTTTAATACGGTATAGTAACTTCAGAGCTCCAGTTAAGGTGCGTAATTTGGAGGTAAATTTCTTATTTCTCCATCAAAAATGGCAAGTTGGGAGTGCTTTAGAATCGTCTCAATGAGACGATTCTAAAGGACTCCCAACTTGCCATTTTCGATGAAAAAATAACAAAATTTCACCCCAAGTTGGTCAAATTACGCACCTTATCTGGAGCTCTGAACTTGATGTTTTCATACCTCAAGATGGTCTGGTAACCAGAGAATGTCGGTGATTGGAGCGTCGTGACTGTTCTCTATACTCGACAGTAATGAACGATGGGCGGGTGTCTTAAGTGAATTCTCGTTCTCAAATCCAGACTGAAAATTAAATTTGTGAAGTTTATACGAAAGGGTCATGGGTGTAAGCAGTATTCTTATTTGCAATGATTCTGGTGTCAACATATCAATTTTCTTAGCCTTAGCTGGAATGAGGTCTAAGGTCGCAACGTGACAATAATGTCAACTAGAAAATGTAGTCCATCAACGCACTTGTGGCCCCTATTCGAGAAACTCTTACAAAAACTTTCAAAAAATAAACATACAGATGGACGTATGATCAGTAGTGAGGGTAATTGTTTGTTTGTTTGTTTCTTTGTTTCTTTGTTTGTTTGTTTGTGTTTAATGGCCTATCAACAGCTAAGGTCATGTAAGGCCGGGCAAATGGGTTCGATCCCATTTTAACCTGCTGCATTGGGGGGAATATCCCAAAATCAGAACGGAATATTTACATCGAGAACAAATATATTCAGCCCTGAAATTAGAATAACCTGACCTGTTGCCAGGTCACCACACCAAAGTCACTTGGCTCCTTCTCCTAAAATAGGATTACGAATATCGTAATACTCACATAAGGGGTATAACCAGATTCAACTGTCACATACAAAATGCCAAAGACGTATGCGAGGGTCAGCAGTCGGGATTCCGGCAAGGATGAACTCCGATCGTTAAATTACCCATCGCATGCTCCCACCAGCCACCCACGAGGGTAATTGTATTAATGTGAGTGAGTGAGTGAATAGGGTTTAACGTCCGCTTTTCTGACATAGAGGTACAAGCCTCAGGGAGTCTACACGCAGACGGGAATATTAATGTGGAATGATGTATAGTTACTAAATAATGCATGTGTGCAATATGAAGATATTAGCTGAAGGCAAACAGAACTTATAGGTGATTTGAGAAACTCTTACAACAAGCGTGCCGTAAGTGAGAAAATACACCCGTCAAAGATGGGTCCGACGACGAAGATGCAGAAATGTGAAGCTGTCACCAAGGCAAGAAACATTAATGAGAATTTGAAACTCTATAGCATTATTTGTTCCTCTTGTTGTGATAAACAGGTATACTAAGTTAGGTCGAGATGTGTAAAGTAGAAATTATATAGAATTGGATACAAAAATGTAGAAAAAATGGTTCAGTTTCAGATCGATTGACTGAACGGTTTCAGAGGAGTGTACACAAACTGTGTACCATATATAGAATTGAATACAAAAATATAGAAAAACTTGCAAAGTTAAAAATGTGATATTTTTGTTAAAAACTAATTTTTTCGGCATAAACACACCAAGGTGCACATCTTAAATATGTGTAGATGACGTGTGTAGATGACGTGTGTATAGTTTCAGATCGATTGACTGAACGGTTTTAGACGAGTTGTGTACACACACTCTGTACCCTATATAGAATTGTGTACAAAATTGTATAAACAATATTTCTTTGGCATAAGAACAGCAAGGTGCACATCTTCAATATGTGTAGCAGACGGGTGCATAGTTTCAGATCGATTGACTGAACGATTTCAGAGGAGTTGTTTACACAAACTATGTAGTTTTTCTGTCCACCGTAGGCAGTAAAACGTAATACGTACATTTTTTTTTAAAACGGTCGTATAAAAACTTTCAAATAAATAAACAGACAGACGGACGGACGTATGATCAGTAGTGAGGGTAATTGTATTAATGTGGAATGATGTATAGTTACAAAGTAATGCATGTGTGCAATATGAAGATATTAGCTGAAGGAAAACATAAATTATAGATGATTTGAGAAACTCTTACAAAAACTTTCAAATAAATAAACAGACGGGCGGACGGACTTACCATCAGTAGTGAGGGTAATTGTATTAATGTGGAATGATGTATCATTACTAAGTAATGCATGCGTGCAATATGATATTAGCTGAAGGCAAACAGAAATTATAGGCGATTTGAGAAACTCTTACAAAAACTTTCAAAAAATAAACGGACGGACACACAGAGCGAAACCTACAGGGCACAGCCAATTCTCAGCGGGGCACTGATAATGGCACACAAGCTTCTAGAAATAATTAATATTTCTCCAGAAGTCGTCCCTGAATACAAGGCGATCGACGGCGAGTGTCTCACCCACTAAGATCAAGGTCACCAAGTCCAAGGTCACCAGAATTAAATTGGCAGTGGCAATTGGCACATCAATGTGACGAAGCTATTGATGATGTTTGGTAAGGATCTGGACATAAATGTTGACACCTACGATGACGGAATAATGACCACGTATGTCTCACTGTCCACAATAGTGACCGCTTTACGTCTCACTTTCCACTATTTATTTAGTGGAACGCGAGACATAAAGCGGTCACAATTCCAACGTCTCATCATCGTAGGCGTCAACAATTACGTTCAAAAAGTGAATAGGTTTAACATCCCAGCAACAGCGAAGTTCATATACAGACGGGACCATAGTTTAAAAGTCTCATTCGACAGACCAGTGAAATACTGTGTAAGTATGTCACGCCTATGGCGAGGATTGAACTCAGAATCTCTGGTACTGAAGTCCAATGCAATATCCCCATGACCACGGCCCACCCACAATTACGTTTGAATCTTGTCATAAAAAATCACCAAATTCAATGGGCGAAATAGTAAATCACAATAACATTTTATGTGGAAAATACACATTTAGTACACTATAAAGAATAATCATAGCCAAATTGACCCCAGAGATACAAATTCCATGAGTCAAAAGTACATGCCAATGGTCGAAATACCCCAAAGGGTCACGATTGATTGATCGAGGATTTATGTCCATTCAAAATCAAGGTCATATACAGATGGGAATGTACCAGTTTCGGGGGAGCATGGTATAATCAGCACGGAAAGACAGTGTCTTGATCTGGTGTCAGGCACCCTTACTACACAAGATCACTTGGCACCAGTAGCCGATTTCACCAACATTGCAAAGTATACTTTACTAGTAAAGTATACTTTACTAGCAAAGTATACTTTGAGGGAGTAATCATTTATTTTTCCTGAAATGCATTATTTCATATAGAACTAACAAATGCATGTATTTCATGATTAAAAGTATGCAGAATTAATATACTGAATTTATTACATTATCACAGCCATTAAATGGCTGTGATAATGTAATAAATTTAGTATAATAAAAATTAATAAATTCAAAAAAAAATTGAAAATTTCTCCCTCAAAGTATACTTTGCTACTAAAGTATACTTTGCAATGTTGATGAAATAGGCTACAGGTGTGAATCGCAGTAAGATTCATTATAGACAAGGAAATGTGGTTAGACAATTTGTTTGTTTGTTTGTACTAAATCCCATATATTACCTGTACAAGAACATGTACATGTTCAAGTACATATACAAATGGGGGGAAAATCAGAACTGAATACAGTGAAATTGCGATGGCTCGAAATGCGATGGCTCGTAATGCCGGGCTCACTCGAAATGGCGTCGCGGTCCCGATAATTTTCCCTATATGTTTAATGTATTTTACATGCGATGCCTCGAAATGCAACTCCTCGAAAAATGCGATCGCTCGAAACAATTGTCAAGTCCCGCGGACACATTTCTCGCTATTTTGCTATACGATGACTCGAAATAGATGTCGAAGTTTGTGTTTGGCTAATTTTCACACCTCCGCGTCCGACTTATTACGATCAAAGGCCGAGCCGCGCTCTACCCGTCTGTGAAATGTGATTTCTTTTCAAGTGCAGTTAATTGCCTAAAGTGGTGCAATTTGATCGTTAACGTTGTTGATGGCGATCATTTTGTGAATTCTATATTAGATTATTCGGAAACTTTCAACATAATTTGTGGAAACTCTATTTATTGTTATGCTTGTACATTATTTGTGAAATAAAAGTTATTGTATTCTTAATGTGTTGTTTTGTGTCCCATAACAGCTCAATGGCATACGGCGATTTATTAAATATTCTGGGTTTCGTCCACTCGATTTAATAGTCTGTCGTAAGTCATTGGTCGTTTTTCGTTTTAACTCCCGTGTTATTCGAGAGGCTACCCGGGAGTTACAACGAAAAACGCCCATTGAAAAGACCACTGTTTCGAGTGACGTCACAACCACCTGCTGCATTAATTATGTGCGCCGCTATTTAGAGTGAATACTGGACCTTTTCTCCTTTTCACTTTCATAATAATTGAAATAAAGAAAGTTTTGTAAATACATGCAGTTTATTTAATTTCGCATGATAATTAATCTGCGAATAAATATTATAATCATCTAAAACATGGATACATTCTTTTGTGCTTTCTTTATTTCCTAAATCCGACGGGTACAGTAGTCGGCAAATATAACAAAATCGAAAGATGCGATGGCTCGAAAGATGCGATCACTCGAACAAAATGTGCGGTCCCGTGGCATTTCAAGCCATCGCGATTTAACTGTATTTACAATAACAAAACAATATATTCAGCCCTGAAATCGGAATAATCCTGATCTGATGCCAGGTCCTCGCCACACCAGAATCACTTTGCCCCTCCCAAAAGCAGTAGGATCAGTAATAATCTTACTACTTTTATAATGGGCAATAACCCAATTCAACTCCCAGGTAACTAAAGAGCCAAAGATAAAAATACAAATGCCGCCGGTTGCAGACTGGAGAAACTTCTAAACTGGACACCTGGACACACAGTTCCAACACCATATACCTCCCGGTTCTACCGTGACCAGGGGATCGTTTCACTAAACTTCGTATGACTAAAATGTTTTTAAGTGCAAAATTATGATAGTCTGTAAATTTCACATTAACAATGTTTTCTTTGCAAACAACTATTGGATTTACATTTATTGAGCATAGGCTGCATATGCAGCCTATGCTCAATAAATGTAAATCCATCAATTCAAATTTCCAGACGATCCTAAATTTGCACTTACGAACATTTTAGTTGTACAAAGTTTAGTGAACCGGTCCCCTGGGGCATAAAAACATGCAGAGCATGTAATACGACTTTCAAACACCTACCAAAATGGTGGCATTCTTGTTGCAATTGGCGTGTACGAGATATCCCATAACACCAGCTTCCCATGCTCACACCCACCCGTTATGATGTTCGAGTCCCGACGGACTGGACATGAAACTGCGTATGACGTCGGGCGCATTCAGAAACAACTGAAGAGAATGGGGATATAATTATGGCTGTGACTGGAGTAATTGGGTTTATATGTTTTGTGACCAGTGTGGTTCCAGATCAGCCCAGTCTGATCAGGATCTGCACTTTCGCCATTCCATCAATGAGATACCAGTCATGCTTCTAACAAGCAATATAGATCATTATCAGGCTAAAGGAGGGTGCCATTTGATCAGGAGCTATACTGGTCACAGAAGCCATAAGCCCCATTTCTCCAGTCACAGCCACATTTAACTCGAGCAACCGTGCACTCTGAACAGGGTCTTTACTGTTTGATAGCCATCCAACAAATTATCCGATCATCCAACCTCCAATGACCACAGTGGACCATAAAGAGTGAAAGTGAATGGGTTTAACGTCCCAGCAACAGCTAAGGTCAAATAGAGACGGGACCACAGTTTAAAGTCTAATCCGACATCCGCACAGTCTGATCATGATCTGCACTGTTCGCCATTCCATCAATGAAACACCCGCCATGCTTCTAACAAGCAATATATATCGTTATCAGGATACAGGAGTGTGATATGTGATCAGGAGCTACACTGGTCACACATCCCATAAGCCACATTTCTCCAGTGACAGCCACATGTACAGCAATTTTGGAAGTTCATGTTGCCGTGACGATGCCGACTTACCTTGTTTTCATGTCCTCGGACTGGGTACAGCCGTCTTGTTCCGCCTACGAGAACTCACGAGGGTCGTACTGTACATGTACGTTCGCGTTACGCGGGTACTTCTGCTCTGTCTGGGTACCACTCTAGGAATCGCCTGGAAATAAAATAATCGGGATGCTGTATTCATCATAAAGTACTTATAAGGGCTAAATATATTGTTTGTTTAATGGAAACGCCTCAAACAAGGTAGGGTAGTGACATTTATCATTGTAGAACTCTTTTCTTTTGGCATATTATAATTATCAAAACAATAATTATCAAAACATCAACAGTATAAAAGAGTAACTGATCTGCATAGATCTATACAACCTTCTGAAGGTCAAAGCTTAAACGTCTTACAAAAAATACCTCAAGAGATGTGCCCAAGCTGACCTGTACAGATTTGTGAAATTCATCATTTTCAATTTCAAATAGATTTGTCCCATTAATTTCAAGGGAAAACTGACCATACAGAGATGTCGCAGATTTTATAATAAAGCAAACTTCTAAGTCATTTGACCTTGACCTTGGGGCACAGGTGTCGCATGAGTGGGACACAGAATGAATATATGGATGATGCCCAATAAGCATACAAAGTTTCAAGCAAATCTGACTTACGGTTACAGAGATAGTAGGTATTTAAAAACTTTTAACGCAAATTTTGACAAAAATTTAACGCAAACTTATTTTACCTTGACCTTGGGCACAGGGGCCACATGAGTGGGACACAGAATTAATATATGGATGATGACTAATAAGCATATGAAGTTTCAAGTCAATGCGACTTAGGACTGCAGAGATATAAGGTATTTAAAAACTTTAACACAGATTTGGGACGGACTGACACCTGGACGTCGTCACTGTGATCACTATGTCTCGCTTTCCACAAGCGGGCTCGACAAAAAAACTGACCTGTGCAGATTTATAAAGCTCCATTTCTTGAAGGTCAAAGGTCTTGTCCCTGTAGACGGTACATTCAATATAGCCATCCTTTGCATCGCCAACATTCCTGTCGAGAACTTGCACAGTGCTCCAAACTCTCTCTGCCTCCACTTCACCGACACTGTCAACTGATATGAAATGGGAAATCTTATGTAACAGATGATTTAACAGGTTGACCTTGACAAATAATCAAGATCAGACTAAAAATTCCACCAGTTACAAGTAATACCAAATAAGAAATATGAATCTGTATCTCCTTATGACTGTTGCCCGTTACACATAATATAATACGAGAAATAGTATGTAACAGACGATTTAACTGTCTGACCTTGACACATAATCGTATATATACATAGTCAAGTTCAGACGTCAACATCAGACTGTTAAACTGCCAGTTACCAAAAGTAAAATACATATTGAATTTGAAATCTGGGGTATAATACTCTTTAGATACAAAACTTATCTGGAGCTCTGCAATATAATACAAGAACTAGTAGGTCATGGTCGCGATATGTGAAATTTGGACGTACATCCAGTTTGACAGACAGGAGCTATGTTTCAAACAAGCCGATCGCCGAGGAGTGTCTAACCCACTAAACACAGCGATCGCCACGAAAGTCAAGGTCATGAAGGTCAAGGTCTCAATAATGAATATGAGCAAGTGCAGAGTTATTGATTCAAAGGTCACGGTCACCAAGGTAAAGGTCACACAAATGACATTCAACATTTGGACGGACATCCAAAATTATTGACACAAAAGTCAAGGTCACCAAATTGATGGTCAAGGTCACCTGAATGACACTGGATGGACAGCTATCAATGTTAGGAATCTATTTCTGAAATTTGGTAATGATATGACTAACGATTCAGGGGATATTCAACATTTGAACGTATTTCCAAAATCATTGACACCAAGAGATATTCAACATTAGGATGTACGTCCAAAATTATATACATGAAGGTCAAGGTCACCAACATGAAGGTCAATGTCACCCTAATCACACTAGATGGATAGCTATGAATGTGAAGAACCTATTCATGCAGTTTGACCATGATCCGACTAAATAGAGATTATCTTGGCATTGATATTGTTTTGCTCAATTAGGGCCTCAACCTATGGAGTGGGTAGACCTATAGCTATAGCAATATACGGCACTATTATATAAACCAAATATTCGAACGTACCAATATCCAGATTTTTTAAAATTCTTAGTGAAAAAACGAGCGCCCTGTCCCTTTTTCAGTCTGGGGGAAACACTAGAGATATTCAACATTTGGACACTATATCCAAAAATTGTTGACACCAAGGTCAAGATCACCCTGGTCATGGTCACCGAATACAATACGAATACAATACATTGTCTATAGTTCGGAGTACATGTACATAACTCTAATTACATACATTTCATTACACTGCATTACATAAGAGTTATGACAGAGTAGTCTTTCCAAATGTGCGTTTGTCACGTTCTTTGTTTACTATCTACTTCACGGAGAGTGACCTAAGAATTTTGTGAATACACATTAGGTAAGTTTATGGTAATATTGTAGAATATGCTCTCAATAACAATATAGCGAAGTATGAACATCAAAAACCTGCATGTTTTTTCTACATCTTAGTGCGCGATGTGTAAATGATATTACGCACATTTTCCCTGTGTAGCGTGGTGTAGGGATATAGTACAACCTGTTGCCTATAAAGCGGAAAACGTGCAGCTACATTGACTATAGAATGATTACATTTTGTTTTCTTTCTACATATCTAAACTAGAAAATATGTTCATAGAACACGGATGCCCCACATATCGCTTCGATAGTAAACGAGGCAACATTCAAAGTCCAAAAGAGGGGGGGGGGATAATCCATGGCTCAGTGTCAAAGCAAAAATAGAAATTCACTTTGTGCATCTACACACCATAAAGAAGCTACATACCAAGCAGTGGGTGGCAGGTGGGAGTACGCGATGGGTAATTTAACAATCGGGGTTCATCCTTACCGGAATTCCGAATGGAGACCTGGTTTGGCCCTCACAAATGTCTTTGGCATTTTGTATGTGATAGTTGATTATCTGGTTATACCCCTTATGTGAGTATTACGATTATTCGTAATCCTATTTTAGGGGAAGGGGTCAAGTGACTTGGTGTAGAATGGACCTGGCACCATGTCAGGTTATTCAAATTTCACGGCTGAATATATTTTTTCTCGATGTTCTGCTCTGATTTTGGGATTTCCCCCCTCAATGCAGCAGGTTAAAACAGGGTCAAACCCGTTTGCCCGGCCTTACAAGACCTTAGCTGTTGATAGGCCGTTAAACACCAACAAACAAACAAAGATACCAAGCATTAAGCCTCCAGCTATTACGGTTTAGACGTTTTACCGGTTACAAGGCAAAATGGTGAAATTCTAAGTTGAAAAGGGGGAGATAAACCATGACCCGGGGTCTACATAAACGTAGAAGCTTAACATACCAAGTTTCAGGTCTGTAGCTAGTACGGTTTTAGTCGAGAACATCACCGACCCAATCAAGTCTGGTCGTGATGGCTGCTATTTGTTTATTGGCATTTTATATTTTTCAATAAAACTGAACAAAGACAGCATCTAACTGTATAAACACTTGGATTGAACCCTAGTTTACATTTACAAACCAGCACCAGCATTATATTGTTGATTTCAATACAATTTTTCACCACATGTTTTTTTGTCAGATGTTTTTTTTAAATTTCTATAAACAATACTAGAAATGTGGTCTGTCGGCACACGAATGCCCTGGCTGGCAGCAAAAGAACCGAGGGCACATTTGAAAAAATGACCTTGACCCTGGGCTTAGTGGTGACGGGACGAATGTGATTTGTCACAGGGCGGTAGAGGACCATTGGAGCAATGCGTGTGTGAAATGTGAGCAGATCTGAGCGAGGAAACAGAAATTATAAGCCATTTACCCAAGTGTTAAGGTTTCGAACGTACCAAATCTGTGACCTTGACCCTGGGCTTAGCGGGGGCTGGACGAATGTGGATTTGTCACAGGGCGGTAGAGGATCATTGGAGCAATGCGTGTGTGAAATATGAAGCAGATCCGAGCAAGGAAACAGAAATTATAAGCCATTTACCCGAGAGTTAAGGTTTCGAACGCACAAAGTCTGTAACCTTGACCCTGGGCTTAGCGGGAGCATAACGAATGTGGATTTGTCACATGGCGGTAGAAGACCATTGGAGCAATGCGTGTGTGAAATGTCAAGCAGATCCCAGCAAGAAAACAGAAATTATAAGCCATTTAACCGAACGTTAAGGTTTTGAACGCATTAAGTCTGTGACATTGACCCTGGGCTTAGCGGGGGCTGGACGAATGTGCATTTGTCACAGGGCGGTAGAGGACCATTGGAGCAATGCGTGTGTGAAACGTGAAGCAGATCCGAGCAAGGAAATTTTAAGTCATTTACCCGAGCGTTAAGGTTTCGGGACGGACGGACGGACGTACAGACGTACGTACGTACAACGGACGCCCGGTGGCGGGGGCATCAAAAGCAAAATATTTCTCAACTACTATTTACATGCATATTTAAATAACCAACACATTATTTAATTTAAAAATATGTAAATTTGATACTTAATCACTGCTTTTGAAAATTCTGTAGCTAGCACGGTTTAAAAAAATTTACGAGTTAGCAAAATTGCCAAATTCTAAGTCGAAAAGGGGAAGATAATCCTAGTTCTGAGTACATAACTCTAATTACATTCCATGTTACGTTCTTTGTTTACTTTCTACTTCGTGGAGAGTGACCTAATAACTTTGCTAATACACACTTTGTTAGGTAAGTTTATGGTAATATTGCTGTGTTATTTGTAGAATCTCAATAACAACATAGCGAAGTAATTGAACGTCAACGCCCTGCAGGTTTCTTATATATTTTAGTGTGCGAAGTGTAAACGCACATTTTTACTATGTAGCGTGGCAGACCTGTCAACTGTCACACTTTCGGTGTGGTACGTTTTAACTTGGGTACGTTATGACTTTTGGCACGTTTTGACTATTGTCTGTTTCACGAAAGCTGCCTAAATTTTACGGCTATATATACAATGCAAAAACAATATATTTTTGATAATGCTAAATTTATGAAAATTTAAGAATGAGCTTTATTATTTTGTGAAATTTGGTCCAATATTGATTTTATTACGAAAAATTTTTTTCCCCATGTTAAATCCCCATAGACATCTTCACAGAGTGAGTGAAGATGTCTATGGGGATTTAACATGGGGCAATTTTTCTAATTTTAGAAATAGTGGATCGATTTTCAAATGTAACTTGTTTTCTAAAGGTTTGGTCACAACGAACCCACGACGCATTTGTGCCACGACACGACAGAAAATTTGGGCAAATCGTGGGTCATCGGGGGTTGTCGCAAGACAGTCCTACGAAATTTTCTGTCGTGTCGTGGCACAAATGCGTCGTGGGTTCGTTGTGACCAAACCTTTAGAAAACAAGTTACATTTGAAAATCGATCCACTATTTCTAAAATTAGAAAAATTTCCCCATGTTAAATCCCCATAGACATCTTCACAGAGTGAGTGAAGATGTCTATGGGGATTTAACATGGGGCAATTTTTCTAATTTTAGAAATAGTGGATCGATTTTCAAATGTAACTTGTTTTCTAAAGGTTTGGTCACAACGAACCCACGACGCATTTGTGCCACGACACGACAGAAAATTTGGGCAAATCGTGGGTCATCGGGGGTCGTCGCAAGACAGTCCTACAAAATTTTGAGCATCGTGGCATCGACTTGCCGTCGTGAGGCAAAATTGGACATGCACCTTTTTAGTTTGACGATTTTTTGTGGTATCTATGTCTTGTGGCTGTCGTGAGTCTGTCCTACGACAGTCTTGCGATAAATATCTTCTTGTGGGTACCAGAAGAAAATTTTTTAGTCAAACAATCTTATATTTTGTAAGAGGCTCGCACAACATTGCACGTCTGTCGTGCGTTAGTCTTGCATTTGTCTTACAACAAATTTTCCACTGAAAAATCTCGAGAGCAAATGGCAGGCAACAGACCGGGCCTCGTTATAGTCGGGAGACGGAGGCGCAAGAGTCCCAGGAGTGACCCACGACTGTTGTGCGGCAGTCTTGCGTGAAAAACAGGCCCCCCCCCCCCCCGACAATGCCCAACAACTCACGATGGTCCCACGACTGTCGCACGACTGACTTGCGACACACCCACGACATATCTTTTTTTTCTGTCAAGTCCCCATCGCCAAACCATCTTTAATGTGTCGTAGCCCTTGTGACCACTCAAAATAGATTTCTGAGAATGTTACAAGATCTGGCCACGACATATATTTTATGGGTCTACCACGACAAAATTTTGTATTATCCGTTGTGCCCGGGGCTTTAGTTTAGATAATTTCCAAATTATTTTGTTTTTAGACTCCTCCTGCAGGTTCTCCACCTCTTTGTGGATTACAGTCAAAACGGGCCTTGGTCAAAACGGCCTTTGGTCAAAACGGCCCTTGGTCAAAACGGCCTCCTAAATTGGTCAAAACGGCCCCCCCCAAAAAATCAGGTATAATTTTATATTTTTCAGAGTTTTTTGTATTATATTAGCGAAGTTTATCCGTATTCGTTACAAACTATTTTAATATTTTTTGTGCTAATCAATAGTAGTATGCTTCGAGGCATGGGACAGGTAGATCTAACTACAGTTTAATTTACAATGATTACAAAATGTGCGATGGCATTTATATGGTTTATTGCTTTTTTTTGTGTTTGCTTATTGGCGAGTTAAATCCTTTTAAAGTTTAAATAGAAACATATCCCCTCACCCCCATTGAAAATCACAGGTAGGACATTATCCCCCGTACGCACCTTTCACGTAATAATCTTTCATAATAACATGTAAATATATATAAAGATTAGCAGACATGGAAATAATCATAACGTTCTTCTAGCTATCATGGAGTTCATTATTAGTACACAAGGCGGTGTTAACCCTTACTACACTGAATTACGTTGTCGTCTGCTGGAAATGTTTTATTTTCAATATTCCTCGACAAAAACCTGGTTTTGACAGCACATGAGAATCGTCTCCACTGGAGACGATTCTCATGTGCTGTCAAAACCAGGTTTTTGTTAAGCATTAAAGCAAAAATGAAAAACAGCAGACGGCAATTTCCGTCAAGAGCGTAGGAAGGGTTAAGATTTGTTACACTGGATATTCATACACTAAGAAGGAGGGGGAGGGATAATGTCCTACCCATGATTTTCATTTGGGGGAGGTGAGATAATGTCCTACCAAGTATTTTCTTAATGGGGGGGATAATGTCCTACCTTTCTATAATTATATAGGGGGGATAATGTCCATGGGCAGGGGGGGGATATGTCCTACCTGTCTATAATATATAGGGGGGGTAATGTCCCATGGGCAGGGGGGGGGGGGGGGGGGGGGGGGCGATAATGGTCCTAACCTTTCTATAATATATAGGGGGGATAATGTCCTACCTGTCTATAATATATAGGGGGGATAATGTCCATGGGCAGGGGGGGGGAAATAATGTCCTACCTGTCTATAATGTATAGGTGGGGATAATGTCCATGGGCAAGGGGGGTGGGGGGGGGGCGATAATGTCCTACCTTTCTATAAATATATAGGGGGATAATGTCCTACCTGTCCATAATATATAGATAATGTCATGGGCAGGGGGGGGGGGAAATAAAAATGTCTACCATAATATATAGTATGGGGGGAATGTCCATGGGCAAGGGGGGGGGGGGGGGGCGATAATGTCCTACCTTTCTTATAATATAGGGGGGATAATGTCCTGGGCAGATAATGTCTACCTGTCTATAAAATATAGGGGGGGAAATGTCCATGGGCAGGGGGGGGGGTGATAATGTCTACCTGTCTAATAATATATAGGGGGGGATAATGTCCATGGGCGGGGAGGGGGTGGTGATAATGTCCTACCTGTCTAATATATAGGGGGGATAATGTCCATGGGCAGGGGAGGGGGGTGATAATGTCCTACCTGTCCTATAATATATAGGGGGATAATGTCCATGGGCACGGATAATGTCCTACCTCTAATATATAAGGGGGATAATGTCCTACCTGGGCTATAATAAAATAGGGAGGGGTGTCCATGGGCGGAGGGGGGTGATAATGTCCTTACCGTTCTATAATATATAGGGGGGATAATGTCCTACCTGTCTATAATATATAGGGGGGATAATGTCCTACCTGTCTATAATATATAGGGGGGATAAGTCCTACCTGTCTATAATTATATAGGGGGGATAATGTCCTACCTTTCCTATTAATATATAGGGGGGATAATGTCCTACCTGTCTATAATATATAGGGGGGATAATGTCCTACCTTTCTAATATATGGGGGGGATAATGTCCTACCTTTCTATAATATATAGGGGGGATAATGTCCTACCTGTCTATAATATATAGGGGGGATAATGTCCTACCTGTCTATAATATATAGGGGGGATAATGTCCTACACTTAGAAGCCGTGTGTCGCCCGCCAAAACGTGTAGCCACTCACAGTCTGAGAGGGGATCTACTATCGCTATGTGGGATGCTATATATATATATTGGAAATTGCACTCAGTCTGATCAGGACCTACACTGTTTCCCATCTTGTACATAACCACTTGTTGATGATATATATATATATGGGAAATTGCACTCAGTCTGATCAGGACCTACACTGTTTCCCATCTTGTACATAACCACTTGTTGATGCTATATATATATATATATATATATATTGGAAATTGCACTCAGTCTGATCAGGACCTACACTGTTTCCCATCTTGTACATAACCACTTGTTGATGTTATATATATATATATGGTAATGTGCACACAGTCTGATCAGGATCTACACTGTTTCCCATCTTGTACATAACCACTTGTTGATGCTATATATATATATATGGTAATGTGCACACAGTCTGATCAGGATCTACACTGTTTCCCATCTTGTACATAACCACTTGTTGATGTTATATATATATGGGAATGTGCACACAGTCTGATCAGGACCTACAATATTTCCCATCCAGGGCCGTAGCCAGAGGTAAAAATCTACGGAGGCAAATCTTATGAAACGTGTATCCAGTAGGAGTGCGTAGCTACGGCCCTGCCATCGTGTACATAACCACTTGTTGATGATATATATATATATGGGAAATTGCACTCAGTCTGATCAGGATCTACACTGTTTCCCATCGTGTACATAACCACTCGTTGATGCTATATAAACATGGGAATGTGCACACACAGTCTGATCAGGATCTACACTGTTTCCCATTGTGTACATAACTCTGATGGCTATATACATCTTGTGCTCTCACATCTGATCAGGATCTACATTCCCATGTACATACACTGGATGGCATATCTTATGATATGTGCACAGTCTATCAGGATCTACACTGTCACTCTTGTCTATCAATAACACTTGTGATGCTATATATATATGGGCATGTGGCACAGTCTATCAGGATACTACCCACTGCTCCCATCTTGTACATACACTGTTGATGAGATATATATATGGGAATGTTGCACACAGTGCCTGATCAGGATCTAACACTGTTTCGCATCTGTACATAACTCACTTGTTGATGATATATATATATGGGAATGTGCACACAGTCTGATCAGGATCTACAATATATCCCATCGTGTACATAACCACTTGTTGATGTTATATATATATGAGCCGCGCCGTGCGAAAACCGGGCTTAATGACAACATTTTCAGTTTTTACTTTTTCGCGTATTCTGAATTGTACATCTTTTAAAAGCCATATGCCGCCAAAATTATCAATGTATCCCAATTATGGTTCATTTTAGAAGTAATTTTATGACGCGTGGTAAAAACTTATATGACGTTTTAGATCAATGACGTCGAAATTACGACGTTTTTATCAACGGCGTATACAAGGGGTGTTGATCCGGACAAGTCCTATAGATTTGTCATCTTTTATCGCATGTCAACCAAATTTGGATATCTCGTAGCCTGGCCAAGTGTCTCCCATTAGGTGAAGACAAAGTATGAAAATAATGTTTATAGCTTGTGTTGCAGTTGCTAATGTAATATCATGTTTTGGATTGCGCGGCCCAAGTAACGTAATTTCGTATGAATAATTTTCAAATATGGCAGAGTGAGGCGTTTCCCTGTTGTTTGCTACTGTCTGAAATAATTTTGGGGAATAATAGTGACATCATTTAACATTTCGTATGCGACGACATATTTTAAAGTAGGCAGTAGGCCGCTTATAACATTAACTTTGTGACAAAACACGATACCGGGCAGATACCTTATATTTGTCGCCGTGTGTCTTTCTTGAGGATCGCATTACCATCGCCTGATATACATTATTATGCAGTCAATTGATAAACTGATGATTTGATACTACAAAAGCACTTTAGACTACAAAAGTAAGTTTATGACCATCACATTTCCAATTAATATGTTAATGCATTTATTTTAAATTCAATACAAACCCCGGATATTTATGTCATTATATAGCTGCGTGTCTACCTCCATTTATGATAAAATTAGTGGCATTAAATGGCATATCATTCCGTAAGTACTGGATAGAATTGTTCAAAAGTCTCAATTTACCAAGATAATAGATGGTAATATCGTTGGCATACACTAGGTTGTTCATATTTAAGATTATTTAGGAATCAAAGTGCAGTGTAAGCGAAGACTTCGCTGATATGTAGCCAGTTAAATTATGCGTTCACCATTTTGAATTCATAAGGACAACCGACGAAAAAAAGTAAAAATGTCAAAGAACAACAGCTAGGTGACAATGTACAGCGCCTGAAGCATTTCTAAGTCATTGATGCTGCGAGGAACTCGTGCAAGTATCCTTGCTATATGTTGTCACGACACCATGGCCATAACGTCAAACATGTATTCACGCTCAATGACGTCACAAGTACGTGACGTCAAGTCATGACGTCATAATATGTATACCGAGGTACAAGGTATCACGTCTCATATTAGTGAAAGTTTCAGTAAGTTATCATTTTCGGTTTTATGTTCACACTTAATGTTAACTGACACCAGTAAACGTAAATGGGAGGGCAAACTCAACTTTTATGGCGACGCTAGACAATTTGAAATGTCGTTCTTCCGACGTCGTTTACCGCTTTTCATGACGTTGTCATTAAGCCCGGTTTTCGTATGGCGTGGCCCATATATGGAAATTTGCACACACAGTATGATCAAGATCTACACTGTTTCCCAGCTTGTACATAACCACTTGTTGATGTTATAACTATATGGGAATGTGCACACACAGTCTGATCAGGATCTACACTGTTTCCCATCTTATACATAACCACCTGTTGATGCTATATATATATGGGAATGTGCACACACAGTCTGATCAGGATCTACGTACATTATTTCCCATCTTGAACCACTTGTTGATACTATAGCTATATGTAAAATTGCATTCAAAGTCTGATTAGGATCTACACTGTTTCCCATTGTGTACATAACCAATTGTTGATCCTGTATATATATATGGGAATTTGCACATACAGTCTGATCGGGATCTACACTGTTTCCCATTTTGCAATCCATGTATTTGTTTTTATAGCCATACTGTATGATAAAAACAAGAAACGAGGCAAAGCCACGAAGGCCAGGTTTTTTCCAAGCATAGACACTTGGATAACATAATTATACCCACTTTTTGTAGACTAGATGGCCGTGGCCTACATGTCGCGCCTTGGGGCGAGGCATGGACACTAAAAAAATAGATATAGTAGATGGAAAAACTTTAACCAAAAAACTTTAACCGGACACACGGACGAACGGACGGACGTATGCCAAAATGCCGACGATATCGCGCTTTCCGCAAGCAGGTGTGACAATGATGATAAACACCCATGTGAAGTATCAAGGTATTGGGTGAAGCAGTTGCAGAGATATAGTACACGAAAAAACTTTAACAAAAAAATTCAAAGTAATTTGACCTTGACATTGGGCACAGGATCGCGCTTTCCGCAAGCAGGTGCGACAATGATGATAAACACCCATGTGAAGTATCAAGGTATTGGGTGAAGCAGTTGCAGAGATGTAGTACAGGAAAAAACTTTAACAAAAAATTCAAAGTAATTTGAACTTGACATTGGGCACTGGATCGCACTTTCCGCAAGCAGGTGCGACAATGATGATAAACACCCATGTGAAGTATCAAGGTATTGGGTGAAGCAGTTGCAGAGAAATAGTACACGAAAAAACAAAAATTTAACAAAAAAATTCCAAGTAATTTGACCTTGACATTGGGCACAGGATCGCGTTCTTCAAGCAGGTGCGACAATGATGATAAACACCCATGTGAAGTATCAAGGTATTGGGTGAAGCAGTTGCAGAGATATAATACACGAAAAAACTTTAACAAAAAAATTCAAAGTAATTTGACCTTGACATTAGGCACAGGATCGCGCTTTCCGCAAGCAGGTGCGACAATGATGATAAACACCCATGTGAAGTATCAAGGTATTGGGTGAAGCAGTTGCAGAGATATAGTACAGGAAAAAACTTTAACAAAAAAATTCAAAGTAATTTTACCTTGACATTGGGCACAGGATCGCGCTTTCCGCAAGCAGGTGCGACAATTATGATAAACACCCATGTGAAGTATCAAGGTATTGGGTGAAGCAGTTGCAGAGATATAGTACACAAAACAACTTTAACAAAAAATTCAAAGTAATTTGACCTTGACATTGGGCACAGGATCGCGCTTTCCGCAAGCAGGTGCGACAATGATGATAAACACCCATGTGAAGTATCAAGGTATTGGGTGAAGCAGTTGCAGAGACATAGTACACGAAAAAACTTTAACAAAAAAATTCAAAGTAATTTGACCTTGACATTGGGCACAGGGGCCGCACGGTTGGGGGTTAGAATGAAAATATGGATGATGATAAACACCCATGTGACGTTTCAGGTAATGGGCGAAGCAGTTGCAGAGATATAGTATAACAAAAAAGTTTTAACCAAAAAACTTTAACCAGATGCATGTACGTTAAAAAGTTAACGTTGAAAATGGCTAAGTCAATTACGTAGAAATAATAGGTGAAGGTAAAAAATTGGTCACATGTTGGATAGTTGTATGTGGTAGGCACCCCTTGGTTATGAAGCTGTGAAAGTTTGGTGGTCCTAGGTGGTACAGTACCAAAGAAATGGACTTAAACACGAAAACTTAACATTGTAAACGCGAAAACTTAACATTGAAAATGGCTAAGTCGACTGCGCGGAAAAAATGGGTGAAGTTAAAAAAAAAAGTAACATGTTGGATAGTGATATGTGGTGGGCACCCCTTGATTATGAAGCTGTGAAAGTTTGGTGGTCCTAGGTGGTACAGTACCAAAGAAATGGACTTAAACACGAAAACTTAACATTGTAAACGCAAAACTTAACATTGAAAATGGCTAAGTCGACTACGCGGATGGGTCAAGATAAAAAAAAAAGTAATATGTTGGATAGTGATATGTGGTGGGCACCCCATGATTATGAAGCTGTGAAAGTTTGGTGGTCCTAGGTGGTACAGTAACAAAGAAATGGACTCAAACACGAAAACTTAACATTGATTGTGGACGCCACCCGCCCGCCGCCTGCCTGCCGCCCGCTCGCCGCCCGCCCGCCCGGCTTTCGCCAATCCAATAGCCTGGATTTTTTTTTAAAAAACCTGGCTAAAAATATAATTTAATTGTTGCAATATAGTCAGCCAGCACATAACTGAATTCGCAGTCTGATCAAGGACTACACTGTTCGCCAACGTGTTATAGGCTACATGTGCTGCATTTATTTAAATCTATAAAAGACTATTATTATCGGCTATAATGAGTTGTTATTAATTGTGTTGTTTCCCCACTAAAAGACAAGGTGCTAGATAATGGGCCTTTGTCAACATAAAGGTGTGACAAACATCCATGATAATTGATAAGATATACAAACCATACACAAATATAAAAACAATATTAAGAATATTTTTGATGAATATTAAGAATATTATATAGATCATATATATATAAATAAAACAAATAAAAATATATAATAGGGGCCAAGGGGCTGTCCTGACCAAATTCCCAAAACGTAGGGTCCGTTTTGACCAAATCCAGGCCGTTGTGACCAGGGGTCGTTTTGACCAGGGGTCGTTTTGACCAGGGGCCGTTTTGACTTGCTTCCCTCTTTTTTTTAAATTCCCATAGAGAACTCATTTTTCGTAATAAAATCAATATTTTACCAGTTTTCACGAAATAAAAAGGTTCATTTTAAATTTTTATCAAATTTAATATTATCGAAAAAAAATATTGCTTTTCATTGTTTATATGGCCGTAAAATTTGGGCAGGTTTCGTGAAACAGACAGTAGAACCTGTCCTGATGCCGAACTCGTCAATGGACGTCTACAATAGAGAAACGGACCTTCAGGAATATAGCCGCTGGGTGGGTCAATATCACACCGGGACACCTGCAAACACAGGGAATACTATGCACAATGATGTACAATAAGTTCACTAGTCAGCTTACTTCTCTCTGTCCTGGTGAGAGTTTCTGAATGATGGCAACAAACACCTGAACAATGGCTGTGCTGCACGATTTCTACCTGAGCTGAATGTGACGTCACAGGTGTGTAGGTTAAGTCGCGGACCGCGCACCTGCAATTGCCCAAATCACAACACATCCATGGTTCAGTAGCCTATTTCACCAACATTGCAAAGTATACTTATCCATCACCGTAGCGGCCACCACGACAGCACGGCGCTGGCATTATTTTGGCCTGTTTTTTTTTCTTTGTATGTAGGAAATGCGATTTTGAGGGTCTAAGTGGAATTGTTCCCGCTAAAAAGGCTGCCGTGGCATTATAATCATCAAATATATGCAGTCGTTATATATAGTTCTATATTAAATAATGCATTTCGGGAATAATAAATGATGACTCCCTCAAAGTATACTTTGCTAGTTAAAATCTAGATGAAATCGGCTACTGGTCAGGCTGGTGCCAGATGCTGAAAAATGTATAAGTCTTAATTAGGAGATACTAACTCATAACTAGGAGATAGTGTCTCCTAATTAGGAGATGATAATTAAGTCATAATTAAAAGATATTACTCACTCCTAATTAGGAGATAGTAAATCCTAATTGGGATATACTAGGACTTAATATCTCCGAATTATGAGTTACTATCTCGTCAGCATATGGTGTGATTTCCTTGCTGGTATCATCTGCATAACGACTTATTGAATTTACACATATATATATGGTTTACTGGTGTAATTAAGTAGCTATTGGTTTATGAGTAGGTTTTTTATTAGATTTCCATAGACTGTACATGGGACCATAAGAAGGGTACATCAACCTAAAACAACATTAACCAGTGAAACATTGCGAGCTATCTAGAAGAGAGCCACCAATGTAATTAATATACAAGTTATCGCATCGAACGAACCAATGTAATTAATATACAAGATATCGCATCGAACGAACCAATGTAATTAATATACAAGATATACAAGATATCGCATCGAACGAACCAATGTAATTAATATACAAGATATCGCATCGATGCGATATCTTGTATATTAATTACATTGGCTCTCTTCTAGATAGCTCGCAATGTTTCAAGGCTTGCCAATAATGTGCATATCTCCATGGCTTCTGTTTTCGGCAAAACATTGGAGCTCGAATTGGGTTAATCCATGACTATTGTTTTTACCAACCATGGCAAGGTATATCTACAGGATCTGGGGGCCGTTTCACTAAACTTCGTATGACTAAAATGTTCGTAAGAGCAAACTTATGATAGTCTGTAAATTTCACATTAACAATGTGTTCTTGTAAACAATTGATGGATTTAGATTTATTGAGTATGCTGAATCAATCTAAATCCATCAATTGAAATTTCCAGATGATCCTAAATTTGCACTTTCGAACATTTTAGTCGTACGAAGTTTAGTGAAACGGCCCCCAGCACTGTTCACAATTCCATCAATGAAACACCCGTCATGCTTCTAACAAGCAACATACCCGTGTGCTAACATCGGCGTAAATCTACAGTGGAACCTCTCTGAACCGGACACATACAAGGTGTATGATCACGTGGTTAAAACAACAACATCAAGTACTGAAACTTCCAGAAGCCCTCCGATTCAAAGTACGTATTATTTTATTTTATCCTTATTATGTAACGGATTTTTATGAAATATGTGGCATCAAACGCGTCTTGTTAAGCTGCATTTGGTGGTATCTACTGACACGGAAATCGATTATTCGCATAAACAACATAAGTCTGTGCCTAACTCCCTGGACGACCAAATGCAGCTCATGAAGACGCGTTTGCTGTGCCATATTTCACCAAAATCAAATATCAAATAATACTTACTTTGGAGTGGGCGCGCTTTCAACATGTTCAATTATTGTAGTTGTTGTTGTAACCACGTGATCATGCACCTTGACATAGCACACCGAAGAATGTTCAACTTTGACGGTCTTCATAGTAGTTCAGATCTAGTGATAATCCATTTTCATAATTGCAGAGCACAGGCATGTGTCGTGTATTGTTTACATATCTGAATCCCAGTGGAACCTCACTAAACCACACACCATAGGAGGTCCACAGGGTGTCCGGGTTAGAGACGTTCATCTGTACATTTATAACACTCTTCAGTGGCGTAGACTCCCTAGGGGCGGATCAGGAGGGGGGAGGGCGGGGTTTGCACCCCCCCCCCCCGTTCAGCCACGGAGTTTAGATAGATCACAGTTTACCACCAGTTGGAGTCTGAATTTAAATGCCGTAAAACACAGGAAAGTGCATTTCGAAGAGCTCAAAAATAGGACAAACCCCTAGTTGCGAACAGTAACTCTTGCAATTACTCCCGTACCGTCCGTAGTTAGCTACGGACGGTACGGGAGTAGATTGCAAGAGTTACCTTCGCAACTAGACAACCCCCCCCCCCCCAAAAAAAAAAAATGCTGGATCCCCCCCTGACACCATGTGAGGTCCACATGGTGTCCGGGTTAGAGAGGTTCCTATGTACATTTATAACACTCTTCAGTGGCGTAGCAAAAAAAAAGGGGTTCGAGATTAATGGGAGATACATACTTATCCCGTCAACACAGTGCGTATGTGCCGTGAAACACGGTGCAGTGAAACATTTGTGATACCCTGTCAATACGACCTGATCACTGCGTATGAACATGTGCGGTGGCTATGGTTATTTGATTTGTATTTTAAAGCTGTTTGTAGGTGTTAACGGGATAAATAGAATAGTAGGTTAGTGCCGTGAATGGAAAAAACATATCTGGCGCGGCACGGAAACGGCATATGCTCGGCAGAGCCTCGCCCATCTCGTTTCCTAAGCCTTGCCATATATATTTGTATACCCGGCGCTGGGTAAGGCTCAAGCTTCCTGTGCCCAATGCCAAGGTCAAATAAATTGTTTTTGGATTGAAGTTAAAGTTTTTAAGAACACTATATCTCTTAAACCGCTTCGCCAATTGACTGGAAACTTCACAAGTGTGATTATCATCATAATAATTCCATTCTATGCATAACCCGTGCGGCCCCTTTCAAATTTACCTTAAAGTGTATTTGGATTTAAGTTAGTGTTCACGTATACTATATCTCAGACTGCGACCGCTTCACCGATTAACTTCCAACTTCATATGGGTAGTATGTGTACGGGTTACAGCTTTTTTGCATTAAACATATGTTTTATTACTATCAAATGCCTTGGCGGGCGCAACATGCGTGCCGTGGTCGTCTAGTTAAGAACACTTTATCTCACTCGAAACTGCGCATGTGTCATTATCATCATCATATTTTCATTCTATACCCAACCCGTACGATATTGGCAAGATTATCACAGGCGGTTGAGTAAAACGACCAGTCAATATGGCAGCCATTGCTGTCTGTCGATGTAAACATAACACGCCTGAAGCTGACCTGTCAGATCAATACTGCAGGTGTAGTATTCATTACACATACCTGCCTGTCGTACCAGCTGATCTGCACGCATACGTAATAGTAGTAAGTAGTACATCGTGTACAACACTGTGAGAAATGTACGCCACGCGCACCTACTCATTTCTATCTTTATTTTCGAACATATTCTCCGTAACTACGGACGATATTTTGATGCGATGAAGTGCAGATACCCGGGGAAAATAATATAATATCGCCTGTCCAGGGGCGGATTTAGAGGGGGGGGGGATGATGTCATAATTGTAGCAGTTTCGCAGCAGTTATTTCTAGAAAACTTACAAACTGACGGGTATCGCTATAAGGCTGGCGTCATTGGCAGATACCAGAATGCAATTAACTGGGGGTATTTGCGCAATATCGACTCGTAGTTGCTGATATATATTTATGTGGAAATATGGATAAAAAGCCGGTGCGCTTGTCTTAATTTGCCATTTCAAAGTATAGATTCTCCGTGCTAACACCACAGGTTATTGCATCGATAGTCCTGAACATGGTTAAAGGCACAGTCTTCGCTACGAACAGAAAGTGACAAAACAAATTATACTGAACAAATCGCGTTTTTCATGGCCCCGGTTTGTGTAGAGTCGGCATGAATATGGTGTTTGTCGTGGACAGTGTGTCCGTCCGTCCATCCGTCCGGCTAAATTAAAATAAATAGCATTTCAATTATTTAATGATGGTCAACGGCCTAGGCCGTCAACAGCTAATGCCATTGTATGCCGGCTTAAACCATTTCACAACTAACAAGAGTGCCGTAAGCCACAAAATACGCCCGTCGAAGATGGGCCAGACAGCGAAGATGCAGAAATGTGAAGCTGTTACCAAGGCAAGAAACATTAAAGAGAATTTGAAAATCTATAGCATTATTTTGTCCTCTTGTTGTGATAAACAGGTATACTAATTTAGGTACAGATGTGTATAGTAGAACTTATATAGGATTGGATAGAAACATTTAGAAAAAATGGTTGTTAAAAAGATGATATTTTCGTTAAAAAAACCCACCAAGGTGCATATTTTCAATATGTGTAGAAGACGTGTGTTTCAGATCGATTGACTGAATGGTTTCAGAGGAGTTGTATACACGAACGTTTTTTCTGTCCGCCGCCAGCCCACCCCTCGGTAAAACATAATACGTACATTTTTTTTGTAAAACTGTCGTATAAAAACATTAGTATGCCCGCTATGCGATAGCAAGGGGGGCATATTGCGTTGCTCTTGAGGTTCCGTCCGTCCATCCCCGTTCGTCTGTCCGTCCGTCCACATTTTCGTCGAACAGTCAGTTTCTCCAACATGTAATATCTTCAATATAACGCGAAGGATTGCTTCGATACATGGACACTTTAATCACCTGAACATTTGTCACACGCTCACGCCACCATTAACGCGACGTTGACCTTTGTCACCTTCGAAATTTCGCTGAAACACTTAGCCATTTTGTCTAGTGACTTTGCCTCGTTACTCGTTCTTTCTTATGGTCCAGAATGTGCTTTCTGTAGCCGATTTCATCAAAATGGCAAAGTATACTTTTCTAGCAAAGTATACATTGAGGGAGAAATCATTTATTTTTCCCGAAAAGCATTATTTCATATAGAACTAACGACTGCATATATTTGATGATTAAAAGTATGCAGAATTATTATACATGTACTGAATTTATTACATTATCACAGCCATAATGGCTGTGATAATGTAATAAATTCAGTATAATAAAAATTAATAAATTTATCCTAAAATTGAAAATTTCTCCCTCAAAGTATACTTTGCTAGATAAGTATACTTTGCAATGTTGGTGACATAGGCTACTGGTTAAGCAAAAGGTACATGTGTTAGCAAAGTATCTCCCCTATTTATCACCCTCTAGTGTACAAGGTGTATGATCACGTGGTACTAACAACAACAACAACAAGTACTGAAACTTCCAGAATCCACCTGATTCAAAGTACGTATTCTTTTATATTGTCCTTATTACGTAACGGATTTTGATGAAATATGGCGAATCAGACGCGTCTTGTTAAGCTGCATTTTGTGGTATTTGTATATTCGCCCAAACTCGTGTCATTTTTGCGAAGAATCGATTTCCATGTCTACCGACACGGAAATCGATTCTTCGCATAAACGACACAAGTCTGTGCCGAACTCCCTGGACCACCAAATGCAGCTCATGAATACGCGTTTGCTGCGCCATATTTCATCAAAATCCGTTGCATATTAAGGAAAATATAAAATAATACTTACATTGGAATGGGCGACGTTGTTGTTGTTGTAACAACGTGATCATGCACCTTGTTGTAGAATAAAACACAAATGCCAAGACATACATTCAATAAGGAGACATCATCTGAGACACAGTTCATTTAATGGGTCAAATTCTTATGAACTACATGCCGTCGTTATCTGTAAATAATTATGCTATGTAAAAATCAATCAAATGGCAAGATAAACCAGTAGATTGTGTATACATGTACATGCAACCGGCACGGATAGTTTCTGTTGTGAATCTGGGGGCCGTTTCACTAAACTTCGTACGACTAAACTGTTCGCAAGTGCAAACTTATGATAGTCTCTAAATTTCATATTAGCAATGTTTGTTTGTGGCCTGTCGGCACACGAATGCACTCGTGGAAAATTGGAGAAACTGTGGCAAAGTTAATTAACCAAAAGTGAACGTTTTCATAAGCACAGTTGTGAAGGTCAAACTGCCAATGTCATATTAAGGGCAACATGGATGTGTGGCATTTGTCCACAAGTATGATGTGTTGAAATATTTAAGTAATTCTTCAAGGGATATAGAAGTTATGACATAATTGAGAAACTCCGGCGAACTTTCTAAGATGCCGGACGGACGGACGGACGGGACGGACGGACAGTCCAAGCACTATATGCATCCGGCTCTAACGAGACCTGGGCATAAAATCAATTAAAAAACCAAAAGGATTTAGTCCGAGAGTTTCTGTAGCCTATTTCACAACATTGCAAAGTATACTTTTCTAGCAAAGTATACTTTGAGGGAGTAATCATTATTTTTCCTGAAATGCATTATGTCATATAGAACTAACAACTGCATATATTTGATGATTAAAAGTATGCAGAATTATTATACTGAATTTATTACATTATCACAGCCAAATTGGCTGTGATAATGTAATAAATTCACTATAATAAAAATTAATAAATTTATCCTAAAATTGAAAATTTCTCCCTCAAAGTATACTTTGCTAGATAAGTATACTTTGCAACTTTGATGAAATAGGCTACTGGTAATAAAGCGCATGCAACTTCTCAATACCTTGAGCTACACAAGCCAATTCGAGTTATTCCCCTTCATTACGGTATTGGCATGTCGGATCTACAACAAATGCGAATTATTCTAGCGTGTGTTTATTATGCAAAATACTGTATAAAATCTCGGATTCCAACATTATGTAAACAAAACACGCCTGGTTATTGTTATAACATACATAGCATGCTTACAGCATATAACACATGCTCCATCCATGGTAACCCGAATGTTAAGGCTTTTGCACAGGGCTAATAGTCGACCTTCGAAAAAGGCTTAAAAGTCGGGTTACATCCACATGATAATGTGTCTTTACTCATGAGCGATATTGCCACAAATTTATGAACTGTTTGTTTGTTTGTTGGGGTTTAACGGCCTATCAACAGCTAAGGTCATTTAAGGCCGGGTCAATGAGTTTAGTACTAAATCTCATATATTACCTGTACAAGTACATGTTACATGTACAGGTTCCAGATAAGGTGCGTATTGGCGTATTTTACGCAATTATTTTAGCAGAATACGCATCGATTATCAAAAGTGGGAGTACAAAATACGCACAGCAATGTGAAAATACGCATTGATTTTCAAATTGAGTAGTGAAAATAATGTCATAAAGTTGAAAATTCTCTTAGTTGAGCTGCAAAAAGCAGTGTTTAGTGTTTGCTTTTTGCAGCTCAAATAAGTGAATGTTTAAATTTGTTATAGCTTTTTATCATTTGTTCCCTATTTAGTAATGAAGAACATCAATAATTCATTTGTAAAGGCAAAATTCGCAATGATTTTGAAATCAGGGGGTACAGTACGCTTTAGACACAAAGCTTATCTGGAGCTCTGTAATCCACTCGCTAAACTCCCGGATTATCGCCTCGTACATGCGGACGAACCGTGACCTAACTGTGACATAATTGTGACCGATACGGGTCATGTTCCATTAAAGTAGTCTACAGGAGATTTTCAAAAGAATTGTCAGCAACTAGCACCCACGAAATAAGGCATATTATCCCGTCAACACAGTGCGTATGTGCCGTGAAACATTTTTGATACCCAGTCAATACTATTTTTGCATTTTACAGCCATTTGTAGGTGTTGACGGGATAAATAGAATAGTAGGTTAGTGCCGTGAATGGGAAACAATATCTGGCGCGGCACGGAAACGGGATGTGCTCGGCAGAGCCTCGCCCATCCCGTTTCCTGAGCCTTGCCAGATATGTTTTCCCATTGACGGCACTAACCTACTATTCTCTATTTCTCTCATAGCGGATCTGGAGGCAACAAATAACATACATATATACATACATATATACACATGTACACATAACACGTCATGCCCCTATTGAGTAGCCCATTTTAATTTCTAGTATGTCGACGTGTTTGAATATAGTGAAACCTCTCTAAACCGGACACCCCAGGGGGCCGTTTCACTAAACTTCCTACGACTAAAATGTTCGTAAGTGCAAAATTATGATAGTCTGTAAATTTCACATTAACAATGTTTTCTTGTAAACAATTGTTGGATTTACATTTATTGAGCATAGGCTATGCTCACTAAATGTAAATCCATCAATTGAAATTTACAGACAATCCTAAATTTGCACTTACGAACATTTTAGTCGTACGAAGGTTAGTGAAACGGGTCCCTGGTCCACAGTAAATTAGGCATTTGATCAGTATAAGCCATAGCTGTGTGTTATGCGGTTCACGGTCAGACATTATAACCCGACATAAATGACCGAGACACTCATCAAAAATAAGATCACATGTGTTTTCGTGGTGTCCGGTTTAGAGAGGTTCCACTGTATGTTGCGGTGGTATACATGTAGCTGTCATATTTAGATCAGCTAATTCGTACAACAATGACGGACCGGTATGTGTTTGTTTGTTTGCTGGGGTTTAACGGCCTATCAACAGCTAAGGTCATTTAAGGCCGGGTCAATGGGTTTAGTACTAAATCATATATATTACCTTTACAAGTACATGTACATTTCAAGTACATGTACAAATGGGGGGAAAATCCCAAAATCAGAACTGAATATTTACAATAACAAAACTATATATTCAGCCCTGAAATCAGAATGATCCTGATCTGATGCCAGGTTCTCGCCACACCAGAATCACTTGGCCCCTCCCAAAAGCAGTAGGATCAGTAATACTATTACTACCTTTATAATGGGCAATAACCCAATTCAACTCCCAGGTAACAAAAGAGCCAAAGATAAAAACGTACCTGAGGGCCAAACCAGGCAAATCGTGATTCCTATAAGGAGGAACCCCTACCGTTAATTTACGCCGTCTTGTTCGCCCGACCACCACCCACGGACTGGTATGTGACGTCTGTTGTATAACCAGATAGCTGTGGCCCGCATGTCGAGCCCGCCGAGACATTTGATGGTCTCGGAGTGTATTTAAAAACTTTAACGCATATTTCGGACGGACGGACGCACGGACTGACGCACACGGACGGACGCACGGATACCCGGACATAATTGTGATCACTATATCTCGCTTTCCGCAAGCGGGCCCGACGAAAATCATGTTTACGACATACAGTATGTTTCATAAAATCATAATACATCAATGAAACCGTTCCAGGGGGCCGTTTCACTAAACTTCTTACGACTAAAATGTTCGTAAGTGCACATTTAAGATCTCTGTGAATTTCAATTTATGGATTTACATTTATTGAGCATAGGCTGCATATGCAGCCTATGCTCAATAAATGTAAATCCAATAATTATTTACAAGAAAACAATGTTAATGTGAAATTTACAGACTATCATAATTTTGCACTTACGAACATTTTAGTCGTACGAAGTTTAGTGAAACGGCCCCCTGATTCCTTCAAATGAAAAAAAAACAAGAAATGCGTCTGTCGAACGCGGATGCCACCTGCAGCGTATTTGAGAAACTGTGACAAAGTGGTTAACCGAAAAGTGTGACGGACGGACAGACAGACGGACAGACGGACAGACGGACGGTCCAAACACTATATGCCACCCGTTTCTTCGAAACCCGGTGGCATCAAAAGAATAATAAATGGAAAATGTATGGGATAAACAAATGCTTGCAAGCAGTATGGATACGACCAAACAGCCTACTAGTCATCCGATAAAAAATAAGGGATTGGTAAAATCGGTTCCTTTTCAATAAAGCGACACATTTACTCAGCTCTGAGGATCTAAGTTCTCGCAAATAAAAAAAAACTATTGGTCCCGCAAAACGTACCGGTACATGTTCATGTGTAAGGAAATTTACAGTAATAAAACATAGTAGCCACAGCTCCAGTTAAGGTGCGTAATTTGGAGGTAAATTTCTTATTTCTCCATCAAAAATGGCAAGTTGGGAGTGCTTTAGAATCGTCTCAATGAGACGATTCTAAAGGACTCCCAACTTGCCATTTTTGATGAAGAAATAACAAAATTTCACCCTAAGTTGGTCAAATTACGCACCTTAACTGGAGCTGTGATGGCATTATTGTATAACGAACCTGTACATTTTCATGTGGAAGGAAATGTACATGAATACATCATAGCATGATTATATGACACGTCATGAAAACGTTTTTTTTACAGTATAGTCTCCATCTATAACGCGAGTATAATGTACTAAAACTAAAGAAATACATTGCGTATGCATTCAAGATTAATATGGCTGGTGTCGCATACATGACATTAACACCTTCCATATATTGCACATTATATGATCAATATACTTGTATCATGTATTGGTACGTCCTGTGTTCGATATTTATTCCGTCAACACAGTGTGTATGTGCCGTGAAACACAGTGCCGTGAAACATTTTTGATATCCAGTCAATACTATTTTTGCATTTTACAGCCATTTGTAGGTGTTCACGGGATAAATAGAATAGTAGGATAGTGCCGTGAATGGGAAAAAATATCTGGCGAGACACGGAAACGGGATGTGCTCGGCAGAGCCTCGCCCATCCCGTTTCCTGAGCCTTGCCAGATATTTTTTCCCATTCACGGCACAAACCTACTATTCTCTATAACTAGTACCAATATTTAATTGAGATGAGGATTAGGATACATATGTTGCTGTGCCTGGAGAAATGGGGCTTATGGGTTTTGCGACCAGTGTAGATCCAGATCAAACAGCATACTCGTGTAGCCTAATAACGATTTACATTGTATATGCATTGTTAGCTGAATGCAGTGTGTTTCACTTATGTAATGACGAACAGTGCAGATCCTGATATGAGCGTTAGGCGTGATACAAGAAATGCGAACTACATGCAGTTGCCGATATTGATTTCGAATATCAGTAGCTTATTTCACCAAACTTGCAATGCATACTTATCTAGTAAAGTGTACTTTGAGGGAGTAATCATTTATTTTTCCCGAATTATTTCACATAGAACTAACGACTGCATATAGTCGATAATTAAAAGCATGCAGAATTATTATACTGAATGTATTACATTCAGTATAATAAAACTTAATACATTTATCCTTACATTGATAATTTCTCCCTCAAAGTTTACTTAGCAAGATAAGCATACTTGGCAATTTTGGTGAAATAGGCTACAGTTCTAGGAACAGTTTAGCTATTGAACAAATACATTTTTATCCCGTCAACACAGTGCGTATGTGCCGTGAAACACGGTGCCGTGAAACATTTTTGATATCCAGTCAATATAATTTTTGCATTTTACAGCCATTTGTAGGTGTTGACGGGATAAATAGAATAGTAGGTTAGTGCCGTGAATGGGAAAAAATATCTGGCGCGGCACAGAAACGGAATGTACTCGGCATCCCGTTTCCTGAGCCTTGCCAGATATTTTTTCCCATTCACGGCACTAACCTACTATTCTCTATAACACACTCCCGTAGCCTGATAACGGTCTATATTGATAGTTCGGTGAATGCCGGGTGTTTCATTGATGGAACGGCAAACAGGTTAGAGGCTCGGGTGCACAAGCCGATATGGATCTACACTGGTCGCAAAACCGATAAGCCCCATTTCTCCAGTCAGAGCCACATATTGGGGATTAGGATGCATATGGCTGTTTCATATTCATGTTTCATTCCATATTTCATATTCAGTTTACATTTAATCAATAGCAATGCATAAACAAATTTGAAATCGATTGTTTGAACCAGAACATCGCCAACGGTATGTATCCAATTGCTGTGGTGGTTGGATCATAAACATGCAATATTATTATTAAGCCAATCGTAAAGAAGTTTTCCTATAATGCAGGAACAATGGGTGGGGACGAATATATGGATGATGATAATGTGAAGCTAATTGCTGGTAAGTCATACAGAACGTATGTACTGGACGGAAGTTAAGTTATTTGACCTTAAGCTTGACCACTTGGTAGCATGGGTGGTGCGGGGAATGAAACTATGATTACTGTGCGCAGCGAATCTACTAATTGCTATTTGACCTTGGGCACGGGTGGGGAATGAAAATGTGAATGATCATATGAGCAACAAGTTGAAAGTTCATTCATCTGAACTTGGAAGCATAAAACGTGGCTTGTCAAGCCAATCGTCCATAGCTGTAGCAGAAGGGAAAACGTGACAGACAGAGGGATTACTTTTGCATCCCTATATCCTTACGCGATGGGTTAAAAACCTGGGGCCCGTTTCACTAAACTTCATACCACTAAAAATGTTCGTAAGTGCAAATTTAGGATCGTCTGGAAATTTCAATTGATGGACATTTATTGCCATAGGTGCATACCATGCGCAATAAATGTAAATCCAATAAGTATGTACAAGAAAACATTGTTAATGTGAAATCATAATGTTGCACTTACGAACATTTTAGTCGTACGAAGTTTAGTGAAACGGCCCCCTGGTAGTATTGAACAGTCATACGGCAGGTAAGAAACCCGACGGATAGGTTGCATCATTTAAGACACACGCGGCGTTTTGTTTATCATTGGAATGATCTTATGCGATGTCAACAGCTTACTAGAAACTACTCCGTACTGTCTGTTCCGCGTTTTGCTGCCGACGAACTTTTGGCTATTAAACACATTAAATCGATAAAATATTTAAAAGTAATTTGTTTTTTTTATCAATAACAAAAAGTCACCCTCCCCAAAAAAAATTATTTTATGAAATGGAATTTAACATGGGGGCTAAAAATAGATTTTTTTTTAAATATTTCTTTTGTTCGTGGACCGATTTTCAAAATCAAACTTTTGTTTTCTTAGATCTACATCATTTTCAAGCTATCTCGTCAGGTTTCGGAGTCAATTTCAAAACTTTTTCGTTTTTAATCCTTCAGGATCAAAAAACGAAAAGTTTTTCCTATAGGAATTTAACATGGGGAGTCAATTTCCAAAACTTTTCGTTTTTTGATCCTGAAGAATCAAGAACGAACAAATATTTTTTAGACTTAATGTGTTTAATAGCCAAAAGTTCGTCGGCAGCAAAACGTGGAACAGACAGTAGTAGTATGGTTAACATTACATGTACACACTTGAAACAGATTATTTCCTTGGAAGTCACTGTTGTCAACGTAGGTATATTCCATTATGTATAACACGTACACAATCACTTGATTAGCAACTGATTAAATATACTTCCACGTCGAAAAATGCACCAGTTTCCTCATCTATCAGATGTCACTCAGCTCTTTCTTGCGCCGGTGAATTACAAGACAATTCCATCACCACTTCCGGTATGTCGTATACTGCATCATGGGATTAATTACGTCACTTCACGACCGGTAATGGCGCGTGACAGTTTCGGACGCTATTTGAGACACGCCATGTGATTTTGTACCTTCGGACATCCGCGTAATTTCATTAAATACGTTTGCAAAATTTACAATAATATTCATAAATAAAGTCAAAAGTTTACATTTTCAGAGTACATGCGGAATATCTGAAAATTTTGTCAAATTTTGACGCCATTTACAGAAAATATTGTAAATTTTGTAAACTATTTCATGAAATTACACGGATGTCCGAAGGTACAAAATCACAGGGCGTGTTTCATTTGAAGGACGGAGTATTCCGTGCCGGATCACTGCTATACTTCCACCTCGTAGTCGTATTCATCGTCCTCGTCGCAGTCTCTCACGTTAGCACACAGGTAAAAGGCAAGGATGATTGCAATGAGCTGAAATAAAAAAATGTGCATATATGTCGGGTGCACGATTTCCACATCAACTGGAGTGGCATATATACACACATATTGACGGCTAGTTACAATAATTCGCCTCCGATATGTTATCTACGGCTACAATTTGACCCATTCAAAAAATGTGAGCAAACGAAGTGCATACCCAAATATGTTGATGTTATGTCAAAATTAAGTAAACTGTATATTTAAACATTTGCTCTGTATACATGTATAATGCCCTGTTTAACTGCATGTATATTGCCCTGTATAAATGCATATATATGGCTGTGTATTATAAGTGCATGTATATGGCCCTCATATATATGTGCATACATCTAGAAATGACGCTGTACATGTCCCTGAATATGACATGTAAATTTATATGTATATAATTCCAGCACAAACATATTTACACAATTCCCTAACATTTGATTGGTTCGTAGCAAGTCTCTGTCCAAAATCTATAACCCAGTAAACTCCCATGCCGAACTACTTTCCGTAACCGTGAGGTGCAGTTAAAATAATTCTTAAGAAAACGGAAAATAAACACATTTTCTTGATGAATTTATTTCAAATGCTGGAATTATAAGCAATGAATGGCCTTTTTTTGGAATTTATCGGGGATATAAACTTGGAAAAGTCGCGGGAATACTGGACGAGGCCTTCCGGCCTTCGTCCAGTATTCCCGCGACTTTTCCAAGTTTATACCCCGATAAATTCCACAAAAAGGCCATTCATTCCTATAATATACAAACGTGAGCGTGCATGTAAATGCACATGTATGTGTAGTATATGTGTTGTATTTGTGAGTGTGACAATCACCCCATCGTTGACAAAACATATTTATATTAACCTAAATATATAATTATTAAATCATCAATTAATAGATGTCCGTATCTAAGTAATAAACGTAGGCCCGATACGTGTAGCAACAATAATTATAAAAGAAGCAAAGTCACTTACCAAAAGTAGCGGAACAGACGCCGTTACTATGGTGATGATGACAAAATGATGCTCCAAGTAATCCAACGCTTTATTATAGCATCCCTGAAGCAGAAAATCACACGGGTTACATAAGAGTAAACATAGTGTGGGGGAACAGACGCTGTTACTATGGTGATGATGACAAAATGATGCTCCAAATAATCCAACGCTTTATTATAGCATCCCTGAAGCAGAAAATCACACGAGTAAACATAAGAGTAAACATAGTGTGGCGCTACAGGCGAAACATACAAGAACACAGTAAACATGTACATGGATACGGTAAATATGTTATAGGAGAATAAACTAGCGAGCATCCATCTACTTATAACAGAATGAATGTACTTAACTGGAGATTTGAAAGTTATTTTACTACCTTGACCTGGGAATGGGGGAAAAAATGTTGCGGTCGGAAACGAAATGAGAAACTCGAACACATGTACTGAGCGGTAAACTTCCAAGACCTTGAACTTGTGAAGGGGGGCACCGCCGGGGCGGGGAATGATCATGCACATGAAGTGTGAAATCAATTGCTCATAATCACATGACGTTTCAAGCAAATCGGCAATGCGATAACAAAGTTATAGCAGAATGGACAACGTGACGGAAGGACGGACGTAAAGACGGACATTTGCATCCCTATATCCCAATATCGCTACACGATGCGATAAGAAACGAGGGCGTTTTCTTCAAGGCATAGTCCCATTTCTCCATTATCACTGACCACAATGGCCATACGTCCCATTTCTCAATTCTCACTGACCACAATGGCCATAGTCCCATTTGTCCATTCTCACTGACCACAATTGCCATACGTCCGATTTGTCCATTCTCACTGACCACAATGGCCATAAGTCCCATTTGTCCATTCTCACTGACCACAATTGCCATAAGTCCGATTTCTCCATTCTCACTGACCACAATGGCCATAAGTCCCATTTGTCCATTCTCACTGATCACAATGGCCATACATCCCATTTCTCAATTCTCACTGACCACAATGGCCATAGTCCAATTTCTCCATTCTCACTGACCACAATGGCCATACGTCCCATTTCTCAATTCTCACTGACCACAATGGCCATAAGTCCCATTTCTCCATTCTCACTGATCACAATGGCCATAAGTCCCATTTCTTCATTCTCACTGACCACAATGGCCATAAATCCCATTTCTACATTATCACTGACCACAATGGCCATACATCCCATTTCTACATTCTCACTGACCACAATTGCCATAAGTCCCATTTCTCCATTCTCACTGACCATAATGGCCATAAATCCCATTTCTACATTCTCACTGACCACAATTGCCATAAGTCCCATTTCTACATTCTCACTGACCACAATTGCCATAAGTCCGATTTCTCAATTCTCACTGACCACAATGGCCATAAGTCCCATTTGTCCATTCTCACTGACCACAATTGCCATAAGACCCATTTCTCCATTCTCACTGACCACAATTGCCAAAGTCCGATCTACCCATCTCAATGTATAAGACCTCACTGACATCATGTCATCCTCAGACACAATGTAGCCCCATTTTCTCCGTTCTTCACTGACCACAAATGCCATATGCCCCATTTCTCCTGTTTCTCACTGACCACAACTGCCATAAGCCCCATTTCTCCGTCACTAGACCACACTGCCATTCAAAGTCCCATCTACAATCCCTTCTACTGACCCCAACAAATCCGTCCCATTCTCCATTTCTCACTGACCAACAATGCACTGTTCTCACCACACCATTGCCATAAGCATTCTCATGTTTCTCATTCTCACTGACACCATTGTCCATCTCAACTGACCCACGAATTTGCTAGCCATTTTCTCAATGAAAACCACCCCATGCCCATAGTTTCATCTATTCTCACTGACCATCCATAAGTCATGACCACAATTGTCGATTTCTCATTCTCACTGACCACGAATAGCCCCATCGTACAATGGCTCCCATTTCTTTCACTGACCACATTGCCATAAGTCGATTTCTCAGTCCCTTTTCCACAGGACAATTGCCATAAGTCGAGGTTTCTCCATTCTCACTGACCACAATTGCAAAGTCCATTCTCAATTCTCATGACACAAATCGTCCCAATAGTCATAACTTTTCCATTCTCACTGACCACAATTGACATAAGCCCCATTTCTCCGTTCTCACTGACCACAACTGCCATAAGCCCCATTTGTCCGTTCTCACTGACCACAATTGTCATAAGTCCCATTTCTCCATTCTCACTGACCACAATTGTTATAAGTCCCATTTCTCCATTCTCACTGACCAAAACCACAATGGCCATACGTCCCATTTCTACATTTTCACTGACCACAATGGCCATACGTCCCATTTCTTCAATCTCACTGACCACAATTTCCATAAGTCCCATTCTCACTGACCACAATGGCCATACGTCCCATTTCTACATTCTCACTGACCACAATTGCCATAAGTCTCATTTCTTCATTCTCACTAACCACAATTTCCATAAGTCCCATTCTCACTGACCACAATTGCCATAAGCCCCATTTCTCCATTCTCACTGACCACAATTTCCATAAGTCCCATTCTCACTGACCACAATTGCCATAAGCCCCATTTCTCCATTCTCACTGACCACAATTTCCATAAGTCCCATTTGTCCATTCTCACTGACCACAATGGCCAAACTTCCATTTCTACATTCTCACTGACCACAATGGCCATACGTCCCATTTCTACATTCTCACTGACCACAATTTCCATAAGTCCCATTCTCACTGACCACAACAATTGCCATAAGCCCCATTTCTCCATTCTCACTGACCACAATTTCCATAAGTCCCATTTGTCCATTCTCACCGACCACAATGGCCAAACGTCCCATTTCTACATTCTCACTGACCACAATTGCCATAAGTCTCATTTCTTCATTCTCACAGACCACAATTTCCATAAGTCCCATTCTCACTGACCACAATTGCCATAAGCCCCATTTCTCCATTCTCACTGACCACAATGGCCATACGTCCCATTTCTACATTCTCACTGACCACAATTGCCATAAGTCCCATTTCTCCAATCTCACTGACCACAATTGCCATAAGTCCCAGTTCTCCATTCTCAATGACCACAATTGTCAAAGTCCGATTTCTCAATTCTCACTGACCACAATGGTCATAAGTCCCATTTCTCCATTCTCACTGACCACAATGGTCATAAGACCCATTTGTCCATTCTCACTGACCACAATTGCCATAAGCCCCATTTCTCCGTTCTCACTGACCACAACTGCCATAAGCCCCATTTCTCCGTTCTCACTGACCACAACTGCCATAAGCCCCATTTCTCCGTTCTCACTGACCACAATTGTCATAAGTCCCATTTCTCCATTCTCACTGACCACAATTGTCATAAGTCCCATTTCTCCATTCTCACTGACCACAATTGCCATAAGTACCATTTCTCCATTCTCACTGACCACAATTGTCAAAGTCCCATTTCTACATTCTCACTGACCACAATGGCCATAAGTCCCATTTCTCCATTCTCACTGACCACAATGGCCATACGTCCCATTTCTACATTCTCACTGACCACAATTGCCATAATTCTCATTTCTTCATTCTCACTGACCACAATTTCCATAAGTCCCATTCTCACTGACCACAATTGCCATAAGCCGCATTTCTCCATTCTCACTGACCACAATGGCCATACGTCCCATTTCTACGTTCTCACTGACCACAATGGCCATAAATCCCATTTCTACATTCTCACTGACCACAATTGCCATAAGTCGATTTCTCAATTCTCAATGACCACTAATGGCCTACCGTCATTTCTCCGATTTCTCCACTGACAACATGCCAGCCGAAAGTTTCTCAATTCTCACTGACAATGGCATAATCCCATTTCTCCTTTCTCATTGACCACAATTGCATACCCCATCCGTTTCATCAATCCTAAGCCCCATTCTCACTGACCACAATGTCATAAGTCCCCATTTCTCCATTCTCACTGAAAACCACAATGGATAGTTTCCATTTCTCCTTCTCACTGACCACTTCAACTGCCATAAGCCCATTTCTACCGATTTCTCCCATCTGACACATGTCATACGTCCATTCTCATCGCACTGACCACAATTGTTTAAGTCTCATTTCTCATATACACAAAATTTCATAAGTCCATTCTCCCCCACCATTCTGGACCACACTTGAACAATTTCCATAAGTCCATGTCCATTCTCAATGACCACAATGGCCAAAACTCCATTTCTTCATCACTGACCACTGGCCATACGTCCCATTTCTACCATTCTACTGACCACAATTTCCATAGTCCCATTCTCACTTGACCACAACATGCACTAAGCCCCATTTTCCATCACTGACATTGCCATAAGTCCAGTTTCTTCCATTCTCAATGACCACATTGGTCAAAGTCCGATTTCTCATTCTCACTGACCACCAATGTCATAAGTCCCATTTCTCCATTCTCACTGACCCACAATTGACATAAGCATTTTAATCCGTTCTCATGACCACAATTGCCTAAGCATTTGTCCGTTCTCACTGACATCAATTGTCATAAGTCCCATTTCTCCATTCACTGACCACAATTGTTATAAGTCCCATTTTTCCATTCTCAACTTGACCAAAACACATGGCCATACGTCCCATTTCTACATCATGACCACAATTTCATAAGTCCCATCTCACTGACCACATTCTCACTAGACACATCTAGTCATTTGTCCAATTCTCACGACCACAATGCCAAACGTCCATTTCTACATTCTTCACGACAATTGCCATAAGTTCTCATTCTCATTCTCACAGACACATAAGTTTCCCATTCTTCACTGACCACAATTGCCTAAGCCCATTTCTCCATCACTGACCCAAGGCCATACGTCCATTTCTACTCACTGAAAACCACCAATTGCCTAAGTCATTTCTCCCATCTCACTGACCACAATTTTGCATAAGTCCCAGTTCTCCATTCTCAATGACCACATTGTCAAAGTCGATTTCTCAATTCTCACTGACCACAATGGTTTCCATAAGTCCCATTCTCCATTCTCACTGACCACAATGGTTAAGACAATTTGTCCATTCTCATGACCACAATGCCATTAAGCCCATTTCTCCGTCACTGACCCACATGCCATAAGCCCCATTTCTTCCGTCCATGAACCACCCCACTTTGCCATAAGCCCCACTTCGTCACTGACCACAATGTCCATAAGTCCCATTTCTACCATTCATGACCACAATTGTCATAAGTCCCATCCTTCTCACTGACCAATTCATAAGTCCATTTCTCCATTCACTGACCACAATGCAAAGTTTCCCATTTCTTCTCACTGACCACAATGGCCATAAGTCCCATTTCTTCATTCTCATGACCACAATTGCCATACGTCCCTTTCTACATTCTCACTGACAATTGCCATATTCTCATTTCTTCATTTCACTGCCACAATTTCCATAAGTCCCATCAATGACCACCAATTGCCATAAGCCGCATCATTTCTCATTCTCACTGACCACAATGGATTAGTCCCATTTCTACGTTCTCACTGCCACATTTGGCCTAAATCCATTTCTTCATCACTGACCACAATTCCACCTAAGTCCGATTTCTCAATTCTCACTGACCACAATGGCCTACGTCCCATTTCTCCATTCTCACTGACCACAATTGCCATAGTCGATTTCTCCATTCTCATGACCACATTGCCATAAGTCCCAGTTCTCCATTCAATGACCACAATTGTCAAATCGATTTCTCATTTCACTGACCACAATGGTCATAAGTCCCATCCCATTCTCACTGACCACAATTGAATAGCCCCATTTCTCGTCACTGACCACACTTTGCCATGCCCCATTTGTCCGTTCTCACTGACCACAATTTGTATAAGTCATTTCTCATCACTGCAAATGTTATAAGTCCATTTCTCATTCTCTGAAAACCACAATGGCCATACGTCCCTTTCTACATTTTCACTGACCCACAATGGCATACGTCATTTCTCATCTCATGACACAATTTCCATAAGTCCCTTCTCATGACCACAATTGCCTAAGTCCCATCACTGATTTTCACAATTGCATAAGCCCCATCATCACTGACCACAATTTGGCCATAGTCCCATTTCTACATTCTCACTGACCACATTGCCATAAGTCATTTCTTATCACTAACCCAATTTCATAAGTCCATTCTCACTGACCACAATTGCCATAATGGCCCCATTTCTCCATTTCTCACTGACCACCCAATTTCCATAGTCATTCTCACTGACCACAATTGCCATAAGCCCCATTTTCCTTCTCATGACAATTTCCATAAGTCCCATTTGCCTTCTCACTGACCACAATGGCCATACGTCCATTTCTATTCTCATCCACAATGGATGCCCTTTCTACATTCTCATGCCATTTTATAAGTATTCTCACTGACACAATTCCATTTAAGCCCCATTTTCTCCATTCTCACTGACCACAATTTCCTAGTCCCATTTGTCATTCACCGCATGGCCCCCAACGTCCCATTTCTACATTCTCATGACCATTGCCATAAGTTATTTCTTCCATCCAGACCACAATTTCATAAGTCCCATTCTACACCACAATTTGCATAAGCCCCATTCTCCATTCTCAGACATGGCATCGTCCATACATTCTCACTGACCACAATGCCATAAGTCCCATTTCTCCAATCTCACCCACAATGGCATCGTCCCATTTCTACATTCTCATGACCACAATGGCCATACGCCCATTTCTATTCTCACTGACCACAATGGTATGTACATTTCTCCTTCTTCATGACCACATTGCCTCGTCCCATTTCTCAATTCTCACGGACCACAATGGCCATACGTCATGTACATTCTCATGACCCACCCATTTCATAGTCATTTCTCATTCTCTGACCACAATTGGCCATAACGTCCCATTTCTACCATTCTCACTGACCACCAATTGCAATTAAAAAAGCCCCATTTCTCCATCAATGACCACAATGGCCATAAGTCCCATTTCTCCAATCTCACTGACCACAATGGCCATACGTCCCATTTGTCCATTATCACTGACCACAATGGCCATACGTCCCATTTCTACATTCTCACTGACCACAATTGCCATAAGCCCTATTTCTACATTCTCACTGACCACAATTGCCATAAGTCCCATTTCTCCAATCTAACTGACCACAATGGCCATACGTACCATTTGTCCATTCTCACTGACCACAATGGCCATACGTCCCATTTCTACATTCTCACTGACCACAATGGCCATACGTCCCATTTCTACATTCTCACTGACCACAATGGCTATACGTCCCATTTCTCCATTCTCACTGACCACAATTGCCATACGTTCCATTTGTCCATTCTCACTGACGACAATGGCCATACGTCCCATTTCTCCATTCTCACTGACCACAATGGCCATACGTCCCATTTCTACATTATCACTGACCATAATGGCCATACGTCCCATGTCTCCATTCTCACTGACCACAATTGCCATACGTCCCATTTCTCCAATCTCACTGACCACAATGGTCATACGTCCCATTTCTCCATTATCACTGACCACAATTGCCATAAGTCCCATTTCTCCATTCTCATTGACCACAATTGCGATAAATCCCATCTCTCCATTTACTTGTCAACTCTGATATATGAATCTGCATCAAAAAAGCCAGGAGCACAATTTGACATAGTGACAAACATTCCTGTCCAACTTTTGGAAATACGCGTGACACAAAAGTGTGATGAAATTTGTGATCAACAAACTTGCCAATTTACTCTAAGTCAAGGGTCATAACTCCATCCTTACTGAATGAATCCGCAAACACAACTCCAGATGCACAACTACACATGCTGATTAACATTCCTATACAGTGCCATGCCTGTAACTCAAATACTGTTTTGAGTTACTGGCGAAACAAGTTAAACATCAGCAGTTTTCACTAAGTCAATGACCATAACTCCTCCACCCATACTCTGAATCAAAATCACCAGTAGCCGATTTCATCAACATTGCAAAGTATACTTATCTAGCAAAGTATACTTTGACGGAGAAATTTTCAATTTTAGGATAAATTTAATAATTGTTATTATACTGAATTTATTACATTATCACAGCCATTATGGCTGTGATAATGTAATAATTCAGTATAATAATTCTGCATACTTTTAATCATCAAATATATGCAGTCGTTAGTTCTATATGACATAATGCATTTCGGGAAAAATAAATGATTACTCCCTCAAAGTATACTTTGATAGAAAAGTATACTTTGCAATGTTGGTGAAATCGGCTACAGATATACAATTCGACAACTTTTCACTACGTCAAGGGCCATAACATCGGCAAATACTGGATTAATTCGCATCTAAAACTCCATGTGCACAACTTCACATGATGACACATATTTCTATAAGGTTTCATGACTGTAGCATAAACAGTGTTTCAATTATGTACGATACAAGTTGAAAATGGCCACTCTGCGAATATTGGATGGATGAACCCGCAACTAAAACTCCAGGTGCGCAACTTCACATGATGAAAAGTATTCCTATACGGTTGCATGACGGTAGCTCAAATAGTTTTTGCGACACAAGTTGTAAATTGGCACTTTTCAAGTCAATGGCATTAACTCTGCGATTACTAGACGAATCCGCATATAAAACCCCAGTGGCCCGTTTCACTAAACTTCTTACGACTAAAATATTCCTAAGTGCAAATTTAAGATCGTCTGTAAATTTCGATTTACGGATTTACATTTATTGATCATAGGCTGCATATGCAGCCTATGCTCAATAAATGTAAATCCAATAATTATTTACAAGAAAACAATGTTAACGTGAAATTTACAGACTCATAATTTTGCACTTACGAACATTTTAGTCGTACGAAGTTTAGTGAAACGGCCCCCTGGTGGGCAACTGCACATGATGACGATATTCCTGTAAAATTTCGCGACTTCTGGAGAGACGTGCGACACAAATTTTGTGACGGACGGACAGACAACCATGCCAAACAAAATATTTATACCGTCAACACAGTCACAGTGAGTATGTGCCGTGAAACACAGTGCCGTGAAACATTTTTGATATCCTGTCAATACGACCTAATCACTGCGTATGAATATGTGCGGTGATTGGGGTTATTTGTTTTGCATTTTAAAGCCATTTATTGACGGGATAAATAGAATAGTAGGTTAGTGCAGAGCCTCGCCCATCCCGTTTTCTAAGCCTTGCCAGATAGTTTATCCCATTCACGGCACTAACCTACTATTCTCTATATCTCCCCATATATGTGGGAGACATAACTGGGCGTGTGGGTGAAGCAGTTAACAAACGGGAAAAGGAGTTGACTGTTGAAAATTGGCAACAACAATTAGCAAATGAATTACACACATCCGTGAAACGATTTACAGGCGTTTGTAATTCATACTGATGATTTTATCAATGTAATATTGTGTGACGGACGCAGGCACGGGCATGGGCAAAGTGGCGGCGGTGGGAGGTGGCATATAAAATGTGTGTTATAAGCATACATAAGCAACAGAAACACTGCTTGTAAATGTAGGACTACGGCCAGTATTTATAAATGGACGTTTAAATGTTTATACATGTGCCCCGTACCCCACACCACAGACACATGTCAAAATATCCAGAAACAATCTCTACGTACGTGTGTATATAGTGCGGGGTTGTCTTTGTGCGTCCGAAACTCCGTATTGGGCGGGCCGTAGACCGGGGGCCCGTCGTATTTGTCGTTGTTGCCCTGGCACATGACCTTGCTCTTTCCCTGGACACAGCAGCTAACGGGTACGTGTACTATAATGCAATTGATGAGCAATGACTGATTTGTTGACTGATTCCATATCGTTTTATTTAGAGAAGATACATGTATGATACAACGCGAAAAACGGAAAGTGAAAGTGTATGGGTTAACGTCCCAGCAACAGCTATGGTCTTATAGAGACGGGCGCCTGTTTAGTGAAATGGCTATACTATCAATCTACCTTATGTGCATATAACTGATTGATTGCTTGTGGTTTTACGTCCGTTCTAAAGCAATGTTATAAACCAATGGCGAAATAAAGTGACTGATTGATTGATAACTATGTTGATTTAGTGATTGATTGATTGATTGGTTGATTGATTGATTGATTGATTCGGGTCGATATATCTGTTCAGCAACACGGTCATATGTAACTGTAACTGGAGAAATGGGGCTTATGGGTTTTGCGACCAGTATAGATCCAGATCAGCCTGTGCATTCGCAGTCTGATCTGGATATGTACTGTTCGCCATTCCATCAATGAAACCCCGGTCCTGCTTCAAACAAACAGTATGTATCCATATCAGACTGTAGGAACGTGTTATTTGATCAGGAGCGACAGTGGTCACAAATCCCATAAGCCCCATTTCTCCAGTCACAGCCACAATATATATACAGACGAGGCAATCAGAGTGAACCAGGAATTGAACGGAACCTGCTCATTTTGTAGCAATGTATTGTCGTACACCTTTTGTATTCCTGATAAAATATATTAAGTTGGCTGATGGGACATTATCACTAGCATACAACAGGGACGTCGGGACAGGTCCGGCAGAATCCGGCAACTGCCGGACCAAAACTATGTTTTTATTGAAATATTCCGAATTCATATACCAAATAATAATTTCAGGAATTCTCATTTCTCATAAAAGTGTATGTTGTTACCACTCAGTTGAACCGTCTCGGCGAGACGGTTCTACTGAGTGGTAACAACATACACTTTAGATGGGAAGCGAGGGCACCCAGTAGATTCGCCGGAACAATCGTATGATGCTTACGGCGCCGCTGTAAAACTAAATAATAGTAGTCAGGTGGCTCAACCCCATATTTTCCCAAAAGGTAGAAATTTACTCCTAAAATCATTTTTTTGCATTTTTGATTAGACCATGGCATGTAGAAACAGAATCCATCGGGTGTGGACTTCAACCTGGCTTGGCTTTTTCAAAATCCAAGATGGCTAGAAATGACATAACTTCTGATCAAATTGAGTTAGCCAAGTGATATTGGTGTCTAGACATAGGTTTTCGGGGCCAGGGATTCTGTTTCTGACATGAAATATATGTTTCGACTTAGTCCTTTGTATATAAATCCAATATGGCCACCAAGATGACCGCCAAAATGCTAGAAATGACATAAAAACTGAACATTTTGACATATGAAGATGTTCTTGGTGTCTATACATAGGTTTTCTGGGTCAGAGATTCTGTTTCTGATGTGAAATGTATGTTTCTTGTTAGTTCTGTGTATAAAAATTCAAGATGGCCGCCAAGATAGCCACTGAAAAATGAATCCATCAGAAACGCCCCAAGCTAAATGTCATTTAAGGCACGCTTAAACAAACATACATCCAAAGCATATAGTTCACTAGTTGGACTCACTGCCTCCAGCGCTGGGTCGTGTGCGTGGCTGGGGTGGGCGGGCGCGGCGGTTCGGAATGGATGACGTGGTTATTGTTTCTAGAATGCTGGTGAAGAAGCGTGTGTATTGCAGCGGTAAGTAATGATTTTGTTTCTAATTGTTCAAACAATGCCATTTATTTCTACTTGTTCCTTAGCCATTTCTCATATCATGACACTGAGTCGAACCACAAAAATGTGGGTTGAACTGGTCATCAAGCCCACGTTTTTGATGATGCAATTCAGCAGAGCATCACATGAAGGCGACTGGCCACTCCACATCACAACAGCAGAAGCTATGTTGCCCTACATGTTCGCGGCCAATCACCACAACTACGCTAGATATGGACTGTATTATGTTCGGTCGATGACGTGGTTGGGGCCTGAACTCGAGGATAAATTCATCAAAGGCGAACAAACCATGCATCACATGGATGGCCTGTGGAATGGAATGCCAACAGACCAATTCATTGAGACCACCTGGATGAGGAAAGGACACGGTCCACAAGGGGTCATTGGTGACACCCAAAACGCTAAAACAATGGCAACTTGGGTACATAGTAGGAATGCTGTGCAGGGACACTTACCAATTGATCTACGAAGAATGACAGGCAGTTCCGATTCCGTACAGATGACGCACAAGGAGGAGGACACATTCCGTGTACGACGAGATGCAGAAGACCGGGCCTCAATACGAACAACTCTCGAAAGTTGCATTGATCCAATGGATCCCGACTCACATGAAGCTGGAGCTCTACTGAATATTTCGACAGGACAAATTGCAAACTCTGCAGTGAATGTTGACAGCGCCGTCGAAATCGGCAAGGAGCTGCTAACACAGTTTGAGACCACGTGGCCGGATGGATTTTATGGCAGGCTCTCCAAGCATGTTGCGACCTTCGCTTCCCAGAAAAAGCATGTTCTTGTTGGTGAACACAAAGTGTTGGATCAGGAGGCCATCTATGCCAGAGTAATAGGTCTTCTAGTTAGCAACAGAGATATTGACTTACCACAAGTACTCGCAACCGAGCTGGCAGCATACCCACCATCCATGTTCAATGGCGATGGGAGCATGAGAGTGGCGACCGGCAAATCAATACTCAAGAAAACTCTTGCCGTAGAAGTGGCATTGAGAAGTTGGGGCTCTCCAACTGTGGTGGTCTTCGATGTCTCGGCTGTTCTCTGGACGATTGACTGGCCTGCAAAGGGCACTGTTCAGACGTTTGTTCAAGGTTTCATAGTTTGGTTGGACTCCAAACTCACTAAGAGTGATGTGTATCTTGCATTTGACAGGTACCTTGACTACTCAACCAAGAGCAGCACCCGAGCAACGCGATCCACTACGTCCGCACGGGTCCACAAACTCAATCTGAAGTCACCACTTCCACCCCGTGATTCGGTGCTCAGAAGTACGCACAACAAGGTACAGATGAATCACTTGATTTGTGAACACATCCTGACTGATAGCGATTTCCTCAGGCATGCAACACATGACCATCACCTTGTGGTGACTGGAGATGATGCAGTTCCTATACAGGTGTTCAAGGGGCGAAAACTACCTCATGTACAACTGACTTCTAAAACACGAGGAGGCAGATATCATCATGACCCAGCAGGCCATTTTCCTTGGCCAGGATCCACAGGCCAGAGTCGCCGTCGTAGCTGATGACACAGATGTTTTCGCGTTACTGCTCCACCACTATGCATCACAGAACCTGCAGTGTCCCATGATTATGCAGTCTCCCATTCATGGCCGTACATGTGTTGACATCCCAGCAACAGTGAAGAAGCACTCCGATATCACCTCACAGGTCCTGGCCCTTCATGCCATAAGTGGATGCGATATTGTGGCGGCCACTTACGGAGTTGGAAAGGTAACGGCAATATCAGTGGCAAAGAAAGGACTTAAACTCGACACTGTTGGTAAAGTGGATGGTAATATGAAGCAGGTTGAGACGGAGGCAACCACGTTTATGGTTGCATGTTATGGTAGCAAACTCAAGTGAGACTCCATGACAGAGTGCCGCCAACGCATGTGGGCGCTGAAAACCGGAAAGAGTACTTCATCTGCCCCAAAACTGTGCTCTCTCCCACCAACAACTCCGGCATTCGTCCAAAATGTGTTCAGATGTCATTATCAAGTTGCACAGTGGTATGGGGCTCTAGAAGCGGATCCACCTACCCTTAACCCAGAAGAGTTTGGATGGGAGGCAGACCATGTCAATAAAGCTCTATCTCCTCACACTGTTGTTGGGGGAGTACCTCTAGCTCCTGAAACTGTTCTCAAGCTCATTCGATGTGGCTGTGAGTCGGAACGAGCCTGTAAAGGCAACAACTGCGGATGCACTGGACGCCAAGTCGCATGTACCATCTTTTGTGGCTGTGGGTTAGGGCTTGACTGCCATAACCCATTCAATGACAAGCTGTCTACTGAGGATGATGATGACGAGGATGTGCCAGACGAATGTACTAATTCTGAGTAATTGTAGCATAATGATAATTACACATATATACATTATCAATGCTGATGTTCTTTCAATATGCATGTTGTAACTCATTATTGATGCAAATGTGAAAGGGTGTGTATTTCCTGAAACGTTCACAATTCACGAACACAGACATTAACTTCATGAATGAGCCATTGCATAGTGACATGTATTGTTACAATCTTGCCATTGTGACCAGCGTAGCCGTATGTTGTTCATTATTCAGTCACCATGGCACAAATGTATTATGTTTACTGACACTACGTTAAATCTGTTTTTATCACCAGACACATAGATCTATTAGGGGCCATGTCATTTGAAATGTGTACATGAACGTCTACATGTACTTGTATCAACACGTACATGTTTCTACACAACTTGGTTGCGAAAACAATCACATGGTTTTCACTGGTTTCGCTTATTTGTTTCGTATATTGCATCGCAACATGTAGGCAAACACTTGTCGTTGGTTGAATGGAGATCATACATGTATTTCCTTGGCTACAAGTAGACGTACACATACACATATCAAACCACAAGGTCCCTATTTTGCCAACAATAATTGTTGGCATCAGCTATTTTCATCAGATGACTGAATAAGATTTCAACAACTGATCATTATTATCAACGCTCTATGTCATGTATGACTAAAATAATTAAAATGATTTTTAAAAATTAAGCAGTCATTCTGTAGGTCATATTTGATTTTCCTGCAACACCAACACCAATATTGGTCACACCACCAAAAAAACCCGATATCTAGAACCAAAGATCACATTCGTAAGTCAATTTGTTCATAAGTTGTGTCATTTTAACATTTTGGCTGTGATCTTAGCGGCCATCTTGGGTTTTTATACATAGGACTAAGTCGAAACACATATTTGACATCAGAAACAGAATATGCATGCAATCCTATGTTTAGACCCCAAGCTTACCTTCCTTAGTCAATTTGTTTTTGCATTTTGGCGGCCATCTTGGTGGCCATCTTGGATTTTTATATGCATTTTGGCGGCCATCTGGGATTTTTCTATACATGACTAACTCTAAACATACATTTCACATCAGAAACAGAATCCCTGACCCCGAAAACCTATGTCTAGACACCAATATCACCTTCCTACGTCAATTTGTTTAGAAGTTATGCCATTAGTAGCATTTTGGCGGCCATCTTGGCGGCCATCTTGGATTTGTATATACAGGACTAACTCGAAACATACATTTCACATCAGAAACAGAATCTCTGTCCCTGAAAACCTATGTCTGGGCGCCAAGATCACCTTCCTACGTCAATTTGTTCAGAAGTTATGCCATTTCTAGTATTTTGGCGGCCATCTTGGAGGCCATCTTGGATTTGTATATACAGGACAAATTCGAAACATACATTTCACATCAGAAACAGAATCTCTGACCCAGTAAACCTATGTTTAGACACCAGGATCACCTTCCTAAGTCAATTAGTTCAGAACTTATGCCATTTCTAGCATTTTGGCGGCCATCTTGGCGGCCATCTTGGATTTTGAAAAAGCCAAGCCAGGTTGAAGTCCACACCCGGTGGATTCTGTTACTACATGACATGGACTAATCAAAAATGCAAAGAAATGATTTTAGGAGAAAACTTCTAGGTACCCTGACTGTGCCACTGGACTATAGTATCAATTAATATATGCACACTAGCTTGTATATTAATGAGCATGGCTGGGACATAATGCTATATATATATAGACTTGTAAATAATAACGTCTATAATGAGACACGCCTTGTGATTTTGTACCTTCGGACATCTGCGTAATTTCATTAAATACGTTTAAAAAATTTACAATAGTTTTCATAAATAAAGTAAAAAGTTGACTAAATTTTTCAGAGTACACGCGTGTACTGTGAAACTTTTGTCAACTTTTGACGCCATTTATGAAAAGTATTGTAAATTTTGTAAACGTATTTAATTAAATTACGCAAAAGTTCGAAGGTAAAATGTCACATAGCGAGTCCCATATGGGAGTTGTCATTCTGCGAACAGTTCTTCAAGCGTTAGTCGGATTTCATGATAGCGCATGCGCATTTCGTGTTCATGCTGTGTTTTTATCCAAGCATATTTGCTTGGATATAGTCCTTATACCGTTTTTGAGACCTCACATGTTTTATGCAAATGAGTAATTGTCGACCAACGAACGTACTTCATGCTTCATGATTCTAGCTACGCCACGTGAGAGAGTTCCAAAGCGAGCGGTGCATTATGAACGTGTCACTCACATTTTTGGCCAGCAACATTTTTTTTCAGCTACAGTTATATTTTTAAAAACAGTTTGTGATTTTATAAAATATTAACTGTCGTGTTTCATAATAAATATTTTGTTAGGAAGTTATATTTTTAGCGCAATGATCGACCGCTCCACATGTAATTTATACGTAGTTATACGCCATCAAAAATAGTTCTGATAGTGAGCTAACATTATATTGTGTAGTGTAATACATGTGTTGTAAATTTTTCTGTACGACATTTATATTACAAAATGTTTATCTGATTTAATATAATATAAACTGACATGTATTAATTTGAGTATATTATTTTTCACGCGCAATGATACAATTAACCTCGTGTCTGATGAAAAGTAGTTTCCGTTTCCGCCATTTTATGCCGACAAATTACAGAATCGTTTACATAGTCATAGGTCAATGGCTCGATAAAATCCAACATTGGACAGCGAAATGATGATGATTTAAAACAGAAACATTGTTTTTTGACAGTTACATACCGCATGCTTTAAATAATCATCTTGAGCCATCGATATTATTAATCAGTGTCCATTTTACTTAAAACATCAACTAATCTATAATGACGTTACACAGAAAATGCAGTACGATACACTTCACAAAGGAAACATTGTCTTAGAGTTTGAATAATTTTAGGTCCCGCCGAACGAACGAGTACGCCGAAATATATTTCCGTACAAATCCAAAAACCTATTTATTATATACCCGTTCAACAAAACATGCATCCTAACCAAATGCGACTCTCTATTATTTTTGTTGAACAATCCGAGCGCCTGTGATGGCTTCAGTTTATGCAAATTGACATGGTAATTTCGCGCACCTGAATCGAAACAATAATCAGGGGTTGAAATTTCACTCGCCCAGCTCGCCATGGTGAGTGCTTTTTGTGGCGGTCGAGTACTTTCTACAGGCACTCCCCCAGTTTGGCGAGTGAAAGATTTGGTCAGGATTTTATTTTTGGAAGAAATTGCCAATTAATTCCATCGATAACGGCCAACAAACGGTATTAATTCAGCGACCATTTGTTGTTTACAGTTTACGTCAATTTGCGGGAAGTAAGATTCAAGCAGTGTGTATGTACACGGTTACGGGTAGAATCTCTAGCGATTTTGAACACGGTCCATATCGGGCAAGTTTAATTCACGGATTATTTGTCGGCTTTAAGCGGCCGGGCTAACAAATAATAGGACTGCGAGTATAGACTAGTGTATACGCGGCCACATATATCGTCTCGTATACAGTTGGGTTAACGCGCATTTCAGACGCCGAACATAACGGCTTGGGACGAAACGGTCGGCGCCGGGTCCGAAACCATTACATTTAGTAATTAAGGCAGCACGCAGCGCATGCAAACATAGCCACTATAAATTAAACTAAATCTATGTCACTCAACGCTTATAGAAAATAAGAAGTGTGCAAGCCTCTGAGCAAATTCGCTGCTATTTGTTTGTTTATGTTCATTTAATACTTAAAATATAAATAACAATAATAGTGAATATGTCTCATACGTTTTGGTAATGATCATATGTAAAAGTTTTTTTTTTATAAATAAGATGCAACATTACAAAAACTGGAAATAGCAATTTATTTTTAAAAAAAACTGGGCAAGTAACTTTTTGACCTGGGCAAGTACTTTTTTTTTTATTTTCTACCTACCTTGGTTCTACCTTGGTTGAAGGCCGTTTCTTGTAAGCTATGCTTGTACTGGCCTATTTTAGCGACGTCAAATTGGATAATTGTCTTTGAAACTGGGGGGAGAGCGCAACTAAATCATGGTTAAAATGTCTGTACAATATTTTCACGTGTTGAATTTGCTGGGTCTCTTCTTCCAGGCGGAGTTGAGTGAACTTTTGAAACTATTTAGTGTGTTCGAATTTACACAATCACTAGGGAGTGCATTCCAGTCTGTGACGACTCTTTGAGAGAATACTTTTTGTCGCAACTGCGAAGGATTTCAGGACTTTCAGTCCTTTGATTATATCCATCGGTTATAAGCCAGCAAGCAAACAGTGATCAGGCTCCATGTGCAGGGAATGTTATCTCAAGTATTTATTTATGTATTTACTTAATGTTATTTAACGACCCGTCAACAGCTAAGGTCATTTTAGGCCGGGTTAATGGGGTCGAATCCCATATGTTGTGATGGGGGTAAATCGAAAATCAGAACTGAATATTTACAGAAGAAGAATTCGGTGTCACGCCTGCCGAAGAATTTGACCATACCATGACATTGTGATGCTAAAGTAAGCATCACACTAATCTAATCGTCAGAGAAGTGCATGCTCTAAACACGACAAAGGTCAAGGTTGAAGAAAAGTTTGGACACAAAAAAATGGCTAAGTGTTTCCACAAACACGTGATGGTAAAACAGGTTAAGGTAATGAGTGTGTTCCAAATGCTTACATGTATCAAGTGTCCAACTATTGAAGCAATCCATGAACTAATATTAATAGTATATGATGATGACGAAGAAACTTGTATCTACTTTCTAACATTTGTTGAAGCGGACGCCGACGACGACGACGGAAAAAGTGGCGACTATAGTCGCGCCTTCTACTAAAGCCGGCGCCACATTATATTCAGTACTGAAACTGGAGTAACCTGACCTGGTACTAGTAACCGGATTTAACTCTGATATGTCAGAAAGACAACTAGACTTGTGGCCTTTCGGCACACGAATGTGCCGGCTGGCAGCCAAAGAAAGCAAGACACTTACCCGAGGTTCGAACACACCAAGTATGTAACATTGACCCTGTGCTTAGCGGGGGCAGGAGGATCGTGGATTTTTCACAGGGCGGTAGAGGACCATTAGAGCAATGCGTGTGTGAAAGATCAACCAGATCGGTGTATGGATTAAGATATTATAAGAGATTACCCGAGCGTTAATGTTTCGATTGCACCAAGGACATGACCTTGATACTGGGCTTAACAGGGGCGGGACGATCGTGGATTTGTCACAGGGCGGCAGAGGACCATTAAATCAAACACCTACGGCCTTGGGGTTCAAACAGTTCCATCGTGCCACGGCAAACGTGTACACACGGCTGGACATTGTCGAACCTTATAACAATATCAGGTGTAAATTCGAGAATACATGATTAACAGATCAGGCAATAACTAATTATTGTCTTCATGTTTACTCACAATGATTACAAACAACAGCCAGAGCATTTATCGTATAAAAATGCTTTCTTTGACGTAATTGTACTTAATATGAGACGAGACAAGAGTACCCAAAGCAAATCCACGTTTCCGACATATTAATTTAGTGCTGTCGCCGAGTATGTGTTGAAAATGATTCCAGTATGGTTATGCTATGATCAGTTACGGACATGTAACTCTGCCTACATTGTAAACTCCCGTACCATTCGTGCCTGTAACGAATACGAAGTGAGAGCTTGCAAATACGAAGAGCTGCAAATGCTGTTATACTGACGAAGTGAGAGCTAAAGCTTACGTGTAAATACTAAGTGAGAGCTTGTTATGCGAATAAATACAAAGTGAGCGCTTGTTGTGCGTGTAAATACGAAGTCAGAGCGTGCTATGCGTGTTATGCGTGTAAATACGAAGCGAGAGCTTGTTATGCGTGTAAATATGAAGTGAGCGCTTGTTGTGCGTGTAAATACGAAGTCAGAGCGTGCTATGCGTGTTATGCGTGTACATATGAAGTGAGAGCTTGTTATGCGTGTAAATACGAAGTGAGAGCTTGTTATGCGTGTAAATACGAAGTGAGCGCTTGTTATGCGTGTAAATACGAAGTGAGAGCTTGTTATGCGTGTAAATACGAAGTGAGCGCTTGTTGTGCGTGTAAAGCGTGCTATGCGTCTGAGCGTGCTATGCGTGTAAATACGAAGTGAGCGCTTGTTATGCGTGTAAATACGAAGTGAGCGCTTGTTATGCGTGTAAATACGAAGTGAGCGCTTGTTATGCGTGTAAAGACGAAGTGAGAGCTTGTTATGCGTGTAAATACGAAGTGACAGCTTGGTGTGCGTGTGCGTATACATAAGAAATGAGCGTTGGATTTCGATAATTTACTGCAATGTCACTAATGTTCCATCACCAACCATGCTAAAGTGTCTAAACCATCACCTCCTACCATATACATATTCAGTATATCGACCACGAATGCTATTTATGCAATGCTAAGGATTTAACCGTCTGTTAAGCTAACAGAAGCTTTGAGCAACCGGGCCCAGAAGTAGATATGCAGAAAATATGGAACAAACAGTGCATGCTAATATTGTAGACAGTACATGTTTTGTCAGTAAAGAGAAATATACAAGTTAATAATATAATTAATTGCATCACTAGCTGACAAAACATACCTTACGACGTTTGTGACCAGCGAAACCGAAGATAATCTGATCAGATCATACACTTATTGCTTATTGACTGTGCCTTAAAGAGGCATATTAGCATTATTGAAAAACATACTGTACAAATTAAAAACGTGCTTTCATCACGGCCCTGTGTAAAGTGGTTTAATTGAAGATATATGACAATACTAGGACCGCTGGGTTGTTTATAATTTCACCCATATAGGCACATTTACATAATTCCAGCATTAAAATATTTACACAATTCCCTAACATTTGATTGGTCCGTAGCAAGTCTCTGTCCAAAATGTATATCCCAGTAAACTCCCATGCCGAACTACTTTCCGTAAACGTGAGGCGCAGTTAAAATAATTCTTAAGAAAACGGAAAATAAACACATTTTCTTGATGAATTTATTTCAAATGCTGGAATTATAAGGAATGAATGGCCTTTTTGTTGAATTTATCGGGGATATAAACTTGGAAAAGTCGCGGGTATTCCTGCGACTTTTCCAAGTTTATACCCCGATAGATTCCACAAAAAGGTCATTCATTCATATAATAAATATCGGATGTCCTATCTTGCGTTCAACAAGATTGAAAATCTGATACGTATGTAGCGATATCGGTGAAAATTGAAACAACCCAGCAGTCCTAGTTTCGTCATATATCTACAATCATACCACTTTACACACGGCCATGATGAAAACACACTTTTATTTTTTATTTTATATTATAATTTTTTTAAAAATAATTCTGATTTTTTACAGAGCCATGATGAAAACACGTTTTCATTGTTTATACTATTTTTAAAAAAAATTCCTGATATTCCCCTTTAAGCGACAGCGTAGAGTTAATGGTCGCAATGTTGCAAGGCCCGTTTTGTCAGTGGGCGACACAATCAAGTCCACATTCCCCGCCATCATGCGGTTATATGAGAGCAGAACACGTCAGCTAGGACGGAACTTTGCAATCCACCCGTTGAATCGTGGGTAATTATTAAATCATGAACAGACAGAAAAAAACACATTTTGCCATGTCTTGGCTAATGTATGTGTAACAGTATTGAACAGTAACAGACCAAATAAAAAAATCACACTACAATGAACATGACTATTATAATGTCATTACACTTGACGTGTCGATATGGAACGCGAAGTCGGTTTTCATTTAAATGTATCATTGTTTATGCAAGACAATCTGACATTTCTCAAATTTATATGTAAAAGCGATTTGCAAATGTTTTCTCTTCGATGACATATGAACTTTGCGTGGCTATGATTTTTAGCCATATACAGAGCTCCAGTTAAGGTGCGTAATTTGGAGGTAAATTTCTTATTTCTCCATCAAAAATGGTAAGTTGGGAGTGCTTTAGAATCGTCTCAATGAGACGATTCTAAAGGACTCCCAACTTGCCATTTTTGGTGAAGAAATAACAAAATTTCATCCCAAGTTGGTCAAATTACGCACCTTAACTCGAGCCCTGTATATATATTGAGGGTTCTGACGTGTTTTGCTATGTCTATGTTATGAGTCTACCATGCACCTACTTTTACCATCGGGTTTGTATAGTTTGTGCCAGGCGCTCTGTTGTTTGTAAATACCCCAGGAATAGTCTGCGTTGACGTCACCGTGGGCTCCGCAACACCCCAACTGTAAGTGGACAAGGTAGATTTGCAGAAACGTAACACTACTTTACTCCGGTACGTACGGTACGTGAGTACATACAGAAGTGTAACGGTGAGTACAGAAGTGTTACTGTTCCATGTTTTGCTGCCGACGAAGTTTTGGCTATTAAACACATTAGATCTCAGAAATATCTAAAGGTAAGTACTTCCGTCAATAACAAAAAAGAAATCCTCCCCAAAAAATATTATTTGATAAAATTCCATCAAATATTGATTTTACTGCGAAAATATTCCTATGGGAATTTAACATGGGACAAAAAGGAGGTAAAGAGAGACAAGAAGGGTTGAAAAACGAAAACAATTGGAAACTCCGAAACCTGGCTAAATAGTTTGGAAATGATGTAACTAAGAACACAAAAGTTATATTTTGAAAATCGGTCTACAAATAAAAAAAAATCCCAATAAAATCAATATTTAATGGAATTTCGTTAAATATTTTTTTTTGGGGAGGGTGAATTTTGTATTATTGATGAAAAACTACTTACCTTCAGATATTTCCGAGATTTAAGGTCTTTAATCATGATAGCCAAAAGCTTGTCGGCAACAAAACGTGGAACAGACTTTTTTTTTAGTAGATAGTATTGCTGCATTATTACCAGTGGCGTAGCCAGGCACACGCACGTACGCACGTGCGTACGAGAAAAATTTAGATTGGTCAGTAAGCGAGGCTTACGGAATACCCCCCGCGTGGGCCCAGGTACCCCTAAAATATGTAAAAATTTCCAAGTGTGTGGGCTTGTGACCTTGACTCTGGGATTAGCGCGAGCGGCATGAACGTGAATTTGTCACAGGGTGGTAGAGGTCCATTGGAGCAATGAGTGTGTGAAATGTGAAGCAGATCCGAGAAAGGAAATAGAAGTTACCGGTATAACCGATTTCTCTGATGTTAAGTTTTGTAAAGAGACTACCGTATAACCTCGAATTAACGCCCCCGGGGGCGTTACATTTTACAAAAGGGGGGGGGGGGGCGTTTATTAGCCATTAAATTTTTTTTTACCAAGGACCGCCAATTTCAAACACAAATAAGGATTTAAGGATTATTTGTGTTTGAAATTGGCGGTCATTGATAAAAACTAGAAATGTGGCCTGTCGGCACACGAATGCCCCCGCTGGCAGCCAAAGAAAAGAAGGCATATTTGAATGTGGATTTGTCACAGGTTGGCAGAGGACCATTGGAGTAATGCGTGTGTGAAATGTGAAGCTGATCCGAGCAAGGAAACAGACATTATAAGCTATTTACCCGAGCTTTAAGGTTTCAAACGCACCGAGCAACCAAGTCTGTGACCTGCCCTGGGCTTAGCGGCCCGTGGCGGACACGAATTTGGGGATTTGTCACAGTGGCAGAGCCATTGGAGCAATGCGTGTATGAAATGTGAAGCAGATCCGAGCAAGGAAACAGAAATTATAAGGCATTTACCCAGCGTTAAGGTTTCGAACGCACCAAGTCTGTGACCTTGACCTGGGCTTGGCGGGGGGCGGTACGAATGTGGATTTGTCACAGGGTGGCAGAGGACCATTGGAGCATGCGTGTGTGAAATGTGAAGCAGATCCGAGCAAGGAAACAGAATTATAAGGCATTTACCCAGCGTTAAGGTTTCGAACGCACCAAGTCTGACCTTGACCCTGGGTTTGCCGGGGGCGGCACGAATGTGGATTTGTCACAGGGTGGCAGAGGACCATTGGAGCAATGTGTGTGTGAAATATGAAGCAGATCTGAGCAAGGAAACAGAAAATTATAAGGGATGTACCCAGCATTAAGGTTTCGAACGCACCAAGTCTGTGACCTTGACCATGGGCTTAGCGGGGGCGGCACTAATGTGGATTTGTCACCGGGTGGCAGAGGACCATTGCAGCAATGCGGTGTGTGAAATGTGAAGCAGATCCGAGCTAGGAAACAGAAATTATAAGCCATTTACCCAGCGTTAAGGTTTCAAAAGCACTAAGTCTGTGACCTTGACCCTGGGCTTAGCGGGGGCGGGACGAATGTGGATTTGTCACTGGGCGGTAGAGGACGATTGGAGCAATGCGTGTGTGAAATGTGAAGCAGATCCGAGCAAGGAAACAGAAATTATAAGCTATTTACCCAGCGTTAAGGTTTCGAGCGCACCAAGTCTGTGACCTTGACCCTGGGCTTAGCGGGGGCGGGACGAATGTGGATTTGTCACAGGGCGGTAGAGGACCATTGGAGCAATGCGTGTGTGAAATGTGAAGCAGATCCGAGCAAGGAAACAGAAATTATAAGCAATTTACCCAGCGTTAAGGTTTCAAAAGCACCAAGTCTGTGACCTTGACCCTGGGCTTAGCGGGGGCGGGACGAATGAGGATTTGTCACAGGGCGGTAGAGGACGATTGGAGCAATGCGTGTGTGAAATGTGAAGCAGATCCGAGCAAGGAAACAGAAATTATAAGCCATTTACCCAGCGTTAAGGTTTCGAACGCACTAAGTCTGTGACCTTGACCCTGGGCTTAGCGGGGGCGGGACGAATGTGGATTTGTCACAGGGCGGTAGAGGACCATTGGAGCAATGCGTGTGTGAAATGTGAAGCAGATCCGAGAAAGGAAAAAACATAAATTATAAGGCATTTACCCAGCGTTAAGGTTTTGAACGCACCAAGTCTGTGACCTTGACCCTGGGCTTAGCGGGGGCAGAACGAATGTGGATTTGTCACAGGGCGGTAGAGGACGATTGGAGCAATGCGTGTGTGAAATGTGAAGCAGATCCGAGCAAGGAAACAGAAATTATAAGCCATTTACCCAGCGTTAAGGTTTCGAACGCACCAAGTCTGTGACCTTGACCCTGGGCTTAGCGGGGGCGGGACGAATGTGGATTTGTCACAGGGCGGTAGAGGACCATTGGAGCAATGCGTGTGTGAAATGTGAAGCAGATCCGAGCAAGGAAACAGAAATTATAAGCCATTTACCCAGCGTTAAGGTTTCGGGACGTACGTACGTACGTACGTACGTACGTACGTACGTACGTACGGACGCCGGTAACACTATATGCCCCCCTCACCATTCGGTGGCGGGGGCATAATAAGCCATTTACCCAGCGTTAAGGTTTCAAAAGCACCAAGTCTGTGACCTTGACCCTGGGCTTAGCGGGGGCGGGACGAATGTGGATTTGTCACAGGGCGGTAGAGGACCATTGGAGCAATGCGTGTGAAATGTGAAGCAGATCCGAGCAAGGAAACAGAAATTATAAGCCATTTAACCAGCGTTAAGGTTTCGGGACGTACGTACGTACGTACGTACGTACGTACGTACGTACGGACGCCGGTAACACTATATGCCCCCCCCACCATTCGGTGGCGGGGGCATAATAAGCCATTTACCCAGCGTTAAGGTTTCAAAAGCACCAAGTCTGTGACCTTGACCCTGGGCTTCTTGCGGGGGCGGGACAGAATGAGGATTTGTCACACTGGGCGGTAGAGGACCATTGGAGCAATGCGTGTGTGAAATGTGAAGCAGATCCGAGCAAGGAAACAGAAATTAAATAAGCCATTTACCCAGCGTTAAGGTTTCGAAGCACCAAGTCTGTGACCTTGACCCTGGGCTTAGCGGGGGCGGGACGAATGTGGATTTGTCACAGGGCGGTAGAGGACCATTGGAGCAATGCGTGTGTGAAATGTGAAGCAGATCCGAGCAAGGAAACAGAAATTATAAGCCATTTACCCAGCGTTAAGGTTTCGAAAGCACCAAGTCTGTGACCTTGACCCTGGGCATTAGCGGGGGCGGGACGATGTGGATTTGTCACAGGGTGGTAGAGGACCATTGGAGCAATGCGTGTGTAAAATGTGAAGCAGATCCGAGCAAGGAAACAGAAATTATAAGCCATTTACCCAGCGTTAAGGTTTCAAAAGCACCAAGTCTGTGACCTTGACCCTGGGCTTAGCGAGGGCGGGACGAATGTGGATTTGTCACAGGGCGGTAGAGGACCATTGGAGCAATGCGTGTGTGAAATGTGAAGCAGATCCGAGCAAGGAAACAGAAATTATAAGCCATTTACCCAGCGTTAAGGTTTCGAAAGCACCAAGTCTGTGACCTTGACCCTGGGCTTAGCGGGGGCGGGACGAATGTGGATTTGTCACAGGGCGGTAGAGGACCATTGGAGCAATGCGTGTGTGAAATGTGAAGCAGATCCGAGCAAGGAAACAGAAATTATAAGCCATTTAACCAGCGTTAAGGTTTCGGGACGTACGTACGTACGTTAACGTACGTACGTACGTACGTACGGACGCCGGTAACACTATATGCCCCCCTCACCATTCGGTGGCGGGGGCATAATAAGCCATTTACCCAGCGTTAAGGTTTCAAAAGCACCAAGTCTGTGACCTTGACCCTGGGCTTAGCGGGGGCGGGACGAATGAGGATTTGTCACAGGGCGGTAGAGGACCATTGGAGCAATGCGTGTGTGAAATGTGAAGCAGATCCGAGCAAGGAAACAGAAATTATAAGCCATTTACCCAGCGTTAAGGTTTCGAAAGCACCAAGTCTGTGACCTTGACCCTGGGCTTAGCGGGGGCGGGACGAATGTGGATTTGTCACAGGGCGGTAGAGGACCATTGGAGCAATGCGTGTGTGAAATGTGAAGCAGATCCGAGCAAGGAAACAGAAAATTATAAGCCATTTACCAGCGTTAAGGTTTTCGAAAGCACCAAGTCTGTGACCTTGACCCTGGGCTTAGCGGGGGCGGGACGAATGTGGATTTGTCACAGGGTGGTAGAGGACCATTGGAGCAATGCGTGTGTAAAATGTGAAGCAGATCCGAGCAAGGAAACAGAAATTATAAGCCATTTACCCAGCGTTAACGGTTTTCAAAAGCACCAAGTCTGTGACCTTGACCCTGGGCTTGCGAGGGCGGGACGAATGTGGATTTGTCACAGGGCGGTAGAGGACCATTGGAGCAATGCTGTGTGAAATGTGAAGCAGATCCGAGCAAGGAAACAGAAATTATAAGCCATTTACCCAGCGTTAAGGTTTCGAAAGCACCAAGTCTGTGACCTTGACCCTGGGCTTAGCGGGGCGGACGAATGTGGATTTGTACAGGGAGGGCGGTAGAGGACCATTGGAGCAATGCGTGTGTGTAAATGTGAAGCAGATCCGAGCAAGGAAACAGAAATTATAAGCCATTTACCCAGCGTTAAGGTTTCGAAAGCACCAAGTCTGTGACCTTGACCCTGGGGCTTAGCGGGGCGGGACGAATGTGGATTTGTCACAGGGTGGTAGAGGACCATTGGAGCAATGCGTGTGTAAAATGTGAAGCAGATCGAGCAAGGAAACAGAAATTATAAGCCATTTACCAGCGTTTAAGGTTTCAAAAGCACCAAGTCTGTGACCTTGACCCTGGGCTTAGCGAGGGCGGGACGAATGTGGATTTTGTCACAGGGCGGTAGAGGACCATTGGAGCAATGCGTTGTGTGAAATGTGAAGCAGATCCGAGCAAGGAAACAGAAATTATAAGCCATATTTACCCAGCGTTAAGGTTTCGAAAGCACCAAGTCTGTGACCTTGACCCTGGGATTAGCGGGGGCGGGACGAATGTGGATTTGTCACAGGGCGGTAGAGGACCATTGGAGCAATGCGTGTGTGAAATGTGAAGCAGATCCGAGAAAGGAAACAGAAATTATAAGGCATTTACCCAGCGTTAAGGTTTTGAACGCACCAAGTCTGTGACCTTGACCCTGGGCTTAGCGGGGGCAGGACGAATGTGGATTTGTCACAGGGCGGTAGAGGACGATTGGAGCAATGCGTGTGTGAAATGTGAAGCAGATCCGAGCAAGGAAACAGAAATTATAAGCCATTTACCCAGCGTTAAGGTTTCGAACGCACCAAGTCTGTGACCTTGACCCTGGGCTTAGCGGGGGCGGGACGAATGTGGATTTGTCACAGGGCGGTAGAGGACCATTGGAGCAATGCGTGTGTGAAATGTGAAGCAGATCCGAGCAAGGAAACAGAAATTATAAGCCATTTACCCAGCGTTAAGGTTTCGGGACGTACGTACGGACGCCGGTAACACTATATGCCCCCCTCACCATTCGGTGGCGGGGGCACATTATTATTTGGGGGGGGGGGGGGGTCGTTTATTAGGAGGGGAGGGGGGGAGGGGGCGTTAATTCGAGGTATACGGTATGTATGTGACGTTGACCTCGAGATAAGCGGGGATTTGTCACAGCATATGAAATATTAATAATTTTCAATGAAAGAAATAGAAGTTATAACATATTTCTCTGATGTTAAGTTTTGTAAAGAGACTAAGTATGTGACCTTGACCTTGGGATCAGCGGGGGTTGTACAGTCGTAGATTTGTCACAGCATGATAGTACAACCTTAGAGGAATGCACAAGTGAAATAATAAGAATTTTCAATGAAGGAAATAGAAGTTATAACTTATTTCTCTGATGTTAAGTTTTGTAAAGAGACTAAGTATTTGACCTTGACATTGGGATCAGCGGGGGTTGGACGGTCATGGATTTGGCACAGCATGGTATTAGAGCCTTACAGGAATGCATGTGTGAAATATTAAGAATTTTAGATGAAGGAAATAGAAGTTAGAACAATATTTCTCTGATGTTAAGTTTTGTAAAGAGACTAAGTATTTGACCTTGACCTTGGGATCAGCGGGGGTTGGACGGTCGTGGATTTGGCACAGCATGGTAGTAGAGCCTTACAGGAATGCACGTGTGAAATATTGAGCATTTTAGATGAAGGAAATAGAAGTTATAACAATATTTCTCTGATGTTAAGTTTTGTACAGAGACTAAATATTTGACCTTGACCTTGGGATCTGTGGAGGTTGGACGGTCGTGGATTTGGCACAGCATGGTAGTAGAGCCTTACAGGAATGCATGTGTGAAATATTAAGCATTTTAGATGAAGGAAATATAAGTTATAACATATTACATTTCTCTGATGTTAAGTTTACGGACTAAGTATTTGACCTTGACCTTGGGATCTGCGGGGGTTGGACGGTCGTGGATTTGGCACAGCATGGTAGTAGAGCCTTACAGGAATGCATGTGTGAAATATCAAGCATTTTAGATGAAGAAGTTATAACAATATTTCTCTGATGTTAAGTTTACGGACGCACGGACGCACGGACACACGGACACACGGACGGACGGACAACCTGACTCCAGTATACCACCCCCACAACTCGTTGCGGGGGGTATAATAAAAGAGTTACAAAAAAGGCTTATTTTTCGAAATATGCAATAAAGTCTTGGGGGTGGTGGGGGGATTGCTATTGAGTCTGGAACAGAACGCATTTTGTATCAAACGTACATGTCGATTACAAACAAATGGTGCCGTAAATAATGCAGGAAAACGCGTTAGATAGGATCTCCTCAAAAAAAAGCCGGGGGGTGGGGGGGGGGGGGGGGCATGCCATCGGACCCCCCTTGCACTCTCCCTCACTTCGCTAGGTCGACGAGTGAGCCGTGCTCACCCAATGTTCTACCATTTGATATGTGTGCGTATCCGAAATTTGTCCCTGGCTACGCCCCTGATTACGTCTGTTTAGTTGTCTAATAACGAACTGTTGAATATTTGGCGGCCATCTTGGATTTCCGCCAGTTGTGTTGGGTTATAAACAGTCGTTAGCACATCATCATGTACGAAGCGATAATCTGAACCGAGTGTATACTATTGCTGTAGTTACATAGTACCTTACCAAAGGTATATAACTCTGCATGCATTCAGTGTTTGTAGCTGTACGAGTTATCTCCCGTAGACAGAGCAGACAATATCTGTCCTATCTCCCGAATACAGGTTTGTGCGGAGTAGAATTCATTTTTTTATGCCACCGGGTTTCGAAGAAACGGGTGGCATATAGTGTTTGGACCGTCCGTCCGTCCGTCCGTCCGTCCACGTCCGTCCGTCCGTCCACGTCCGTCCGTCTGTCCGTCTGTCCGTCCGTCACACACTTTTCGGTTAACCAATTTGTCACAGTTTCTCAAATATGCTGCAGGTGGCATCCGGTATGATCCGCGTTCGACAGACGCATTTCTTGTTTTTATTAATTCGTTCCCACCAAATTCATAATTCGCTCCCTCAATTTAACAATTCGTTCCCACGAAATAACAATACGTTCCCACAGGAACGAATTGTTAATTCGCTGGAACGAATTGTTATATCGTGGGAACGAATTGTTAATTCGAGGGAACGAATTGTTAAATTGAGGGAACGAATTGTTATTTCGTGGGAACGAATTAATAAAAACAAGAACTGCGTCTGTCGAACGCGGATGCCACCTGCAGCATATTTGAGAAACTGTGACAAAGTGGTTAACCAAATTTGTTAAGTCTTCAGTAGCTCTGTGAAGGTGAAAAGGCGTAGGTGATATTAATGTTGGCAAAGCAGGTGTAGCATACATGCAAACGAATAAAGTATTGAACTATTGAAGCGATTAAGCAACTTATGTAGATGATATGGCCAGTTTGAGAAACTGTGACGAACTTGTTAACCAAAATTGTTAAGTCATTTAAGTAACCTGGTGAAGGTCAAAAGGCGAAGGTCATATAAATTATAAAAAAGGCAGGTGTGGCACACATACCAATGAATGAAGTGTTGAAGTATTGAAGCGATTAAGCAACTTATGTAGATGATATGGCCAGTTTAAGAAACTGTGACGGACTGGTTAACCAAAATTGTTAAGTCATTTAAATAACCTGGTGAAGGTCAAAAGGCGAAGGTCATATACATTATGAAAAGGCAGGTGTGGCACACATACCAATGAATGAAGTGTTGAAGTATTGAAGCGATTAAGCAACTTATGTAGATGCTATGGCCAGTTTGAGAAACTGTGACAAAGTGGTTAACCGAAAAGTGTGACGGACGGACGGACGGACAGACGGACAGTCCAAACACTATATGCCACCCGTTTCTTCGAAACCCGGTGGCATAAAAAATCCATGTTCCCTGCAGGGCTATATTTGACGTTTACAAAGCCTGAAACAGAAGATTGCCAACACTTGCAGGACACTTACACACTTACAATGTCAATTACAGATAATATATCGGATGTTCGAAACCTAAATCGACTGAAAACGGTGACTAGAGAAGGGAGGTTACCCAGAAATGCGAGTCCATAAGACTTATACTGTCAAAATGCAATGCGCCACTCAATGCCAAATTCCGAGGCGCTGGCTATTTACACCTCCTGGTTTACCCTACCCAGCCAGCCCGCCCCGCCTCGATAGAACCCATCCCACCCCACCCCATCCCTTACCACCCTGCTCCGCCCCGCCCTTACCGCTTGTTGCATAGAGTCCCAGGCGTCGGTAACGAGTCTATTGGAAGAGTTCCGCTCGACGTCAACGCCGTAATACTTGATGATCGTTGTCACGAAATTCTTCTTTATACCATCGGTAATCTAAAATGGAGTGGTTGGTTGGTTGATAGATTGGTTGGTTGGTTGGTTGGTTGGTTGGTTGGTTGGTTGGCTGGCTGGCTGGCTGGTGTGTTGGTTGGATGGCTGGTCGGTGTGTTGGGTTGATTGATTGATTGATTGCTTACAGTTGGCTGATTGGTGGGTTTTGATTGGTAGGTTGATTTAAGGGTGGGTGGTCTTTGGTTGGTTGATTATAATTGCAATCCTAAACTTGTATCCGTCATCGCAGAAATGTGTCTTATGGTTTTGAGATCCGTCTACCTTCTTATTTTATGCGTATGTTTGAAGTACGAGATGATAGAATACAATGTGTATGATCACGTGGTTACAACAACAACAACAACAATGGCTGAAATTGTAAGTAAGCGCACTCCAAAGTAAGTATTATTTATTATTTTCCTTAATAGGCAACGGATTTTGATCAAATATGGCGCAGCAAACCCATGTTCATGAGCTGCATTTTGGTGGTCCCGTGAATTCGGCACATACATGTACTTATATCCATTTTACGAAGAATCGATTTCCTGTCATTCAATATATATGTGTATATAAAATGGCAAGTAGTTGGTTTTCATTAGTCAGTAACCAAATGAACAAAACCAAATACGGTAATTACCTCCTTTATCTCGTCGCCGTTTTTCTCTAATATTGATTTCGAAAATCATCAATATATTCCGTACACGACGTCGAATGTTGACACAAATATAATATCATAGCACACGCGGAATTTAATTCCGCATGTGTTCCGAAATTTGTGTCAACTTTCCACATCATTTACTGAAGATATCACATCTTTCACGAAATCAATATCGGCAAAATACGACGATGCAATGAAAGAATATTATTGTTCCCGTATATCTAATTATTATCTGCATTTACCAGTGTTTACTACGTACTAGCATTTGTAAGTGCATTTGTAAGTGCATTTGTAAATGCCAATCGGACCATTAACTCAATTTTATCCCAATCTAAATTCTCGGCAATTTCGCCGTATTCCGACAGTAAATGACTTTATAATAAGCTTAAAGCTGCGTTTAGTTTACACTAATTTAGTTATACTTTGAAAATGGCCCAAATTCCGTCGTTCCCGTAAGCCACTCATGACGTTTTAATGAGTTAAAGGTACATGCCCACTCAGTATGCACAAACTGTTCTTTATACGAATTAAATAAGTGTATAATTGTGTCACTATTCCACTAATTATAAAACTGCCCGCTATACCGATAATATTTATTTTGCTGATAGTGACGCGCGGTGGTATCAGGCTATTTTCATATGCAAATGAGGTATGATATTTTTTAATTATTTATAAAAATTAAATGCGTCACCTGAAAAAGTAGTATTTTCGACAGATTATAAAGTATGATCATTGCACATCAACAAATAAATACAGAGAATAAATAGTAATGTCCGTTAACATTTTAAGGGGACACGTTATCGCCCCTGATATCAGTGTGGATTTTTTTTTTTTTAGTTTTAAGTTTTTATTTCCATACATAGTCATATACAAACAATACATGAGTTACAAGCAGTTTAACAACATGCATTTATAGGTTACACTCCTTGTTTACAAACAACTATGAGTACATGTATTGTAAATAATAATCAATGTGGAAATCTACATCTGATATAAAATGTATAATAAAGCCAATCTATACGCGGGGAAATGGTGAATGAATGTTTATTTTGCCAAGAAATGTCTCAGATGATGTCTCTGATATAAAGAACATTTTGTGCCTACTGAGTGGGCATGCACCTTTAAGAAGAAACGAGTCAACTAAACGCTGTCATTTGGTTCACAGACTTTTCAGAGTACATGCATTTTCGTAGACAACAGCTGATATATGTGTATTGTATAGTGCGTTGCTACTGTAACTGCGAATATCAACTGGTGTTCCACACACAGTATCAAGGTGCATCACGTGGTTACAACAACAACAACAACCAACAACAACAACGTCGCCCACTCCAAAGTAAGTATTATTTGATATTTTCTTTAATATGCAACGGATTTTGATGAAATATGGCGCAGCAAACGCGTCTTCATGAGCTGAATTTGGTGGTCTATGGGGTTTGGCACAGACTTATGTCGTTTTTGCGAAGAATCGATTTCCGTGTCGGAGACACGGTAATCGATTCTTTGCAAAAACGACAGAAGTGTGGGCGAAAATACAGAGACCACAAAATGCAGCTTATCAAGACGCGTTTGATGCGCCATATTTCATCAAAATCCGTTACGTAATAAGGACACTATAAAATAATACGTTTGTTTGTTTGTTTGTTTATTAGTGTTTAACGGCATATTAACAGCTAAGGTCGTGTAAGGCCGGGCAAACGGTTTCGATCCCATTTTAACCTGCTGCATTGGGGGGAAAATCCCAAAATCAGAACGGAATATTTACATCGAGAACAAATATATTCAGCCCTGAAATTAGAATAAACCTGACATAGTGCCAGGTCCATACCACACCACGTCACTTGGCCCCTTCCCATAATACTCACAAAAGGGGTATAAACAGATTAAACTGTCACATACAAAATGCCAAAGACGTATGTGAGGGCCAAACATGTAGCCTATTTCACCAACATTGCAAAGTATACTTTTCTAGCAAAGTATACTTTGAGGGAGAAATTTTCAATTTAAGGATATATTTATTAATTTTTATTATACTGAATTTATTACATTATCACAGCCATTTTGGCTGTGATAATGTAATACATTCAGTATAATAATTCTGCATAGTTTTAATCATCAAATATATGCAATCGTTAGTTCTGTATGAAATAATGCATTTCGGAAAAAAATCAATGATTACTCCCTCAAAGTATACTTTGCTAGACAAGTATACTTTGCAATTTTGATGAAATCGGCTACAGGTCTCCAGTCGCGATTCCGGTAAGGATGAACCCCGATCGTTAAATTACCCATCGCCTGCTCCCACCTACCACCCACTAAAAGAATACGTACTTTGAATCGGTACGTGTTGTTGTTGTGATCATACACCTTGAGTATGTTCGATTGGAGAGATTCCTAGAAGACTAGCTTATGGGATGTGTGACCAATGTATTTCCTGATCAAATATCACACTCCTGCCTGATAATAATACAGTTTCCTTGTTAGACGAATCAAGGCCGTTTCTTTGATAGAAATGCGAACAGTGCAGATCCTGATCAGACTGTGTGGATGCACAGGCTGGTCTGGATCTACACTGTTCGCAAAACCCATAAGCCCCGTGTGTCCATCTCCGCCACAATAAAACATTGATTGTGTGCAAAATATGATCTGGGGTCACGCAGGGTGCAAACTCAATACAACACTCTTTTGTGCTGGCGTATAACACATATACTGTTTGTTTGTTTGTTTGTTGAGGTTTAACGGCCTATCAACAGCTACGGTCATTTAAGGCCGGGTCAATGGGTTTAGTACTAAATTCCATATATTACCTGTACAAGTACATGTTACATATTCAAGTACATGTACAAATGGGGGGAAAATCCCAAAATCAGAACTGAATATTTACAATAACAAAACTATATATTCAGCCCGGAAGTCGGAATAATCCTGATCTGATGCCAGGTCCTCGCCACACCAGCATCACTTAGCCCCTTCCAAAAACAGTAGGATCAGTAATAATCTTACTACTTTTATAATGGGCAATAACCCAATTCAACTGCCCAGGTAAGAAAATAGCCAAAGATAAAAACGTACCTGAGGGCCAAACCAGGAAAATCGTGATTCCTATAAGGAGGAACCCATACCGTTAATTTACGCCGTCTCATTCGCCCGACCACCACCCACAACATATATACTGATTGATGGATTGTGTTAATATTTCCAAGCATATACATACCTCATTTCTAAATATAAAACTCACTCCAAAGCCCAGACATAGCGTCATAAACACGAGCGTTAGTACAACACCGTACTGAAACACAGGGGAAAATAATGGTGTTAGTAGAACTCTAATGACAACTCAAAAGTGTAAAACCATAGGTTCTTGAAGAACGGTTCATATTTCGGTGTTTTATGGTATCTCTTGTGGTTCGGGTGCATTGTTACCAACATACAATTTACACCACCTCCCGCGAATTACACGTATACATACGGGTATGTCAACAGTATAGCAAGAGTTGTCAGAAGACAACGAAGCTCGCCTGTTGGCAGCCTTCACTCAAACTTGGCACAGTTGTATAAAAAACATGAATATTATATAACTTGACCTTGGGTTAAGGGTGTGCAGTGGACATTGACATTGGGGTCAGTGGTGGAAGGTGGGTCGTGGATTTGCTATATATGCATGATATAGCATATTAAGATGAATGCATGTATGAAATATCAATGCGCTCCCTGAAAACAGAAGTTATACAAAATTTAACACAACGTTAAGTTTATGAACGCACTAAGTTGGTGATTTTCTACAGCATGATGGCTATTCACATGATGAATGTATGTATGAATGTGCAAAGTTTGTGACCTTGACCTTGGGGAAAGGGGTAGTGGGTCATGGATTTGCTGTAGCACAATAGTGGATCATCAGATGAATGCATGTATGAAATATCAAGGTGTTCCCTGTAAAGAAACAAGTTATAAAAAGACAGTTACTCCAACGTTAAGTTTATGATGTTGATCTTGGGGAAAGGGGTAGGGGTAGGGGGGGGGGGTCATGGATTTGCTGTAGCACAATAGAGGATCATCAGATGAAAACATGTATGAACTATCAAAGCGTTCCCTGTAAAGAAACAGAAGTTCCACAACATTTACCCCAACGTTAAGTTTATGAACATGCTAAGTTTGTGACCTTGACCTTGTATGTACAAGCCATCGTACAGTATCACCACTTCGTGCGTTTGACACATACAGCAAATAATATGACAGTAAACCAAATATAAATTGGTGCAATACATACATGATTGTAATAGACACATATGACAACGGCAAGCTATAAATATTATGCCAGCAAACTATACAAAATACGAGATATCTCAGCATTTCTCCCATCAATCTCAAAATAAATTTTGATGTGTAAACTTTTCAATCTGATGCACAACCTATGTTAGTGTACATGTTACCCAAAGCCATATTTACTCACATAGTAGGTGAGTAGATACCAATACACTCAGGTAACTGCTTACATATCACTGGATTTGATAGCTAATAACAAAGTACAGTAGTGGGTACATATGGTATGTGTTGTGTGGTTTGCCAGGTAAAAGTGATACACTGTGCAATTTTCTGTTCATGAGCTATTTATAATGGTGGTTCATGTTAAAAAACACAGGCACAACACTGTCCAGAAAACTCACATATTTTACAGTTTGGTGTAATATAATTGATAGGAGTCCGTTCTCCTGGCTTTTTTACATGTGATTAGCTACATTACATCATATGTTCTATTTCACATTTTGAGTTCTTTGTAAAACGGGAGAACAGGTGAAACTGGCTGATGGCTGGAACAAACAAAGATGGCCGACTTGGCCACTCCATGTGCCGTATAGGATACAATAACGAGGCAGTATTCATTGTACATATATTCTATCACATTAACGAAGCAATTATATTTCAATCAAACGATGATCAAGTATAGAACAGTAGCCGATTTCATCAAAATTGCAAAGTATACTTATCTAGAAAAGTATACTTTGAGGGAGTAATCATTTATTTTTCCCGAAATGCATTATTTCATATAGAACTAACCACTGCATATATTTGATGATTAAAAGTATGCAGAATTATTATACTGAATATTATTACATTATCACAGCCAAATTGGCTGTGATAATGTAATAAATTCAGTATAATAAAAATTAATATATTTATTCTAAAATTGAAAATGTCTCCCATCAAAGTATACTTTGCTAGATAAGTATACTTTGCAATGTTGGTGAAATAGGCTACTGGTCTCAGATATGGGCAGAAAGTTAAGTAGAACGACTAGTAGACACATACCTTAACGATACGAGATGGCCGCGACCCGCATGTCCCGCCCGCCAAGGCTTTTATAGTATACCGAAAAACAATCGTTAACCAAAAACGTTAACCAAAAACGTTCACCCCGACGCACGTACGTACGTACCGCGGTAGAGACGTACGCCAATATGCAAGCGGGGCGCGACAAAAATGGTGCGTTTGGTTAATATCGATCAATGTGAGTCCATTTAGCGAAACACCACATACTGCATATCATGTGAAACAGTGCATTTTCAGCAAAATGCATGCAAAACGGGAAACAGCTACACTAATGAAAACGTAGGTCCAATTGTTACCAGGACGAGGCGGTCGCAGCCCGCATGTTGAGTATAGAGGAGTTGTGAGATTTGAATAATTTGATAGCATGCACACTGTAGGCGCATGTCTTCAGAACTATTTCTCTAAACCGGACACCCTGGGATGATGTCCCAGGGTGTCCGGTTTAGCGCGGTTCCACTGTAATTTGATCCCTCCAAGAACATGTTTTGTAGTTTTCAATCATGAACAGACACGGTGATGAATTGAGTTACGGTGAAACCCATCTTAATTACACACACTGGGGTCCCTATGGTGTCAGATTTAGGGAGATTCCACTGTATATGAAACTTGTGTGAAAGTGAAAGGGTTGAACGTCCCAGCAACAGCTAAGGTCATTCGACGGACCAGTGGGATGGAAATAGTATGTTAGTATTTTTCACGCCTATGGTGAGGATTGAACTCACCGCATGCGATATATTGAAGCCCAATGCCTGCAAAAACATGAAATACAGTGGAACCTCTCTAAATTGGACACCAAGACAACACCTGTGATCTTATTTTTGGAGTTTCTTGGTCATTTATCTCAGGTGATAATGTCAATTCGTGATCGCATGCATAGCACACACAACTATGGCTCAGAATGATCAAATGATCAAGTAGAACCTCTCAGGGTGTCCGGTTTAGAGAGGTTTCACAGTACTTACAAATCCTAAAACACACTTCTCCTGTTTCATGGTACCGCAGCAGCCGCAGAATGCTAGGACGGTGGCTGCCCCGCCCCCCGCTATGAGCCCGTATGTGACCCTCTCCAGGAGCCGCGAGCCCATGATAGCCGACATCTCGCGGGTGTTGAACTCCTTGACCAGTAGCCATATGCCCACGCCCAGCACGCCACAGCCCAAGATCTGAAAGATTGCCGTTTTACGCCCGTTCAACATCAATGTTGCACCATAATACGCATGTCATGGATTGGATTTATTTAGTCAGCAGGGCCGTAACCAGAGGTAAAATTCAGACGAGGCTAACCAAGTCCCGATATGGTGGTCGGCGAGCATTCTCCCAGCCCATATTTATAATATAATTCCGCATGTACTCTGAAATATGTGTCAACTTTTGGCTTCATTTATGGATAATTTGCAACCTTTTGTAAATGCATTTCTAGAAATAACGCAGTTGTCAGAACTTGTACAAAATCACTTGGCGTGTCTCGTATAAGAAATACTAGTAATACATGTACTCATTAAACTAAAATAACGCATATCATCAACTCATTTAGTTAATTATTCACAAGTATTATACATGTTTATAAAGTGTAGCTCTGCTGTGACTACATACACAAATGTATTACATGGGAACGCTCTGCTGTGACTACATACACAAATGTATTACATGGGAACGATTTTCTATGGGAATTAAGCATGGGAGCTAAACATTTATTTTTTTTAAATATTTTTTTATTTGTGGACCGATTTTCAAAATCTAACTTTTGTTTTCTTAGTTACATAATGTTCAAGCTATCACGCCAGGTTTCGGAGTCAAATTCCTAAAATGTTTTGGAAATTGACTCCCCATGTTAAATTCCCATAGGAAAATCTCAATAAAATCAATATTTGATGGAATTTTATAAAAAAAAAAATTTGGGGAGGGTGACTCTTTTGTTATTGATGAAAAAGTATTTACATTTAAATATTTTTTAGATTTAATGTGTTAAATAGCCAAAAGTTCGTCGGCAGAAAACCGTGGTTACAGACAGTAGTTCGGCAAAATGACAGACGAGGCGACCGTCTCATCCTGGTTACGGCACTGGTCAGGTGTAGCTAACGGTAAGCAAAGTTCCATCGGAGTCACTTTAAGGACTGACTATATAGAATATGACATTTTGTTTCAAATATGGTAGAATCATATATGTGACTGAATATCTATATAAAGTATATATCAAACCCTGTTCTTCTTAGAGTATATTATACAGAGCATTGTCATCTCCGCCATTTTAGCTTGTACATACTATCGGACAGTTTCACAACTTGGAGCGTTTGACACATACAGCCAATAATATGGCAGCAAATCTAATAAAATTTGGTGCAATACGTAGCAGATATATAGAACGACAACGTCCTATAAATATTATTTCAGCAGACTACACAAAACGCTAGATATCCGAGCTTTTCATCTACATCACTCACAAAATATACAATGTACACTTTTTCCATGTGTACAATGTCAAACTAATGCACTGTCTATTATTAGAAGTACATCTGACACAGGTAAAAACCGTATTTACTCGCATAGCAGGCAAGTAGACAGTAGTGACTACACTCTGATAACTGCTTACAAGTCACTGGAATCGATACAGTATGTATGGTAATACAGGTACATGTATATATCTACATCACTGTGTATTGTTCTTACTGTTACACAGTCTTTACTGAATTATCAAACAGTTTAACAAAGGGTCAACAAACCCTTCATATATCGGACTTTGTATATACATTTGGTGAAAACAATGCATAGCACGCTGTTGTCTGATGTATCCCCATCACCTTGCACCAAATTGTATTCCTATGTTTGTCATATTATTAGTGGTATGTGTCAAACGCAGTAAGAGGTAAAACTGGCCGATGGCTTGTACACACTAAGATGGCCAGTCATGGCAAATACATGCACTATGTAGGATATAGTAAGAAGGAAATGTTCACATGTATGTTATGCTTATATCCCCTTCACATTTACAAAGCAATTAAGCATGAGTCGTTGGATTATCAGGGGCCCCACGGGTCCTTAAGACGTATCCGGAACGGTGACTGACCGATTGACTGAGTGATCACAACGCAATACGCCCTTTGTGTAATGGCGTGTCAAATTATGTTATGACTAGTATTTCCAGTCTGACTTATAACTGTCCCGTGAGACTGACAATCCGACGGCCATATACTGTTACGGCTGTCACATGGTCGTGATGTACGACACAATTAGCGAGAAATCACCGACGATCCGCCATATTATTTATATCAATAATAACGATGGGAGGAGTGTGGTGGAAGCGTCGCTATTCTGGTCCTATAACCGCTGGAGAAGTAGAGCAATTCTATGAATAACCGCTGTAGAATAGTACGCCTGAATCCTTTGATAGCGGGGTTTGCAAACAGTGCAGATCCAGATGAGCCGGCTCGTAACGAGCCGTCTCATCAGGATCTGCCCTTTTTGCAAGTCATTTCCATATTGTTTTTACAAACAAACACCCTCTTTTCATAAATGGACTAATCTGAGAATCGTTTTGTGACGATTGGATTGGTCGGAAAATTAGCATATCACAGTCCATTCCAGTTACTTAGGATCGAAAGGGTTAATTCACTGTTCTATGCACCAGGTAGTGCGCCTATTGTGCATTTAGAGACATTGGTCCCACTTTCATTCTGTTCATTCTGAGCACTTGAGTTCAGTCATTCAACAAATCGCTAAATTTGGAGACAAGTGAAGCCACAGATTAGTATGCGTTTTCGCTTATTAAATATGTACTTATATCAATCGCAATTCAGTCACGATGTTTTACTAACACACATTTTCAGATAAAACAAGAACTGACATCGATAAACGAAGCTAATCCCCTCGCTGGCTGTCTTGATACAAGGAAATCAAGTCCTCAGTGACCTTGACCTTGGGAGGTCGGATATAGGTCGTATGCAAATCTAACCAGCATCCCTAGACATACATTGCGGCCAAATATTATCAAAATCGGTGAAGCGGTTCATGAGTTATTGAAGAAAAAAACACACCAAATATTAACATGTCTGCCTTACAAACAAGGTGAACATAAGTCCTCAGTGACCTTCGGCGGTCAGACGTGGGTCGTATGCAAAACAAAGCACCATCCCTAGACACATAGTGTGGCCAAATATTATCACAATCGGTGAAGTAATTCATGAGTTATTGAAAAATGTGTTACTAACGTACGTACGTACGCACGCATTTACGTACGTACGTACATGGACTAACGATACATCCCCTCTTGCATATCGGCGAGGGGATAATTACCGTTTCGCCATGTGCAGCTTCATAGAGAAATGCAGAGACACAATCTCAATTATTATCTTGCAAACAATGTACAGACACAGATGCAAATTCCAGTAATTTCGCGTCATGATAAAATAGGTATTGTTCACATGTTACCAACAAATATAATTCCGACATGTGGCAGTAAACTCATGCAGACTGCTGAAGACACTATATGATCTCAGTCAAAGTGCATGATCACGTGGTTAGAACAACACCAACAATGACTGAAATTATTGAAACGCCCACTCCCAAGTAAGTATTATAGGAATTAATGGCCTTTTTGTGGATTTATCGGGGTATAAACTTGGAAAAGTCGCGGGAATACTGGACGAAGCGATAAAAAATTACAATTTTCGAAAAAAAAAAGAAAAAAAAATTGTTTTGGTTTTTTTTTTTTCGAAAATTGTAATTTTGTTAAGGCCTCGTCCAGTATTCCCGCGACTTTTCCAAGTTTATATCCCCGATAAATTTCATTCATTCCTTATAATTCCAGCATTTGAAATAAATTCATCAAGAAAATGTGTTTATTTTCCGTTTTCTTAAGAATTATTTTAACTGCGCCTCACGGTTACGGAAAGTAGTTCGGCGTGGGAGTTTACTGGGATATAAATTTTGGACAGAGACTTGCTACGGACCAATCAAATGTTAGGGAATAGTAAATATTTTTGTGCTGGAATTATTATTTGATAGTTTCCTTAATATGCAACGGATTTTAATGAAATATTTCACAGCAAACCCGTCTTCATGAGCTGCATTTGGTGGTCTCGGGACTTCGGAATCGATTTCCGTGTCAGTATTGTCAGTAAACACGGAGATCGATTCTTCACAAAATTTGGGCCAAAGTACCGAGACCACCAATTGCAGCTTAACAAGACGCGTTTGATGCGCCGTATTTCATGAAAATCCGTTACATCATAAGGACAATATAAAATAATACGCATCTTGAATCGAATGCGCTTCTGTACGTTTCAGTAATTGTTGTTGTTGTTGTAACCACGTGATCATGAACCTTGTAAGTAATATGTTGGAAACACCAATAATAGTGAAATGACTAAAACACGACCCTAGGTGTTACGTTACATACATGTACATGTACATGCATTTTATGCATATTTCAGTCTATTCAGATTGCATTGTTATACTGATCGAATAGAGGCATAGTTTCGCATAAAGGTAACACTATTGAGCCGATACCGAACATACAAATGTAGCAACATATTAATTAACCCGAATTCCGTGTCTGTAACGCGCATATTACATATTAATATAGTGGAATATTAAATTCATCCCGTTTCCACGATAGCGTCAATTCTATATATGCGCCGAAGGTGATGAAACAGATTCGTAAAATTAAAATTAAATTTCAGATTTATATCGTATTTCTAAACTAATTACACCTTACTTGAGTAGCAAGCAGTGTAGACCCTGATCAGACTGCGCGGATGCGCAGCCTGATCTGGGTCTACGCTGTTTGCAGAAACGATGACGCCCATTTCTCAAATCAAAAGCCACAATTATGATGAAGGCACGTTTTTTTCACGACGCTGTATCCTGAGAACATCATAAACTCTTGTCATAAAGGGAAAATGTCTGATTTTATTCGTTATTATTAATTATGAACGGGAAATTTCGTAATACAAAGGAGTAACCTAGAGCGTTGTCACTATAAGTCATTGTTATTATTGGAAATTACATTCAGACTGCGACTGGAGACATTTGATCTGTTACATCTGTCAGGGTATGCAACTAACTATGGGGAGACGGTGTGTATTTATGCCCGGTTATCATTTGTTTGTTTATTGGTGTTTAACGGCCTATCAGTAGATAATGTCATTTAAGACCGGGAAATGCCCGGTTATCTCATTCGGTTAGAGCGATGGTACGGTAAACCAGAGGTCCCCGGTTCGAGCCCCGGTCCGGTGCACATTTGTCACGCCCTGTGACACATGTGTGGCCAGTCTAGCTCGTGATCTGTCAGTTCACTCATGCAACCGGATACCGATGTATACAGTTTGTTGGAAGCATGCCGGGATTCATGTACTTGCAAATAAATGTCGTACCCGCCCACAACAAAAATCCGGGAGGCGGGAATTAGAGCAAATGTGCACCAAACCTGTCACATTTGCGTACCTGACTGAATCCCGGCATAAAGGATAGGAATTGGGAAGTACTGCTGTTCATAAATTCGAATATCTCAGAAGTCAAAACAGCGTGGCCTTTTCAATAGGCGTGACACTAATAAACACCACTTTTGTTTTTTGGTTTAACCCTTACTATGCTAAATTAAATTGTATCGTCTGCTGGAAATGTTTTATTTTCAATATTTCCCGATGAAAACCTGTTTTGGCAGCGCATGAGAATCGTCTCCACTGGAGACGATTCTCATGTGCTGTCAAAACAGTTTTTTGTGTTTAGAATTAATGCAAAAAATGAAAAACAGCTGACGATAATTTTTGTCTCCCGCGTAGTGAGGGTTAAAGGTTCCAAAATTGCCCCAGGCCGTGAATACATGTAGACCAAATCGCTATATGGTACACATGGATTGAATCAGCTAATAAACAATTGTATTTCACAAACAACTCGAGTGCCGGGATTGGTGATCGAACCCGTGCCGCCGGAGTGGCAGTCAAAGGTCGTAAGCTCCCGGCTATAATTCCACTATTAAACAAGAAATGTGCCTATCGGCACACGAATGCCCTTGGGGGCAGATTGGAGAAGCTGTGGCAAAGTTAATTAAGCAAAAGTGATAAATATTCATAAGCACAGTTATGAAGGTCGAAAGGTTAAGGTCACACAATAAGGGCAGTGGATGTGTGACAATTGCCCACAAGTATGATGTATTGACATATTAAAGTAATCCGTGAATGGAAAAAGGAGTTAATACAGAATTAAGAAACTCTGGTAAACTTCTTAATGTGTGAACAAGTTCAAAGATGTAAAGGTCAAAATGTCAAGGTCATATTAAGGGTAGCATGGATGTGTGGCATTTGTCCACAAGTATGATGCATTTAAATACTAAAGTAATCCATCATGAGTTGTAGAAGTTATGACAGAAATGAGAAACTCCGGCGAACTGTTTAATGTGCCACACACAATGACACACGGACGGACGTACGGACACACAGTCCAAACACTATATGCCTCCGGCTCTACCGAAACAGGGGGCATACAACACTTACATGCACTTTGCATACGTACCAATATGAACACATTATAACACTGTAGGACGGTCTTCAGATTCGACACACAGCGATCCTCTTCTAGCTCTTTTTTCCGCACCTTATTTGACCGGTTGCCGCGACTGCGCAGACTCGACACGCTGCTGCGCTTTGCGCTGTTCCGGTCCCTAAAGCTGTTCCGGTCATTTCTGCTCTCCCGCTCCACGTGATCGAAGTGGTTCGGTTGACCGATTGCTCGCTTATTCAGCGGCTGAAACGAGATATATAGAGAATAGTAGGTTAGTGCCGTGAATGGGAAAAAATATCCGGCAAGGCTGAAGAATTTCTTTATTTCTCATCAGAAGTATATGTAGTGACCACCATTTGAACCGTCTCGCCGAGACGGTTCAAATGAGTGGTCACAACATATACTTTGGTTCAGAAATAAGGAAAATAGATAAAGAATAGTAGGTTAGTGCCGTGAATGGGAAAAAATATCAGGCAAGGCTTAGGAAACGGGATGGGCGAGGCTCTGCCGAGCACATCCCGTTTCCGTGCGGCGCCAGATATTTTTCCCATTCACGGCACTAACCTACTATTCTATTTATCCTGTCAACATTACAAATAGCTTTTAAATGCAAAAAAATAACCCCAGCCGCATCTCCAAATCGTATTGACAGGATATCAAAAATGTTTCACGGCACCGTGTTTCACGGCACATACGCACTGTGTTGACGGGATAAATAGAGAATAATAGGTTAGTGCCGTGAATGGGAAAAAATATCTGGCAAGGCTCAGGAAACGGGATGGGCGAGGCTCTGCCGAGCACATCCCGTTTCCGTGCCGCGCCAGATATTTTTCCCATTCACGGCACTAACCTACTATTCTATTTATCCTGTCAACATTACAAATAGCTTTAAAATGCAAAAAAATAACCCCAGCCGCATCTCCAAATCGTATTGACAGGATATCAAAAATGTTTCACGGCACCCGTGTTTCACGGCACATACGCACTGGTTGACGGGATAAATAGAGAATAGTAGGTTAGTGCCGTGAATGGGAAAAAAATATCTGGCAAGGCTCAGGAAACGGGATGGGCGAGGCTCTGCCGAGCACATCCCGTTTCCGTGCCGCGCCAGATATTTTTCCCATTCACGGCACTAACCTACTATTCTATTTATCCCGTCAACACCTACAAATGGCTGTAAAATGCAAAAATAGTATTGACTGGATATCAAAAATGTTTCACGGCACCGTGTTTCACGGCACATACGCACTGTGTTGACGGGATAAAACATTTTATGACAGTGGAACCTGCCTAAACCGAGCAGGACAAAAACATATGTGAACTTATTTATGATGGGTTTCCTGGTCATTTATCTCAGGTGATAATGTGCGTTCGTGATCGCATAGCACACAACAATGGCTCAGACTGATCAAACGTCTGATTTACAATGAAACCTCTCCAAGCCGGACACCTTGGGGACCTCCCAGGGTGTCCGGTTTAGAGAGGTTCCACTGTACATACGATGGTCGTACGGGCTTTCACAGTGTATTAAGACTATGTATTAAACATCATAATACATTAGATTTTTATGTTGCGTCAGTAATGAAGCTGTAACAAGAACTGACATCGCTAAACGCTAATCCTCTCGCTGGCAGCCTTGATAATAATAATAATAATATAACATATGTCCTCAGTGAACATTGGGCGGTCGGACGTGGGTCGTATGCAAAACAAAGCATAGTCCATAGAGACACATTGTGGCCCAATATTATCAAAATCGGTGAAGCTGTTCATAAGTTATTTAATGAAAAAACAAACACTTTCAATTGACTCTTTTTTGCTGCTGCAATAAATATAATGTAACATTCGTGTTAATCGTGTTGATCTAACATATTAAACATTAAACTCGTTCACGGTATGTATATAGTATGTGAAACACGTTTCCTTGTTCCATATCGGATTTATAAGTTAGGTGTTCCGTTCAGGCCATCGCAATATCGCTATCGGGTCGATTATACGATAGCATTGTACTACAATGGCGATAACACGGCGCCACGATGACGATAGTGCTATAACGATAACGCGATATATCGTAGTAAGGTCACCGTACTATCGCCGTTGTAGTATCGTGCTATTTTCATCATACTGACGTAATATCGTAGTATCGTCATTGTATAATCGCACTATCGTCTTCTTAGTATCGTACTATCGTTATCGTAGTATCGTAGTATCGTAGTATCGTAGTAACGTACTATCGTCATCGTAATATCGTAGTATCGTCATCGTGATATCGTATTATCGTCATCGTGGTATCGTCATCGTAGTATCGTGCTATCGTATATCGCCCCGATAGCGATATTACAGTGGGGTCAGCGTGTAAGTGCACACACGAACGAACACGACAGGTTGGAACCAACCTGTCGTGTTCGTTCGTGTGTGCACTTACACGCTGACCCAACTGTACTGAACACCGTACATAAGTGTGTTGTAATCGAAACACTATGAATGAACACCATACACGAGTAAATAAGTGTTGCTAATGAATAAAACACCTCAGAACTATGTTGTAAAATACATTAACTGTCAATGAAGAACTGCGTGGGACGAATCTAAAGCGACTGCGTTGAATAATTGATATCAAGTACTTTAACCGAACTAAATGAGGAAAATGGTACACTGACCTCCATACAACATATGGTGGATTGATTGATTGATTGCTTGGTTGATTGGGCGTGTTCAACAAGCTAGAAAATCTGATACGTATGTAGCGATATTGGTGAAAATTGAAATAACCCAGCAGTCCTAGTATCGTCATATATCTTCAATTACAACCACTTTAGACAGGTCCATTATAAAAACACATTTTCATTTTTTATAATATATTTCTTTGAAAATCCTGATTTTTTTAGCGGTCCGAGTATCGTCATATATCTTCAATTAAACCACTTTATACAGGGCCATGATGAAAACACGTTTTCATTTTTTATAATATTTTTTCAAAAAGCAATTACATTCGGAATACACCTTGTTTCTTATTTCTCAAGAAAGTATGTGTTGTGATCACTCATTTGAACCTTCTCGACGAGACGGTTCAAATGGTGGCCACGACACATACTTTTAAGCACATATAAAGAAAATACTTCGATTTTTTTTCACAAACAAAATGACATATCCTCAGCATGAAATGGATTAAGGATGAATTCGTTGCTAAGATACGCATACCCCCACCCTTGTCTGATCTGGAGATAAGTCCATAAAAAGTACTTTGGTTCTCAGCTTTCACCGCGTCTGAATAATCCCTGCGCGTCGAGCCTTTTATCGTCATGGAGAAATAAAAGTGTACATGTACTATAAATTCGCCACACGATGTCCAAAATCACTACCATGCACAAATATGTTAAATCTAATTATGTTGCGAGATGTTCGTCTCTGATTGTTTCTCAAGTTGCCAGATGCATATATGAATCTGGCAACTTGATAAAAAATCAGTGACGAACATCTCCAAAACAATATAATTATATAAAATATATTTAAGCAATCCGCCCTCCCGCTTCACATTCCGCAAACCCCGTGTCTGAGAAACAACGTACTTATTTTCCATGGCCTAAGCTGGGCTGGACGTACACACCATACACCCCGTATTGTCGACCATCGACACATCCATTATGACGTGACGTGTACGGATGAACAATGGCGGTTTTACACCCTGCATGACGTCCGGACGTATAAGCCTCTTAACCATTCCTAATTAGTTATTGAGTACTCCTAGTGGAATATGGTCTACCTAACGGGCACCGCCAGTGTAGGCGTAAGCTGGCGTCAGTCGTTTGTTTATTTGTGTTTAACGGCCTATCAACTAAGGTCATGTAAGGCAGGGCCACCGGATTCGGTTCCGTATTCCAAAATCAGAACAGACCATTTACATCGAGAACAAATATATTGAGCCCTGAAATTAGAATAACCTGACTTGGTCCATATCACACCAAAGTGATTTGGCCATTTCCCCTAAAAGTAATAGGAATATGAATAATCGTAATACTCATACAAGGGGTATAACCAGATTACACCATCACATACAAGAATGTCAAAGACGTATCTGAGGGCCAAACTAGGTCTCCGTTCGCGATATCTGTAAGGATGAATCCCGATCGCTAATTACCCATTGCATGCTACCACCTGCCACCCACTGCGTCAGTCGTAGTACACATGCGAACAACATGTAGTGGAGATGAAACAAGAGTGCAGACTGTCACAATATACATGATATACCCACGGCGAGGCATGGCCAGTCATCAAGAGGAGACAACTCACTAAAAACCATTAAGGTGCTTCGTCTTGCCATGATAAACATGCGTACCAACTTTGGTTATGATCCGTTAAGTGGGACTCAAGTTATTGCGCGGACAATGATACAGAATGCAATAAATAACAAGAGTTGTCAGAAGACAATGAAGCGTGCCTGGTCGTGCTTAAGTTTAACAAATATCAAGAAGCTGTGTGAAAGGAAACATAAATTAAAATAAATTTCCACCAATGCTAAGTTTGTTAAAGCGCTAAGTATGTGACTTTGCCCTAAGGGATAGCGGGGGTATGAGGGATTCCGCTGGGGGTAGGGATAAAAAAATCGCCACTTCAAAAAAACAAAAACAAAATTATTTTTTTTCTCGAAAATTGTATTTTTTTATCGCCAATTGTTTATTTTTATCGCCAATTTCGAAAGTGGCGATCGCCAGCGGAATCCCTGGGGTATGACGGTCGCAGATTTGTCACAGCATGATAGACAATCAAAAGAGGAAGGCATATGTGTTTTATCAAGACGTTTGGTGAAAGGAAACAGAAATTATAACAACTTTTCCTCAACGTTAAGCTTATGAATGCACTAAGTGTGTGACCTTGACCTTGTGGTTAGCAGGGGTAAGTCACAGCATGATTTGTCACAGCATGATAAGGAATCATTAGATAAAGACATGTGTGAAATGTCAACTCGTTTGGTGAAACGTTCAGTTTTCAAAATGTTCAAGACCGACGGACGGACACGGGCGGACGGAATCTGAATACGACGCCGGGGTATGTCTTAACTCTTTGCATTCTGGGTAACTTGTGGGATATAAATAGTTAAAAAATAGCGGACAAGAAATCGTCATATTTTATTTTATTTCTCCTTGTAAATATCATGAATATGTCTTGGAATTTCATTAGAATTGAGTCAAATAACTTATTGCTTGGGCAAGGAAACAGGGTGCGATACTTAAAATGGCCGCCAAGAGGAGATAAGTCATCCGCATATTTTGTAAATCAATGCATCTCAGCCTTACCGTGATAAGCATGTATACCGAATTTGGTTACAATTCGTCAATTACATGTAGAACATTTTGTCGTCTGCTGGAAGTGTTTTATTTTCAATATTTCTCGATTAAAACCTGTTTTGGCAGCGCATGAGAATCGCTGGAGACGATTCTCATGTGCTGTCAAAACAGGTTTTTGTTTGCTAAGAATTAAGGGGACAATGAAAAACAGCAGACGACAATTTTCGTCTCCCGCGTAGTGAGGGTTAACTTTTTAACCAGCGGAAGTCTGAGAAATGATACATATATGTACTACTGTCTGTTCCACGTTTTGCTGCCGACGAACTTTTGGCTATTAAACACATTCAATCTAAAAAATATTTAAAAGTAAGTACTTTTTTATCAATAACAAAAAAGTTACCCTTCCCAAAACAAATTATTTTATGAAATTCCGTCAAATATTGATTTTATTGGGAAATATTGATTTTTATTTGTGGACCGATTTTCAAAATCAAACTTTTGTTTTCTAGTTACATCATTTTCAAACTATCTCGCCAGGTTTCTGAGTCACTTTCCAAAATTTTTCATTTTTTGATCCCGAAATGTTTTGGAAATTGACTCGCCATGTTAAATTCCTATAGGAAAATATTTTTTTTCGCAATAAAATCAATATTTGATGGAATTTCATCAATTAACTTTTTTGGGGGAGGGTGACATTTTTGTTATTGATGAAAAAGTACTTTTAAATATTTTTTATATTTAATGTGTTTAATGGCCAAATGTTCGCCGGCAGCAAAACGTAGTCCACACAGTTGCAGGACCGTACGGGAGGGTCACAGAGTTACAGAGGGCAACTATAGTCCTTACACAGACAGTCATTGGCACTACAAAGAAACAAACGCGATGAAACCTGATTGATACATGCGTTGTAAATGTCAAACACAAACACGGGTCTTGATTGGAAAAAAAATGTGATCAAGAAAATGGGACCAGTGTAGGCCCAGATCTGTCTGCGCATCACGGGGCAGTTACACACAACTAGCCCATCATCCCATCGGTAGTATCCAGTTAGACTGGTCACAAACGGCATATAAACCCAAACACTCCATCGGTAATGGCATATAAGGAGATAGACTGGTCACAAAATAACACTAGCTCCATTACTCGGGTAACATTAGACACGCCTTGTGATTTTGTACCTTCGGACATCTGTGTAATTTCATTAAATACGTTCACAAAAGTTACAATATTTTCCGTAAATGGCGTCAAAAGTTGACAAAGTTTTCAGTGTACATGCGGAATATACTCTGAAAATTATGTAACCTTTTGACTTTATTTATGAAAAATATCGTAATTCTTTTGTAAACATAATGAAATTACGCATATGTCCGAAGGTACAAAATCACATGGCTGTCTCATGTCAGGAGCTAGACTGGTCACAAATACCATACGCCCGTTTTCACCAGTCGCCGTCAACGATGTGGCTATGACTGGATAGATAGAGAACAGTAGGTTAGTGCCGTGAATGGGAAAAGATATCTGGCAAGGCTCAGGAAACGGGATGGGCGAGGCTCTGCCGAGCACATCCCGTTTCCGTGCCGCGCCAGATATTTTTTCCCATTCACGGCACTAACCTACTGTTCTATTTATCCTGTCAACACCTCCAAATGGCTGTAAAATGCAAAAATAGTATTGACTGGATATCAAAAATATTTCACGGCACCGTGTTTCACGGCACATACGCACTGTGTTGACAGGATAAATGGGGCTTATGTGTTTTGTGACCAGTGTATATCCAGATCAGCATGTGCATCTGAACAGGATTTGTACTGCTCACCATTCCAGCAACGAAACGCATGTCGTGTTCCTATCAAAACATATGTAGTGTTACAAGGCTACATGAGTGTTCTATTTGATCAGGAGCCACACTGGTCGCAACTCACATATACAGTACATATAAGTCATATTTCTCCAGTCTAAGCAAGATATGATTCGCCTTTACGCCTGCTAATTGGCCTCCCAAGTACCTGACAGTTTCACCAATCTCCTAATTAGCATTCACAGATGAATTAATTGTGTATTGATCACGATGCCATCAATAAACATGCTTCCATAAAAGCAGACAGTAATGCTTTAGGTGGTCGTTAATTGTGTAACGGCGATGTACGAGAGATGAAAACACAAAACAGTTTCCAAAAGCATGCTCTATCTGTAGCCTATTTCACCAACATTGCAAAGTATACTTATCTAGCAAAGTATACTTTGAGGGAGAAATTTTCAATTTTAGGATAAATTTATTAATTTTTATTACACTGAATTTATTACATTATCACAGCCATTATGGCTGTGATAATGTAATAAATTCAGTATAATAATTCTGCATACTTTTAATCATCAAATATATGCAGTCGTTAGTTCTATATGAAATAATGCTTTTCGGGAAAAGTAAATGATTTCTCCCTCAAAGTATACTTTGCTAGATAAGTATACTTTGCAATGTTGGTGAAATAGGCTACTGATTGCCATATGCATGGACATTTACAACACCGCCTACGTTAATCTTGCAAATATGTCAACGTTTCTGAACACATATTGGCAATATCAACTCGCAATCAAGCAGATTGATTTGGCTGTGCCTGAGCTGTAGCACAGCTCAGGCTCAGCCAATCAGGCTGCTCGCCTTCAAGCACAATATTCAAGTACATGTAATGTTTAATAGATGAGAAATCTTGGCACGATCAGCGCAGGCGGTGGTGTAATAGACTTGTGTGTCGAAATAGTGCAATACCCTGGGGAAAATAAAAAAATCGCCACTTCAAAAAAAAAATAATAAAAAAAGAAAAAGAAAACGGACAAAAATAAACAATTGGCGATAAAAATTACAATTTTCGAAAAAATTTATTTATTTATTTATTTTTTTTTTTTTCGAAAATTGTAATTTTTATCGCCAATTGTTTATTTTTATCGCCAATTGCGAAAGTGGCGATCGCCAGCGGAATCCCTGAATACCCCAGTGTTGTTCTTGGGCGGCAGCCCCAAAGGGACAATTCAGGGTGTTGGCCCCTTTCCCAGTGTAACTGAAAGGGAGGGTATTATATTGTATGGGAAATTGGCATTCTGATGGAGTAAATGTTCCCCAGGATAGCTATTGGCATAATACCGTGTATATGTATGATTAACTCGAATTTTCTGTCTGTAACGCAGTTCGCCCTGCGCTACAGACAGAAAATAATTCGGGTTAATGTACTATGTACTGAACACCGTGCGAAAAGAAACATATTAATTCAAAGATTCGAGACCAAGAACGTAGAAAATGGCTCGATTTAAAAGTTACCCCACCCACCGCCTCGATACATTTATAGTACCTACCGAAGTGGGTGTATGTGTCAATTGTTTTATCCCGTCAACACAGTGCGTATGTGCCGTGAAACACGGTGCCGTGAAACATTTGTGATATCCAGTCAATACAATTTTTGCATTTTACAGCCATTTGTAATGTTGACAGGATAAATAGAATAGTAGGTTAGTGCCGTGAATGGGAAAAATATCTGGCGCGGCACGGAAATGGGATGTGCTCGGCAGAGCCTCGCCCATCCCGTTTCCTGAGCCTTGCCAGATATTTTTTCCCATTCACGGCACTAACCTACTATTCTCTATTTAGAAAGCCATTTGCTGGGTTCTAGGCCCGATTATTTGACATATTATATGTGTTGCGAACGGCATGTATCAGCGATAGAAAGATATGTACTATTCATCTAACTATGTGTAGAAACAAACAAAAACAGCAAAACCAATATGACACCAGTATGTTTTTTCCATTTTCGGAACATGTCCGACACGAAGTCATTAATTAAGTTTCGCGCTATTTTCAAAAAAAATCGTGAAGATGTAAACTTTAAAAAAAATCAGTCACCAGAGTATTCAGTTTAAAGAGATACCGTCGTAATTCACGGATATGAGCACATCATGAAATGAAAATGTGATTTGCAATCATGAACACACATAATTCTCAGAGATGCTAGAAAATAATCGGTCTCCGATTTACAGGGGTTCCCCTACCATCCAGGAACAGAGATGTATATGTGGTTCGCAATCATGGAGACCCACGGAGATGCCAGTAGCCTATTTCATCAAAATTGCAAAGTATGCTTTTCTAGCAAAGTATACTTTGAGGGAGAAATTTTCAATTTTATGATAAATTTATTAATTTTTATTATACTGAATTTATTACATTATCACAGCCATTTTGGCTGTGATAATGTAACAAATTCAGTATAATAATTCTGCATACATTTAATCATTAAATATATGAAGTTGTTATACTTTTATATGACATAATGCATTTCGGGAAAAATAAATGATTACTCCCTCAAAGTATACTTTGATAGATAAGTATACTTTGCAAGTTTGATGAAATAGTCTACATACATTGCTAGCTGCATGTTTTCCGCTTTATCTAGGCAACAGCTTTCACTATATCGCTACACCACGTTCAACGGTAGAACGCATATATAGAAGGAACCTGCAGTGCGTTGACGTTCATACTTCGCTATATTGTTATTGAGAGACAATTCTACAATATGACATGATCATATTACCATAAACGTACCTAATAAAGCGCGGATTAGCAAAATACTTAGGTCACTCTCCACGAAGTAGAAAGTACACAAAGCACACAAAGAACGCTTCAAACGCACATTTGGAAAGACTACTCCGTCATAACTCGTATGCAATGCAGTGTAATATAGGAATGAATGGCTTTTTTGTGGAATTTATCGGGGTATAAACTTGGAAAAGTCGCGGGAATACTGGACGAAGGCCGGAAGGCCTCGTCCAGTATTCCCGCGACTTTTCCAAGTTTATATCCCCGATAAATTCCACAAAAAGGCCATTCATTCCTTATAATTCCAGCATTTGAAATAAATTAATTTGAAATGTAATTACAGGTTTGTACTCAGATCTATGCTTTTCCAAGTGTTTGAATCCGATTTATATAGTTTCTCCTGTACTCCATAGGCCGACACTACTGTCTGTTTCACGAAAGCTGCCCACATTTTACGGCTATATAAACAATTCAAAAACAAATATTTGTTTTCAATAATATTAAATTAAAGGAAAATTTAAGAATGAGCCTTTTTTTTTCTCGTGAAAATTGGTCAAATATAGATTTTATTACGAAAATTGATTTGTCAATGGGAATTTAACATGGGGGGGGGGGGGGGGGAAGGAGGTAGAGCAGCTACGGGAGGAGTCCGAAAACTTTTGGAAATTGACTCCATAACCTGGCTAGATAGCTTGGAAATGATATAACTAAGAAAACAAAAGTTAAATTTTAAAAATCGGTCCAGTATTTCTGAAATTCAAAAAAGTTCCCCATGTTAAATCCCGATAGACATCTTCAGTGAAGATGTCTATGGGGATTTAACATGGGGAAATTGTTTTTTAGCAACACAATCAATATTTGACAAAATTTCACGAAATAAAAAGAATGCTCATTCTTAATTTTTCGTTTAATTTAATATTATCGAAAACAATATTGTTTTTGAATTGTTTATATTATAGCCGTAAAATTTGTGCAGATTTCGTGAAACAGACAGTAGACAGTTAGAGAGGGGCGTTTCCATACTCGTAAACCGGCATTCCACGTCCATTTGTCTCGTATTAATTTCCGTTTCATAATGGCTCGAGACATGATCCTTTTATCGGCTTGAAGCACGAAATGGGGCGAGATACGACATGCCCGCTCTTGATTTCTGATCATCGCAATTTGCATTTGCGTCGTTGAACACGGTGACATATAATAGCTGTATGGGTCCGTTTCACGGACTATGTGTCCTTTTCCTTATTTCTATGTTGCAGCATTGTGGCGAAATAAGTAAACCCACTGTGTCCATAAATGACGTCGAAAATTGCGAAACATACTAGTAGCGTGCTGCGGTTATCAGTATCCTAGCGACTGCGTTAAGCATGGCAAGATTATCGACGTTTCTGAACATATATTGGCAATGCCAACTCGCAATCAAGCAACTTGATTGTCTGAGCCTGAGCTGTAGCACAGCTCAGGCTCAGTCAATCAAGCTGCTTGATTTCAAGCACAATATTCAAGTAAGTATTTCGAAATAAGGAAATTAACAAATATTAGCAAGGTTATGGCAAGCGGTAGTGTATCAGATATAATTATTATTGCAGTGTATATAACAAATCACACTGCCAGCCTTGAGGATTTCCAAAATACAAGATGGCGTCCAAGATGGCTGAACAAACAACGAAACCAGGTACACCGTACTCGTCTCTTAAGATTAAAATATTCAGAAATGTATATGTTTCTTTATATTATCATGATTATAGTATGTACTGCTTCAAATCACATAATACAATAAATATCATATTACATAATCACTCACGTAATATCCATATATACACAGTACAAACCAATGGTGTATCATGATCTCCAACAAGCGAGATGGTGTAACGTCCCAGCAACCGCTGAGGTCATATAGGGACGGGACCACAGATCAATGGTGTGTCCTAACCTCCAACAAGTGAAGAACCCGGAAAAGTAGAGAACTGCGGAGATAAATCTCCATTTCCCTCCTCTCTGGATGGCGGTGTCATTCTGCGCCATTACACGCCACGATAATTGTCTTTACAAGCTCCTGGTAGTTCACATTCCAACAAAATGGGGGCAGATTAAATGATGAATCGCTGACATTTAGGAGTAGAAAGCAAATGTTTGTTTATGTTTCGTGAATATGGTGTTCGTTTGCTTGACATGAATATGAATTCACTAGTCGGCAAAGCATACTGAATATACAGTGAAACCTCTCTATGCCGGACACCCTGGGGGACCCCAGGGTGTCCGGCATAGAGAGGTTTCACTGTGAATCAGGCATTTGATCAGTATGAGCCATAGTTGTGTGCTATTCGATCACGAACAGACATTATCACCCAAGATAAATGGCCAAGAAACTCATTAGAAATCAGATCATATGTGTTTTCTTGGTGTCCGGTTTAGAGAGGTTCCACTGTACATGATATAGAGAGCAATCTAGACCTGCTTCATCGTATGCATACAGCTTCTTTGCTAGTTTGACCGGACATCCTGGAAGGTTCTCACAAAGACATTACAATTCAGTTCTATGATAAACTGAATATACGGTTTTGCGATCAGGAACAGACACGATCATTAGGAACAAGAACATGTGGCCTGTCGTGTCGGCACACAAATTCCCTCGGTGGCAGAGTGGAGAGAAACGCCGGCAGACATAACCGGACCCACGGACGCACGCACGGACGGAGGAACACACATACGGGTAATGGATACAACCGGATTCAGCTCATTTACCATCTGAAATCAAAGTTTATTGCACATGTCCAAAGCCTGTCATTTAAGTCCAATTAAAGTGGCAACAGTGTATATTTACAAACTAATTACATATCAGAGCGATACTTGAAGGAAATCAGACACCACTATACTGACTGGCCGACTGCAAGATTCATGTCGACCAATGACCTTTCGTTCATGAAGGTCAGAGTTCACCATGGTATGGTCATTGTCCTGATATTATTCTTACATGTGTAAGGTATTTCCCACTTACATTTATTGAACTTTTACGGAATTAAATGCGAGGGAGCACAATTCTGCCCAGCTATTTGCGTTGAGAGTAGGACGAACTATAAGTATCAAGGTGCATGATCACGTGGTTACAACAACAACAACGTCGCCCACTCCAAAGTATGTATTATTTGATATTTTCCTTAATATGCAACTGATTTTGATGAAATATGGCGCAGCAAACGCGTCTTCATGAGCTGCATTTGGTGGTCTAGGGAGTTTGGCACAGACTTATGTCGTTTTTGCGAAGAATCGATTTCCGTGTCGGAGACACGGAAATCGATTCTTCGCAAAAACGACAGAAGTTTGGGCGAAAATAAAGAGACCACCAAAAATGCAGCTTAACAAGACGCGTTTGATGCGCCATGTCACATCAAAATCCGTTACGTAATAAGGACACTATACAAGAATATGTACTTTGAATGGGTACCTGTTGTTTTTGTTAGTACCACGAGATCATACCCCTTGTATAAGTATATATACATTACCCATCGCGTGCTCACACCTGCCACCTATCGTAGTACATCGTATTTACAATGTCTGATACATGTATGTACATTTATTCGCAGTCTGTGCTGAATATAGAATGACGTGTACGTTCTGGATATCCACAATACATTGGAACCTGTCTAAACCGAACAACTTTGCGACATCGATATGTTAAATTATGACCGATTTCACTGTCGGATATCGCTGATGTTTATCACCGTTCATGATTGCAATGCACACAGCCTGTCACAGGCATGTGATTCATTGTTCTTACATCGGAATTACAGTGGAACATCTCTAAACCGGACACCCTGGGGACCTCCCAGGGTGTCCGGTTTAGAGAGATTCCACTATTCACACAGGTGCATGCGGCAATCGCGTTTTGAGTGTTTTTTATCCTCCAAAAAGAAGCTTAGTAATGTGTATATGTGACCTGAAAAATTGGGCTTATGGGTTTTGTGACTAATCTGACTCCAGTAGCTTATTTCATCAACATTGCAAAGTATACTTTACTAGCAAAGTATACTTTGAGGGAGAAATCATTTATTTTTCCTGAAATGCATTATTTCATATAGAACTAACAAATGCATATATTTCATGATTAAAAGTATGCAGAATTATTATACTGAATTTATTACATTATCACAGCCAAATTGGCTGTGATAATGTAATAAATTCAGTATAATAAAAAAAAAAAAAATTATCATAAAATTGAAAATTTCTCCCTCAAAGTATACTTTGCTACTAAAGTATACTTTGCAATGTTGATGAAATAGGCTACTGATCAAATGGAAAGGCGAACAATGTCGATCCTGAGCAGAATGTGCGGATCTAGATCTACACTGGTCGCAAAACCGATGTCCCACTTCTCCTGCCACAGCCACATTTAAGTTAAGACGCAGAGATCAAAGGTCTACGAGTGCTGACGAACAGTATCTAAATTAATAGCTCGCGAGATCTGGCAAAAACGGGCTATTTGAATTTACGATATGTGAACAGCCAGACCAGTCTACGCAACCGTGCGATCTGATGTGGGTCTTCACTGTTCGTCACTCAGTGAACAAATAACTATACGAATCATGTGTAATACGCATCCAAGGAAACATTAGTATCGAGCAGTATGACAGTATGGATGAAGTATCATGTTTATGCAAGGTGTATGATCACGTGGTACTAACAACAACAAGCACCGATTCAAAGTACGTATTCCTTTATAGTGTCCTTAATACGTAACGGATTTTGATGAAAAATGGCGCATCAAACGCGTCTTTGTAAGTTGCATTTGATGGTCTCTGTATTTTCGCCCAAACTTCTGTCGTGTTTGCTAAGAATCGATTTCCGTGTCTCCGACACGGAAAGGAAATGGATTCTTCGCAATAACGACATAAGTTTGTGCCAAACTCACTAGACCACCAAATGCAGCTCATAAAGACGCGTTTGCTGTGCCATATTTCATCAAAATCCGTTGCATATTAAGGAAAATATCAAATAAAACTTACTTTGGAGTGGGCGACGTTGTTGTTGTTGTAACCACGTGATCATGCACCTTGTTATAGTCGGATATTAAATAAGACCGATTTACCATTTCTCATAAATCTCTTGCATCATCGCCGCTTTATATGGTGTTCAAAATATTTAAGGCCGTGACACGGAAGAAGGTTTACCCGAAGAATTCGAAAACCTGTCAGAAAGTTCATTATCAACCATAAGCAAAATCCTCTTCATATGCGATAGTTGCGAGCACGTAACTCTTCCAAACATCACATACCGTATGTATATGTAGTTGCTAAACAAAGTCAAATATTCCTCCGCGATAAAAATTAGAAATCCTATGAACGGGCCCTTGTGGCCCATCGGAATTGTCGAATTCGAGCCATCAATCTCCTGTAGATTCGCCAATCCGAGGAAACAGATTAACGCTTTTAATTATATCATCCAAAGAAACCATTGAGGGTCCTCATGGGAATACTGATTTTATACACTCCTGTATATGGATCTGAAGGAGTAATATAGTACATTACATGTGCGCTGCTGTAATTCACGCATAGAGTGGGGTCAGCGGGTAAGTGTACACACGAACGAACACGACAGGTTGGTTCCAACCTGTCGTGTTCGTTCGTGTGTGCACTTACACGCTGACCCCACTGTACATCTTGTATTGGAACCGTTTGTTTCATTCCCGGATATATGAGATTTTGTACCTTCGGACATCTGCGTAATTTCATTAAATACGTTTACAAAATTTACAATATTCAGAGTACATGCGGAATTATATTCCGCATGTACTCTGAAAATGTTGTCAACTTTTGACTTTATTTATGAAAAAAATTGTATATTTTGTAAATGTATTTAATGAAATTACGCAGATGTCCGAAGGTGCAAACTCGCATTGCGTGTCTCATATGTAGGAATACTATGCTTAGCATAGTGTATTTTAAGGCAAAACTTCCTTACAAAAGCCACTATATATTTATACGACTTCCCCGAAAATACGTACATACTGCTAGTAAGATATAGAGGATTTTTCATGAGTGAGAATGAGTTTCAATATCAATTGTCCTGTTGCGTTGTTTGTATTTCCCTGTTGTCTTTAACAATATTTATTTGAGGTGCCTCGAATTCGTCCGGTTTAATCGGTTTGTTTCAACATGTATGTTTCCAGATGCAGAAAGACGGACAGACATATACAGGGCCATGCAATTGCATTATCTTTGTCAACCTCTCCATAAGCGGTGTCGACCATTAGATTGGTCCTTCTACATGTAATGTAATGTACGTGTGAGCAAAAACTGTGAAGGCGCTTTCCGCCACATTGATGAATCGGTCTATTATTTTCCTTATCGAACAATTTACATTGGCACGACATCCACCACTATTGACGCGTGAGTCACGATTTCACAAAACCGGTCATATCGTCTTAACAATCAGTGTACAGGGGTCCTACCAATTATCCGGACAATCAATTTATCGGACAAATCAAAATAGCTGTTAATTAAACGCATTCATTTGATCCGATTTTGCAACGGACACATCTAAGTCACTCAGGTGCTTGCTGTTTCCATGCCAGTGTGAATAATATATCGCCAAGGTAAACATTTTAGTAAATTTGCCGAAAACATTCCCCCACTATGTCCACAAGTTGTTTACAACGTCAAACGTCGCGCGGGGGCTTGTATCTGTCACTGCGCATGCGCATAATTTGAGGCCCCCTATAGAGTGTTCAATACTCTGTTGTGTGAAGTATGCAGACGATACGATGCATTCCTCCAATATCATTTTCAGACTGTTTAATACACAATGTACAATACAGAGCAGATAGGAAGGAATGCGAAAATGTATCATGATAGAAAAAGAACGAAGAGCTACTTATTCAAAAACAAATAATAATTGTTGCAAGGCCAAATCGCCCCAAGCCATTTCGGACCTAAGCCATTACACACCATTTCGCACCCATATTAATTCGTGGGTAAAATCGACAGGTGCGAAAACAACAGTGTACGAAACGATCATTACCGCGGATTTTCCACCAAATTATGAAGAGCTCAATCGAGTGCGCCCATTACGTCATTGCAGAGTTGTTCTATAAATACAATAAATTCTATAACTACGATGTTTTCCAAGAAGCGAATGGTGATTGTTTTTTCTGCAAAACAACACAATGCTGTTTATACTGGTTTTCAGGCGATACAATTATGATTTTAAGGTGAGAATACAAGTTATAAGACGGTTATACATTTGTCCGGATAATTGATTGTCGATGTTAATTTTGGGGCAATCTTACGACTGATGATCTGACCCAATTTTAAGTGATAAAGATGGCACCGTTTGCTAAATAGTTTCCATGCGTTGAGAAAGCAAGAACCGACGATTGTTCTGTGAAAATTGTATGCCCGTAGCTGCTATTTTAAGAAAAATATCATAAAAAAACAGCCATTTTTGTCCGATAATCTAGAGGATCCCTGTAAACTTGGGCGCTGTCACGATCTGAGTATATTCATATATGTGTGGATGTATGTGTGGGTTCTCACTTCGACAATGTGTAGCTGCACGTTTTCCGTTGTCGAGGCAATGGGTTGTCATTAAAGTTATATACTCAGAACTTAACTAGTCAATATATAGGAGTTTACTGAGTGGCAAAATTATTTTTTGGAGTTTTTTCCCGAAAATTGTAATTTTTTATCGCCAATTGTTTTCGCCAATTGTTTATTTTTATCGCCAATTGCGAAAGTGGCGATCGCCAGCGGAATCCCTGCTATATTAATAATGAGAGAACATTCTACAATATGAGACAAAGCTATTATCATTAAGTTACCTAATAAAGTGTATATTGACTTAGGTTTGATATTGCTTACAAATGTAGGTCATTCTCCACGAAGTATGAAGTAAACAAAGAACGCTTCAAACGCAAATTTGGAAACGCTACTCCACCATTCATAACGCTTAATATGTAATGGAATGTAATGCAATGTAATTAGAGTTATGTACTCGTAACTACATACAGTCGAACCCCTGTAAACCGGACAAGTAAGTTGTGCTTAATGTTGATATACTTCGTTGCCATGTATCTTCGGGGATAATGCATGTTCATGATCGCAAAGCCACTACGCGTGTCTTAATGTAGTTATATGCAAGTTTCACAGTGGAACCTCTCTAAACCGGACACCCTGGGATGTCCACAGGGTGTCCGCTTTAGAGGGGTTCTACTGGTTCGGCAAATGTGCGCACGTCCTATGCGCACGTCCTATGCAGTCATATTATCCACATGTATCGGGCAATGCAAATGAGATAAGCCATGCAGAGCTCCAGATAAGGTGCGTATTTGCGTAAATACCCAATTAAAATTGCAAAAAAAACAACAATTGAAATCAGAAGTAGTGAGTATCAAAAAGCAATGAAAAATGTGTGGTATCTTTATCATGCTACAGAAAACAATAAACAGACGACAAAATACCAAGATGTGTTTTCATTTAGAAGCAAACTATTCAATAAGTGCGGTCTGCTGATGTGTACACAGTAGTGTGATTCTATTTTACAATTTTTGTTTTGAAATACCCAATTGCTTCAGAAATGATGGAGTGACAATACTCAATTACTAATTCATTATCTGGAGCGCTGAGCCATTTTGTACCCGCTGGCGATCGCCACTTTCGCAATTGGCGATAAAAATAAACAATTGGCGATAAAAAATTACAATTTTCGAAAAAACAAAAAAATCATTTATTTTTTTTCGAAAATTGTAATTTTTTATCGCCAATTGTTTATTTTTATCCTATTGGTTATTCCTTTTTTTTTCTTTTTTTTTTTTTTTTTTTTTTTTTTAAGCGGCGATTTTTTTAATTTCCCCAGCGGAATCCCTCAGATACATGTGCAATTTTTCAGGAAAACACACAGAAACTATGAGTGTGAGTTAACACTGTCAATGGATGTTCAGAAAGATTACAACAGTTACACAAGTATACACTTATTTAATACTTATTACAGTTTGTACCTAATCAATGGGTTCCCAACTTTAACTAGGCATTATGTTTGTAAAACATGGATATGCCCACTTGGCATACTTCACTGTGAAAAATGGCTAATTGTTTCACCGACATTTCGAAGGTGTCAATGTCAATGTCGTGTTAATGGTGGCACGAGTGTGTGACACATGTTCAAGTGATTCAAATCGTTCGCTTAATATTGAAGATATTACATGTACATTTTTGGAGAAACTCTTATAAACTTTTCGACATAAATGCACACGGACGGACGAACATGTACGACACTTCAAGAGCAACGCCCCCTACCCCTTGCTATCGCATAGAGGACATACCAATGTTCAACATACACTGGAGTTTAGTCGTTTTTGAAAACAGTACCACCAAGAAAACAGGTACACCACCGCCTGCGTTAATCCTGCCTATATGTCAACGTTTCTGAGCATCTATTGGCAATATAAAGTCGCAATCAATCAGTTTGATTAGCTGTGTCTGAGCTGTAGAACAGCTCATGCAATCAAACTGATTGTTTTCAAGCATTATATTCAAGTATTTTGCAATACAATGGAACCTCTCTACACTGGACACCCGCAAAACTTATGTGTGCTACGATTCATGGGGTTAAGTGGCATGCAACTGCTTTGAAATGTATGTATGTTTGTTTGTTTGTTATTGGTGTTTAACGGCCTATCAACAGCTAATTTCATTTAAGGCCATGACAACGGGTTCGATCCCGCATTTAACCTGCTGCATGGGGGGTGGGGGGATCCAAAAATCAGAACGAAATATTTACATCGAGATAAATATATGTTCGGCTCTGAATTAGAATAACCTGACCCGGTGCCAGGTCCATACCACACCAAAGTCACTGGGCCCCTTCCCCTAAAAGTAATACCGGTAGGATTACTCTTATAAGGGGTATAACCAGATTCAACTCTGAAATACAAGAAAGCCAAAGAAGTACATGAGGGCCAAACCAGGTATAAAGTCAGGATTCTGGTAAGGATGAATCCCCATCGCAGGCTCCCAACCAACTACCAACCCTTTGAAAGGTATGCTAATAGACACAAGACGCACACGCACGTGTCTATGAGTGTTTAAATGCTTGATTTACAGTGGAACCTCTCTAAACCGGACACCCCGGGGAAGTGTCCGGTTTAGAGAGGTTCCACAGTAGACACATTGACAAGTATTGGCAAGATTACCGCAGGTGGTGGTGTACCCACATAAAATTACCACTACCACGGAAACTGGTTACATCGCTATAAACAGCTGCAATAAACATGGACGATAAACCATGACAATAAACGGTTTGTGGGTCCCCAGCGACAGCGCTGACGTGTACAAATGGGCGACGGGTGATGTATGTGCTGATGCACGGCATGTCACGTCAGTCTGAACAGATTTTTTGTCTTCTCCATGTTTTGTGTTTTCACAGCTTGTTAAAACAAGCTGGGAAAACGCTAAACATGGAGAAGAGGCGTCGCGCTCAAAACAGGCAGGGAAAACACTAAACATGGAGAAGAGGCGTCGCGTTCAAAACAGGCAGCGAAAACACTAAATACATGCACGGGGAAGAGGCGTCGCGTACTTGTATAGCGGCCAGTGTCACATTAATCTGAACAGCTATTTTCTCTTCCCCATGTTAATTACGTTTCACAGTCTGTCAAAACGGCTAACAAAACTTATGCGGGGAATATGAGTCCCGCTAAGACTGAACTTTGGTGGCGCCGTATGGCCTATAAATCTGAACGTCCTGACATTATTCGCAGTAGTATTCGTTTGTGGATGACTAATAATTAATCGAGAGCGGAAAGCGTTTCGCGACAAAGAAGCGCGGGAATTTCACAGCAACAACAACAAGAGAATTGAAACCGAAACCGAATATTGTATTCGTGCACAAAACCATGGAGTTACGAATCGCGAATAATCGAGTATGGCGGTTAATCGTCGCACCCATAGAATACGGAAACATAAATTTAGCATAAGAAAGCAAACAAAACATTTATCACGGTGAAAAGGCGATCAAGCAATTGGAACTAGTTTATGGTGTACGACCCGTGTTTTTAAAAGTTCAACCCACAAAATATGTGCTGCGGCCGACATATGCAGATTTGCATAAAATCGGTCAGACCTCAAATGTGGATGTTGGTTTAAAGATTAAACTTGGCTTCAATAATAATTGCTACATGAGAGATATATGATATATGAATATAACATATGTGAGTATTGTCTCGTTACTATATACTATATGGTACATTCACCTGCCCTATCCGCTATCTTTGCCATCGTACAGTTTCACCATTTTGTGCGTTTGACACATACAGCAAATAATATGACAGTAAACTAAATACAATTTGGTGCAATACATCAAGAAAAATATGACAACGGCGTGCAATAAATATTATGCTAGCAAACTACACCAAGGAAAAGATATCTGAGCATTTCTCCCATCAATCTCAAAATAAATGTTGATGTGTAAACTTTTCAATCTGATGCACAGCCTATTGTTAGTGTACACGTTACCCATATGTAAAGCCAATTTACTCACATAGTAGGTGAGTAGACACCAGGGACAATGCACTCGGTTAACTGCTTACATGTCACTGGATTTGATAAGTGTGAACATTTACTTCTGATATAAAATGTATAATAATGCACATCAATACGTGTGGTAAGGGTGAATTAATGTTTATATTGCCAGAAAATGTATAAGATGATGTTTCTGTTATAAAGAACATGTTGTGCCTACTGAGTGGGCATGTACCTTTAATGCCATTCTTAAAGACACACACGTGTGCATGTGGAAACAGTTTGACGCAAGTGACTGCGGACGTGCTTTAGGTGCAGATGTATGGAACTTTAACCCTTACAATGCTGAATTAATTTGGGTCGTCTGCTGAATATTTTTTATTTTCCATTTTTCTCATCAAAAACTTGGTTTAGCAGCACTTTATAATCATTATAATCATTTCCAATGGAAATGATTCTAAAGTGCTGCCAAACCATATTTTTACTGAGAGGAAAGACAAAATATGAATTAACAGCACAGACGACTATTTTCGGTTCCCGCATTCTAAGGCAAATCCCGTCACCCTCGTTATCGCACATGAGACAAGTCATGTGATGTGTGTACCTATTAAGAAGATATGCGATATCTCATGCAAACTATTTACACAATTTACAATCTTTTCTATAAATGACGTCGATAACTGACGAAATGTTCAGTGCAAATGCCTAATATAATTCCGCATTTGCTCCGAAAATTCCGTCCAAGTTTGATTTCAATTACAGAAATTATCACAGTTTCTGTAATTAGTTTCCGTGAAAAATCGCGTTCTTAGCCACAAAATCGTATCTCCTACGCGACTTAACAGATTGCAAGACGACATAAGGATGTCAAGAACTTCACAGATCAGTAAACAGAAATAAATGATCGTAAAATGTTTGCTAGAAGCGGAACTAACACCATAGTTACAAGCAACCAGTGACGCAATGTATATCGCTATACATTAGCAGACACGTTGCTGCAAATGGCTGAAACCCGAACGGACCTGAGTGTGGTAGCAACCGGATTGCATTCCTGGCACAGACGTAATTGGCGACACAGTCATCTGTTTACAGCGTCTGTTTTGATCAGACTGCGCTTATAAAAGAGTGTTGGTTATTTCTAGTGTCACCCGTATTGAACGGACCAGCCAGTTTTGACTTATGTGACACTCTAATCTCTGAGCCGCAGCAGGCCGCGGGTTCAAACAGTGGTCCCTTTTCTAAACTAGAGACACATCATATGGCGATGTTGATTTTCATCATAAAGCAACATTATTCATATAACAGCATTGTTATCGGCAAACATCAAATAATGTCTTCGGAACTTTAATATCATACTCAATATCTTGAATGTATGAATCTTTTCTTTACGTATTGATTCTACTTGAGCGCTGAGTGCGAAGTGTGAACAATAGTTCGCAAACAACAGGGGACCGTTTCACTAAACTTCGTACAACTAAAATGTTCGTAAATGCAAATTTGGGATCGTCTGGAAATTTCAATTGATGGATTTATATCTATTAAGCATAGGCTGCTGCAGCCTATGCTCAATACATGCAAATCCAATAATTGTATACAAGAAAACATTGTTAATGTGAAATTTACAGACTATCATATCTGTAGTGTTCTTTATTAATAATTTATTGATACAGCTTTGACAGTTTTATATCGCTAAAATATCAAACACGCCGGATAACCGATTGCAAAAATCACTCTACCATGTGTTACATTAAAGAGATGGGGTTAAATTGCTACCCTCGCGAGAGGTATGGAGCGGGGTTGCACTTTTGTTTCTAGGTGTGAATGTACTCTGCAATAGCTTACGATTTTTGGTCACAGTTGCAGAAAATACAGACCCAGAAAAATAGCGCCAGAGGGTATTATGTTCCATCAATAAATACATTTACACAACCGCCTGTATCATATCAACTCGCAATCAAGCAGTTGTATTGGATGAGCCTGAGCTGTAGCACAGCTCAGTCTCAGCCAATCAAGCTGCTTGACTGCAATGACAATGTTAAAATATTTTGAAATAAAAAAACATGACAATTATTGGCAAGATTAGCGCAAACGGTGGTGATGCTCTCCCATGCACATTTAGGCATACACATGTACTACCAGTACATGTATATAGTATTGTCAATGGCATTATTGTTTGTAACATTGGCAATATATTAATATTTCTAATACAAATGTATTGCATTCTTCCACAAATTCAGATAGGTACACAATGTATTATTGGCCTGGCACTAACATTGTATTTGTGTTGTTGTTTATATACGATTGGCTATACCAGTGTTTTGATATATCGCGTTACACCGCTGCTTTATATAACAACCAGTTGGATATATTGATACAGGCAATTGGACATGGGGCCTGGTCATAAAAATATAACAATGTATTCTACCAGCCAGCATAGTTTTTCAATATCGCGCGCATGCGCAGAACGGATTATATGCCTTTGATGAGTACACGATGTGCGTATAGACATAACGACACACCGGTACATTACAACTGAATAGCGAACAGCATATGACCGGATCAGACTGCGCGGATGCGCAGGCTGATCCGGGCATATGTTGGTCGCAAACGCCATAGGGTCCTTTTCGGTAGCCATTTCGCCGCATGAAGAGTAACGGACCCTCCGTTTAGTAACGGACCAGAACAGAGATTAAGCAGATGCCGGCATAATGGGAAACAATTACATATAAACAGGAACTGGCAAAAAGTGCTCTATAAAATTTCAGAGTGGGTGGTGGTGGGAACTTGTAATGAGAGAAAGGTCATGGTCAGTCGCTATGTACATGTTTGTATGTGAATGCAGTAAATAAATATGTTTATACCAAATGTAGAGTCGGGTTGCCCGCATCACAACAAATGGTTATAAATGCGTTTAATATGCAGACTCTTTGAACCACCCGTTGTATTTAACGTCGGCCCTGGTAAAACTTCCGATAAGCCATATGTTGGCCACTGGTAGAACAATTATTAATATCAGATACGGCAAACGATTACATTTCTGAGGATTCTGGGCTTGTCGCAGGTCACGTGACAAATAATCTCTTCAATACAATGGAACCGCTCTAAACCGGACACCAGAAAAACACCTTATTTTGATGAGTTTCTTGTGTCATTTACCTCGGGTGATAATGTCCGTTCGTGATCGCATAGAACACACCTATGGCTCAGAATGATAAATTGCCCGATTTACAGTGAAACTGTACATGTATATTTCACGTTCACAGAGCGTCTTTTGTATTTCAGGTATATGAGCAATACGTTCAAGGTTATTTTATCATGAACAGACAGTATCATTAGAGATAAATTAGTATGGCGCCTTTCGATGAATAATGATCAAATATTCCTCGAACTTGCCTGCAAGTAACATGTATGTTCACAAAACAGAATCAATTTGTTTTGGTACACTAGAAAGTATCACAAAAAAATGCAAATATTTGGTGTTTATATTCTTGGCTATAATGGGCGTAAGCGGCGAATTATTTGCGGACATGGAATATGCACCCCCCACCCCCGCCTCCCAGCCACAACCGGCTGTCATATTCCAAACGTAGGTGTTTTCTGGTTCAATTCCATACCCTAATTACCCCTATACGCTGTTGATGTGTATAATACATGATACTCTCCAAACCAGGGACCGCTTCACTAAACTTCGTACGACTAAAATGTTCGTAAGTGCAAATTTAGGATCGTCTGGAAATTTCAATTGATGGATTTACATTTATTGAGCATAGGCTGCATATGCAGCCTATGCTCAATAAATGTAAATCCAATAATTGTTTATAAGAAAACATTGTTAATGCGATATTTACAGACTATCATACTTTTGCACTCACGAACATTTTAGTCGTACGAAGTTTAGTGAAACGGGCCCCAGTGGCCGCATCACTACACTTCGTACGACTAAAATGTTCGTAAGTGCAAAATTATGATAGTCTCTAAATTTCACATTTACACTGTAAACAATTACTGAATTCACATTTAATGAGCATATGATGCTTATGTATATGTTCCCTAAATGCAAATTATCAATTCAAAGTTTCATACGATCCTGATTTTGCACTTACGAATATTTTAGTCGTACGAAGTTTAGTGAAACGGTCCCCATGTATTTTGCGCTAAGATCACGTAAAATGCATCATTTTATGCGTTAGTAAAACGCTCTGAAGATGTTCTTTTTTGCCGCTGAGGAATCATTGAACAGAAATATGTTAAGTTTGTTTAAATGGAATGAATGAGACACATCGAGAATTGTCGTTTGTTTAAGAAGTGCATGCGTAGACACATCGATTTTAACACTCGTTCCCACTGGGTTGCAAATTAAATTTCCTACTTCAAAATCACATTTCTATATTGAATCATCATTAAATACATCGTAGCTACTTAACGGGAAGCTTGGAGTTGTTTTCTTGTTTCATTCATATTAGACTGGCGAAACAAATCTCACATAATATCATTAAATGGAGAATACCAGGCTAGTGTCTTTTACTATCAAGTGTATCAAGGCTTGGACATAAGTTATAATGCTTATGCTCGCCGACAGAATTGAGAAACTCTGGCAAACTTCTTAAATGAAACTTCTAATATAAGTGTTTAACCCTTAGAAGGCGGGAACCGAAAATTGTCTTCTGCTGTTGTTTCTTATTTTGTATTTTCTCTAAATGAAAACATGGTTTGGCAGCATTTTAGAATCATTTCCATTGGAAATGATTCTAAAGTGCTGTCAAACCATGTTTTCGATAAGAAAAATTAAAAATAAACGACAGACGACAACTTTTAATTCAGCACTGTAAGGGTTAAAGGTACATTTGTACATGCCCACTCAGTAGACACAACATATTACTTATATCAGAAACATCATCTGAGACATTTTCTGGAATATTAAACATTCATTCACCATTTCCCCACGTGTTGATTGGCATTAGTATACATTTTATATCAGACATAAATTTCCACATTGATATCAGGGGCAATAACCGTGTTTCCTTAATATGTTAACGGACATTACTATTTATTTTATGTATTTACTTTTTGATGTGCAATGATCATACTTTATAATCTGTCGAAAATATTATCTTTTCACGAGACGCATTTAATTAGTATAAATAATTAAAACATATCATGCCTCATTTGCATATGAAAGTAGCCTGATACCACCGCGCGCCACTATCAGTGAAATAAATATTACTAAATGATTATATCTGTATAGCGGGCACTCGTGTTTTTTAGAACTGGTTGAATAGTGACATAATTATACACTTAATTAATTCTTGTAAAGAACACGTTGTGCCTACTGTGTGGGCATGTACCTTTAAGCAAATTTGCGAGAGTCAGGGTAATATTAATGGCAGCACGGATGTGTGACATTTCCACACAAGTATGATGTACCGAAATGTTAAAGTAATCCTTCAAGTTTATAAGTGATCACATACTTGACTTCTTAATTGAACCACGGACGGACGGACAAACAATTCAAACACTATACTGTATGTATCCTAGCATTATCGAATCTACACGGAACAGGAGTGCCCATAAGTATAGAACTTAATGTGATCGAATTACAAAGAGTTTGAGTTGTAATCAAGTATAAACCATCGCAAACCGTGATAAATAAAACAGGGAGATAATTAACGGATGACACCAACAACCAGAATAGTTACAAGCACATACCTAGAGGATGAATAATCCGGCATGACATGGTACACTGGGGCGGATCCAGCATTTGGGGAACGGGGTGGGGTGGGGGGGGGGGTGTCTAGTTGCGACGGTACGGGAGTAATTGCAAGAGTTACCGTTCGCAACTAGGGGGTTGTCCTATTTTCCAGCTCTTCGGAATGCACTTTCCTGTGATTTACGGCATTTAAATTAAGACTCCAACTGGTGGTAAACTGTGGGGAAAACCCCCCTCTAGATCCACCCCTGGTACATATAACATTATCTCACCAGGTTTCATTGTTTCATTGTGATACGATGACGGACATTGGTGAAAAGATAGCATAAAATGTAGCTGTGATGGGAGAAACGGGGCTTATGGGTTTTACCACCAGTGTTGATCCAGATCAGCATGTGCATTCACAGTCTGATCAGGATCTGCACTGTTCGTCACTTCATCGATGAAACACTCGCCATGCTTCTATAGGGGTGTGCAATTTGATCAGGAGCTACACTGTACACATAATTCCTAAGCGCAATTTCTCCAGTCACAGCCAATAGTCCAGGGCCCGGTTGCTTGAAACCTCTGTTAGCTTAACAGACTGTTAAATCCTTAGCAATTCTAAGGATTTAACCGTCTGTTAACCTAACAGAAGCTTTGAGAAACCGGGCCCAGGCTATTGTGGTGTGCAATTTGATCAGGCGCTACACTGGGCACATATCTCATACGCGCAATTTCTCCAGTCACAGCCAATACACAGTTGATGTTTCCCTCAAATTAACAATTCGTTCCCACGAAATGACAATTCGTTCACTCAATTTAACAATTCGACATAACAATTCGTTCCCACGAATTAACAATTCGTTCGGGAACGAATTGTTATTTCGTGGGAACGAATTGTTAAATTGATGGAATGAATTGTTAATTCGTGGGAACTAATTGTTAATTCGTGGGAACGAACTGTTAATTCGTGGGAACGAATTGGTAAATTGAGGGAACGGATTGTTAAAATTCCTGGGAATGAATTAATAAAAAAAAATTCTACGTCCCCTGCGGGGTTCCGTACATATGTGAATATGACTTGATAAATCGGGCTCTGTATAAGTTAGATCACAGTTCGTCCGCATGTACGAGGAGATAATCCGCTCGTACATGCGGACAAACGTGATCTAACTTATTTACCACATCCTCGTGTACATACCTTGCACACGAGCTGTGTTAATACAGAAACAACACCCGGAAATGTGCCAAAGATGTGATTTGTCACCTGATGATCAGTACCGTTTCAATGTATTATGATGTGCATATGCAATAAATAGTTTAACATAATTGTTGATCTATATTTTTATTTTATTAAACTCGATGACTGATTTCAAGATATTAATAATGTATAATGTCAGTACAGCGTTAGTGTAAGATGGTACGCAAGCTAACATTTCTGTTGAGTTAACACGATACATTTGAATTGAGTAAACTTGGTCAACAAAGACGTGTATCATAGCAACCCTTAGCAGGGATTTCGCAATTGGCGATAAAAATAAACAATTGGCGATAAAAAATTACAATTTTCGAAACAAAATCAATTTTTTTTTTTTTTTTTTGAAGTGGCGATTTTTTTATTTTCCCCAGCGGAATCCCTGCCTTAGACCGCTATTCACACCAATTATCGTATGCTGTTGCTTATATATCTTATTTATTTCTCAATAAAACATGTTTTGACAGCACTTCAGAATCATTTCCAACGGAAATGATTCTGAAGTGCTGTCAAAGCATGTTGTAAAGTATTCTAATGTGCTGTCTAAGCATGTTTTTGATGATACAAATGGAAAATAGAAAATAAACAGCGGACGACAAACAATTAAGATAGCGGTGTAAGGGTTGAAGCATCACTCATGAACGATCGCCTATGTAAGTGGTATAGGGTGTGGCTATAAATACACTCAACAAACTTCCATCACGCGGAGTATTTATTTTATAAGTTTCCCTCTTGGAATTTGTTCCGGTTACAAAAAACATGACCAATTTGTGGTCACGTTATTGTTTGTAATTGTGTGAACGACCAGAGATTATTGTATCATATTTCGTCAATTATATTGTATCATATTTCGTCAATTACACTGAACATACATGTACACTATAGTGATACGTGTGCTATATACACGTATCATTACTGGTATATACATGCAGGATCTGACTTTCTTCATACGAATTGTCAGACGTTTTCTCTATTTTACTCATTTATCCACTGACATTGTATATTCGAATTTCAGGCCCGAGACACAGATGGAAGGTGTAACTTATTGGGGTTAAATCTTGCAATATGTGAAATAGGTGTAGCTCGATACTGGCCAGCGATTGGCTTAGAATGTAGGCCGATCTATGATGGCTACTGTAGAAACTAGAAATGGACGCTTGTCGACAAGCGCATGTGTATCCCCCTCCCCAGATACACAAGTAGTTTGAAAAAAGGGTGTTCGAGTTATGCTCCGGAGACAAAATCAGTGACGGAAAAACAAAGGGAGATAACTAAAGAATTAGTGATGCAAGAGTTGTCATTCTTGCGGCACACACCTTTAGGGTCGTGGTCTATGCATGTGTGAAGTTTCATGAAAATATTCCAAAGGGTGTTCGAGTTATGCTCCAGACACGAAATCAGTGCACGAAACAACAAAGGGAGATAACTAAGAAATTAACGACGCAAGAGTTGTCATTCTTACGTGCGACACACCTTTGGGTCGTCTTCTATGCATGTGTGAAGTTTAATAAACTAGAAAATGAGTTCATAGAACACGGATGTCCCACATATCGCTTTGATAATAAATGAGGCCAAATTGCAAGTCAAAATTTTCTTTTACCTGAGCGTTAAAGTTTTTGAAGCACCAAGTATGTGACCTTCACCCTGGGCTTGGCGGGGACAGGACAAACGTGGATTTGGCACAGGGCGGTAGAGGACCATTAGAGCAATGCATATATGAAATATGAAGCTGATCCGTGAAAGAAAACAGAAATTATAAGATATTTACCTGAGCATTAAAGTTTTTGAAGCACTAAGTATATGATGTTAACCCTGGGCTTGGCGGGGGCGGGACGAACGTGGATTTGGCACAGGGCGGTAGAGGACCATTAGAGCAACGCATATATGAAATATGAAGTTGATCCGTGAATGGAAAGAAAAATTATAAGATATTTACCTGAGCATTAAAGTTTTTGAAGCACCAAGTATGTGACCTTGACCCTGGGATTGGCGGGGGCAGGACGAACGTGGATTTGGCACAGGGCGGTAGAGGACCATTAGAGCAATGCGTATATGAAATATGAAGATGATCCATGAAAGAAAACAGAAATTATAAGATATTTACCCGAGCGTTAAAGTTTTTGAAGCACTAAGTATGTGACCTTGACCCTGGGCTTGGCGGGGGCAGGACGAACGTGGATTTGGCACAGGGCGGTAGACGACCATTAGAGCAACGCGTATATGAAATATGAAGTTGATCCGTGAATGGAAATAAAAATTATAAGATATTTACCTGAGCGTTAAAGTTTTTGAAGCACCAAGTATGTGACCTTGACCCTGGGATTGGTGGGGCAGGACGAACGTGGATTTGGCACAGGGCGGTAGAGGACCATTAGAGCAATGCGTATATGAAATATGAAGATGATCCATGATCCATGAAAGAAAACAGAAAGTATAAGATATTTACCCAAGCGTTAATGTTTTTGAAGCACTAAGTATGTGACCTTGACCCTGGGCTTGACGGGGGCAGACGAACAACGTGGATTTGGCACAGGGCGGTAGAGGACCATTAGAGCAATGCGTATATGCGTGTTCGAGTTATGCTTTGGATACAAAATCAGAGCACGAAACAACAAAGGGAGATAAGTAAACAAGAATTCCGCGGAATCAGATGCCTCGCCTTGTCCCGCCTTGACCTCGAGCCTGGGCCCGAAAGCAATTTTCACTGGCCCGAACATATTATACAATTATTGACTAGTGAACCATAGAATATCAGATTATATTCTATGGCTCACTAGTCAATAATTGTTTTATTATATGATAATAGTCTGTATATAGCACTTACGACCTTATGCTACTAGACAAAAATTGAAAAAGAATTTGAAAAAAAAAATGAAAAAATAAAATGGAAAAAAAGTTTAAAAATTAAAAATAATAATGCTTGCTACTGGAGCCCAGAATTTTTTTTAATAGTCCTATATTTATCTACATATATCTGCACAGGTCCACATAATGCCACAATATTTTCAACACAGTTTACGGAAATGTAATATAATCATTTACCTGTATAAATTACCTGTAAGTGGTCAGTGGTCAGTTGCACATGCTAGCACATGTACAGGTGAATAGTCTGTATATAGCACTTACGACCTTCTCCTACTGGACAAAAATTGAAAAATAATTTGAAAAAAAAAATGAAAAAAAAAAATGGAAAAAAAAAAGTTTAAAAATAATAATGCTTGCTACTGGAGCCCAGATTTTTTTTCCAGTCAAATTGAAAAATAATTTGAAAAAAAAAATGAAAAAAAAAAATGAAAAAAAAAAAAAAAAATGACAATTTTTTTTTAAAAAATAATAATGCTTGCTATTGGAGACCAGATTTTTTTTAATAGTCCTATATTTATCTACATATATCTGCAGAGGTCCACATAATGCCACAATATTTTCAACACAGTACCCAATGTAGTGATTTACCTGTATAAATTACCTGGTCAGCAGTGGTCAAGCAGTGGTCAAGCAGTGGACATCTGCACATGCTAGCCCATGCTTAGCACATGGTTCTCCCAGTTTCTATTGTTCTCTCTACAGGTAAGGTGTACAGAGCACACGAGAAAAGGTATACAGAGCAGACGAGAAAACAGGTCTTCATGCATTATTGTCCAGTTTGTATAGTGCGTAAAACAAAAAAGGGAGATAACTGAAAAATTAGCTACGCAAGAGTTGTCATTCTTGTGCGCGACACACCTCCGGGTCGTGGTCTATGCATGTGTGAAGTTTCATGAAAATATTCCAAAGGGTGGTCGAGTTATGCTCCGGACAGGAAATCAGTGAGCGAAAACAAAAAAGGGAGATAACTCAAAAAATAGCTATGCAAGAGTTGTCATTCTTGTGCACGACACACCTTCGGTTCGTGGTCTAATTGAATGTGTTAAGTTTCATAAAAATATTCCAAAGGGTGGTCGAGTTATGGTCAATCAGTGCGCGAAACAAAAAAGGGAGATAACTAAAAAATTAGCTATGCAAGAGTTGTCATTCTTGTGCGCGACACACCTTCGGGTCGTGGTCTATGCATGTGTGAAGTTTCATGAAAATATTCGAAAGGGTGGTGGAGTTATGCTCCGGACACGAAATCAGTGTGAGAAACAAAAAAGGGAGATAACTAAAAAATTAGCTATGCAAGAGTTGTCATTCTTGTGCGCGACACACCTTCGGGTCGTGGTCTATGCATGTGTGAAGTTTCATGAAAATATTCCAAAGGGTGTTCGAGTTATGCTCCGGACAAGAAGTGTCTACGGCGGACGCGGACCGCGGACGCGGACGCGGACGCGGACGCGGCGCGCTGTCAAATCCATAGTATCCCCCGACGGTAGTCCGGGGGATACAATTATATAGGAACTAATATATATAGGAACTTTACAATAGCGATAACATGGTTTCACTAAACTTCGTACGACTAAAATCGTCGTAAGTGCAAATTTAGGATCGTCTGGAAATTTCAATTGATGGATTTACATTTATTGAGCATAGGCTGCATATGCAGCCTATGCTCAATAAATGTAAATCCAATCATTGTTTACAAGAAAACAGTGTTGATGTGCGATTTACAGATTTTGCACTTACGAACATTTTAGTCGTACGAAGTTTAGTGAAACGGCCCCCTGGTTCGGTGTCAGGCACTCTTGCTAAACACAGGAATGACACACAAGCTGGTATGGGTCTGCACTGATCGCAACCACGGGTAGTTGAACAGGTGGTCAGTATGTTGGTGCCAGGTATGGTATTTGGGTGGATTTTGGGTAGATTTGGGTGGATTTCGTTGGTTTTTGGTAATTTACATAGTTTTGTGCAACTACTAATGCTCAACACAGAAATCGTCAACTATGCACACATTCATTGTTCCGATCTTTCGGGCCCTTTTCTTACTGTCAAAATACCCACGTACTTATACGAGTACGTAAATTGTATGTTGGTAACAATGCACCCAAACCACTAGAGATACCGAAATAACCAATGAAACACCGAAACCGTGTGATGCTATGTGTTGCGATCACCGGTTCTTCAAGAACCTGTGATCGCAACACATAGCATCACACGTTTGTTCTGCAATCACAACTTTACATGGCATTCCCGTTCGTTATACAACGTTCCCAGATTCAATAACGCACTCCCATGTGTCCGCACAACCATGATAAATTGATCATTAATTTGTATTTCTCGTTCTTGTACTAGCGTGTCCGAGTCTCTACTACAGGGCTCCAGATAAGGAATTAGTAATTGAGTATTGTCACTCCATCATTTCTCAAGCAATTGGGTGTTTCAAAATGTTAAGTGTGTCAAATAGAATAACACTACTGATTACACATCAGCAGACCGCACTTATTGAATAGTTTGCTTCTAAATGAAAACACATCCTGGTATTTCATTAGAATTGTCTCCTTGGAGACAATTCTAATGAAATACCAAGATGTGTTTCCATGGAAAAAAAAGAAAATATGCTATATTTGTGGTATGTTTATTGTTTTCTGTAACATGATAAAGATACCACAAATTTTGCATTGCTTTTTGATACTTACTACTTCTGATTTCAATTGGGATTTTGGCAATTTTAATTGGGTATTTACGCAAATACGCACTTTATCTGGAGCTCCGTCTGAATGTTGCCTACATGTACACCACCGCCTGCGCTAATTTTGCCCAATATAGTTGCGCGGCGGAACGAGTGGCATATATCCACATACAAATCAAATAACCTTTTTATTATATACGTACACCGCAACGTCACTATTGTTTCCATATTGCCGTCTCGTGAACTACGCTTCACCTCGCAAAATAGTTCCTTCTAAATTACCACTGATTTGTTCATTTTATTTACATTTTGCATGTTTTTTGAAGCGAATAATTATACATTACAAACTTGCGTTGCATTGGGAAACGAAAGTACGTAAGTACGTATATAATAATTGAATTTATTTTAATTTCAAAATACTTGAATATTGTGCTTTTGCGATCAAGCAGCTTGATTGACTGAGACTGAGCTGTGCAGATATTGACACGATTAGCACAGCAGGCGCTGTAGCAATAATATAAATTAGATAATACTTCAATTTGGCGTGTGCAATGATACTGTATAGCTGACCTACTTCAAATTGGCGTGTGCAATGATACTATATAGCTGACCTACTCCAATTTGGCGCGTGCAATGATACTGTATAGCTGACCTACTTCAATTTGGCGTGTGCAATGATACTGTATAGCTGACCTACTTCAATTTGGCGTGTGCAATGATACTGTATAGCTGACCTACTTCAATTTGGCGTGTGCAATGATACTGTATAGCTGACCTACTTCAATTTGGCGTGTGCAATGATAATGTATATCTGACCATAAAATGTTGCCTATACACCGCCGGCTGCGCAAAACTTTTCAATGGATGTCAATAGCTTTATTTCAAAATACCTGAATGTTGTGCTTGAAATCAAGCAAACTAATTGGATGAGCCTGAGCTGTGGAACAGCTCAGGCTCAGACAATCAGATTGCTTGATTGTGAGTTGGAATTGTCAATAGATGTTGAGAAACGTTGACATCTGATCAAATAGCACGCTCGTGTCCCGCAGGGGACGAATAATTATTATTTTGTTTATTAATTCGTTCCCACGAAATAAAAATTCGTTTCCCCAATTTAACAATTCGTTTCCTCAATTTAACAATTCGTTTCCTCAATTCGTTCCCACGAAATAACAATTTGTCAATCATCCGATTCCGACAAATATTGCACCATAGCAATCGCATTATCGATGCCTTCAATTTGATATATGACATACAAGAGCATATACGGTAAAAAATAAAATTTGACCCCAATTTGTCCCCACGGGCCACGCCCATTTTTGAAGCCGGGGTCACCATTTTAACACCTTTGATAGAGCATTCTACATCGATAATTCCTACCAAGTTTCGTCGAAATCCGGCTGGCGGTTCATGAGAAGATTTTGTAAGAATTTGTGCTATTTTTAGACGGCTATTTTTTGGATTAGCGACGACCTCCGTTTTAACAAATCTGAAAATGCGTCACTCATGGACCATAACTGTGAAGTTTGGCCACCATGGGCCAAGCGGTTCGTGTGAAGAAGAATTTTGAAATCTCTGATAAAAGATCGCCTCGTTGATACCTTCGATTTGATATATGACATGACCATATTCGGTCAAAAATAAAATTTGACCCACGGGCCACGCCCATTTTTGATCCCGGGGTCACCATTTTAACAACTTTGAAAGAGCATTGTACATCGATCATTCCTACAAAGTTTTGTCGTTGGTTGGCGGTTCTTGAGAAGAAGATTTTTGAAGAATTTGTGCTATTTTTAGACAGCGGCCATCTTGGATTACGTAATGACGTCATTTTAACAATTTTGTAATCCCCCTATCTATGGACCATGACCATGAAGTTTGGTGACAATAGGCCCAATTACCGAGGAGAAGACGTTTGAAAATGTTCACGGACGACGACGACGGACACATTGCGGTAACAATAGCTCACATGAGCTTCGCTCACGTGAGCTAAAATACATGTCCCCTGCGGGGCTCCGTATGATAGCGATCACTATTTCTAGTTAGAAACATGACGGGTTTCATTTATGGATGGGCGAACAGTGTATACCCTGATCAGATTGTGCGGATGCCTATAACCAGATAACATGCGTAGTTGGTGACTTCGGCACTCTTGTTTATTCGAGCTCGTGATACGACAGCACATGCCATAACTGAGTACATCAATTATAATCCATTATAAGTGTCGCGCTCCAAAAGACGGAAGTGCTACAAACACTCGTTGTTGACAATTGACACCGGACCGGGTTGAATCGATGGGCGCATGTGGACTTAGCAGCTTCCGGTGACGTACATTTGTAAAAGGGAAGAACTTGTATGCGTGACATTTGACCCTGTATTTCACTTGTATAAATGTACATGTATAAACCAAGTCATAAATAATTGAAAAAAACTCCCATGTTGTTATAATGTACGATACGTACAAAGGAACCTCTCTAAACCGGACACCAGGAAAACACATCGATGGTCTAGTAACATAAGGTCGTAACTGCTATGCTTTAGCATAGCAGTTACGACCTTATGTTACTAGACCATCGACAAATGATCTTATTTGTGATGATTTGCTCGGTCGTTTATACCAGGTGATAATGTCTGTTCGTGTTCTCCAATGGCTAAGAATGATCAAATGTCTGATTTACAGTGAAACCTCTCTAAGCCGAACACCCTGGGGAGCTCCCAGAGTGTCCGGTTTAGAGAGGTTTCGCTGTATTAATGTGTCATCCGCCGTTACGTACTGTCTATGCGTAGACATTTTGTCACATTTTCATCTGTTCAAAGTAGATTTCCCAGACCGTTATTCCATAATCATGATACGGACTATGACAAATGCACAGTCTGATCTGGATCTACACTGGTCACAGTACCCGTAAGCCCCATTTCTCCAGTCACATATGAGGACTGCATATGATATTTCTTAAAACATTTCATAACATAGGGGGTACTTCCAAGGTGCAAATGTACTCAGTAAACGAGGTTAATAAATACAGAATCGTACGATCATGTTTACATACAATTACGTTATTGTTGTGAATATTTTACATATTCACTATACTACTGTATTATGAGTTATGAAAGAAAATGTTATGCAATAAAATATGCAAAATATGTGCATCATAAAATACGATGTGTGCTAGTATATAATTATGTGTATATTTCAACTGCATGACTGCTAGTATATACACGATGTTGACGCTACTGGCAGCCGCAGTAACCATTTCACTACAATATTTAAGAAATATTAAACAGGGGTGCCGAAGGTCACAATATACGCCCGTCGAGGCAAGGCCAGTCACCAAGGGGAGATAACTCACTGGAAACCAATAGGGTTCTTCATCTTGACGTGATAAACATGTATACTGAATTTGGTTACGATCAGTCAAGTAGAACTTTAGTTATTGCGTGGACAAAGATACAAAGTCCGAAAATAGAAAATGGCCTCCAATGGGGAGATACTTTACCAGAACATTTGCAAAATCAACAAGCTTCTTCATCTTGGCGTGATAAACATTTGTACTGAATTTGGTTACGATCGGTCAAGTAAAACTTGAGTTATTGCGTGGACAAGGATACAGAGTGCGAAAAATATAAATGGCCGCCAAGGGGAGATAAGTCATCGGACTTGAAAATCAATAGGATTCTTCATCTTGCCGTGATAAACATGTATACTGAATTCGGTTACAATCCGTCAAGTAGCATTCTAGTTACTGCGTGGACTAACTGTGCCCGCCGGCGCGCCCGTACAAGGTGAATACATAATACGTCAACGGTCGTATACAATCTACAGAAAGTGAGCAAGGGCTCACATATACCCCCGGCCGCCGCCTCAACCGACCAATAAAAACATTAACATAAATATTTGAAGAAAAAAAACGTTAACGCAATTTCTAAGTAATTTGAACTTGACCTTGGACATGAAGGCCCCATGGATGTGGTATGGAATGAAAGTATGGGTGATGATAAGGAAGTATATGAAGTTTGACGTCAATCCGACTTACCGTTGCAGAGATTATGGGTACCCAAAAACTTTAACACAAATCTTACGGAAGCAAATTTCTAAGTGATTCGACCTTCACCGTGGAAATGAAGGCCGCATAGATGTGGTATGGAATGAAAATATTGATGATGATAAGGAAGTATTTGACGTTGGAGGTCAATCCGACATACCGTTACAGAGATAATGGGTACCCGAAACGCGGGCGGAGGGACGGACGAACGGACGAACGGAATTACGAAAACTATATACCCCTTGACATACTTCGTATGTCGGGGTATAAATATTTGATAAAGTAGTATGTTTTTTTCTAAATAATTGAGCAAACGTAAACTTTTCTCATGTTATCAGTTCATTTTGGCTACTCGTTTAAAAATTCTAGCTCAAAACTAGTTATATTTATACATGACAATCTTCTATCATATTTCACTTGACGATCAACTGTCCAACCAGTTTTACATTATAGGAATGAATGGCCTTTTTGTGGAATTTATCGGGGTAAAAACTTGGAAAAGTCGCGGGAATACTGGACGAAGGCCGGAAGGCCTCGTCCAGTATTCCAGCGACTTTTCCAAGTTTATATCCCCGATAAATTCAACAAAAAGGCCATTCATTCCTTATAATTCCAGCATTTGAAATAAATTCATCAAGAAAATGTGTTTATTTTCCGTTTTCTTAAGAATTATTTTAACTGCGCCTCACGGTTACTGAAAGTAGTTCGGCGTGGGATTTTATTGGGATATAAATTTTGGACAGACTTGCTACGGGCCAATCAAATGTTAGGGAATTGTGTAAATATTTTTGTGCTGGGATTATCAAATGATATTCGTCGGAAACCGTGTTATTCTTTGCCCGAAACCAAAGTAAACAGTTACCTTTTCACCTCGGCGTTGTTATTAGATGCCCCCGGTGATCAGTAGATGGTCAATCGAGGTGTCATGTGACATGGCCGGGGTAAAAAGGTCAGGTGGATGTTGCTGAGGACAACCCTTGACCAGTGTGGCGTAAATATGGCTGGGACTGGAAATATGAGACTGATTGGATGTGTGACCAGTGTAGCTCCTGATCCAATAGCACACTCATGTAGCCTGATGACGATCTATGTTGTTTGTAAGAAAAGTGACGGCGGGTATTTCATTGGTGTAATGGCGAACAGTGTAATGGCGAACAGTGCAGATCCTGAAGAGACTGTGCGGACGCACATGCTGTACTGGATATACACTGGTCACAACAGTTATGTATGCGACAAACATGTGGCTCATTCAGTTTTTTACCACTGTCTATGTTTCACATAGCCTATGTGTGTGTGTATGTACGGGCCAAAAGGGGAGTAAAAATTACAATTTTCGAAAAAAAAAAAAAATTGAGTTGAATTCAGTGAAACACATGTCTTGATTCAAACAAACAATACAAAGTCCTGATAATGCCGCAGGACTGTTTTAGAAGATCTGGAACAAGATTGACAATACATTCAATAAATCCCATTTGTCCAGTCACAAAACCAGTATAGCATGGCGCCGCGAAAATCTCAACTTTGGCGGAGTCGTGCTAACCCCTACCACCCCACATCTAACCATCATAGAATCGCACGTACCATCCATTACAGACATCATTTGTTTTCAGCTATCGTTAAATAAATTTAACACACTGAATACCATACATGTACATTGCTCCAGATAAGGAATTAGTAATTGAGTATTGTCACTTGTGTAAAATAGAATCACACTACTGTTTACACATCAGCAGACCGCACTTATTGAATAGTTTGCTTCTAAATGAAAACACATCTTGGTATTTCATTAGAATTGTCTCCTTGGAATTAGAATTGTTTCATGGAAAAATAAGAAAATATGCTATATTTGTGGTCTGTTTATTGTTTTCTGTAGCATGATAAAGGTACCACAAATTTTTCATTGCTTTTTGATACTCACTACTTCTGATTTCAATTGGGTTTTTTGCAATTTTAATTGTGTATTTACGCAAATACGCAGCTTATCTGGAGCTCTGCATGATGTACATGTACTTCAGTATATAATGCGCGTCTTGGGGCCTGACATGTATATACATGTACATTTACTACGCATGTACTCGTGATCATGTATAGAAACACTCGGAAAGCAAATCCCTTCAACCGGGTCCAATCAGATATAAGTGTGTCGTGATTCAACCAATGATATGCGCCCAACAGCACTCCCCAACATCCGGGTATGCTAGTTTCAACGCTCAGTTCACTAGAGAGATCCTGTTAGCATACACCACCGCCTGCGCTAATATTGCCAATATTTGCAGGGATTCCGCTGGCGATCGCCACTTTCGCAATTGGCGATAAAAATAAACAATTGGCGATAAAAATTGCAATTTTCAAAAAAAAAAAAAAAAAAAAAAAAAAATTTTTGAAGTGGCGATTTTTTTATTTTCCCCAGCGGAATCACTGTATTTGTAAATGTGTTTATTACAACTTACTTTAATATTGAGTTTGAAAGTAACACAGCTTGATTGGATGAGCCTCAGCTTGATTGCCAATACAGTAGAACCCCTTTAAACCGGACTCATGCAGAATGTGTATCCTTAATTGTATGGGCTTCATTTGTGTATATTAATGATGATAGTGGTTGTTCAAGTTCGCAAACCACAGTCCTATACATGGGTATAGCCATATGACTGATTTACAGTGGAATAGCTCTAAACCGGACACCCTGGGGACCTCCCATCATGATGGGAGGTCCCCAGGGTGTCCGGTTTAGAGATGTTCCACTGTAAATCAGACATATGGCTATACCCATGGTGTCCGGTTTGGAGAGGTTCCACCAGCGCGCCAGATAAGGTGCGTATTGGCGTATTTTACGCAAATATCTTAGCTGAATACGCATTGATTATCAAAAGTGGGAGTACACAATACGCACAATACGCACAACAATGTGAAAATACGCATTGATTTTCAAATTGAGTAGTGAAAATACAGTCACAAAGTTGAAAATTCACTTACTTCAGCTGCAAAAGAAAACCAGCGTTTGCCTTTTGCAGCTGAAATAAGTGAATGTTTAAATTTCTTATATTTTTTATCATTTTTTCCCTCTTTAGTAATGAAGAAAATCAATAATCCATTTCTAAAAGTAAAATACGCAATTATTTTCAAATCAGGGAGTGTAGTACGCTTTAGACACAAAGCTTATCTGGAGCTTGGGTTCCACTGGAGACGTTTCAGAAACGTTGACATCTTGGCTAGATTAATGTAGGTGGTGGTGTATATAGAGAATAGTAGATTAGTGCCGTGAATGGGAAAAAATATCTGGCAAGGCTGAAGAATTTCTTTATTTCTCAACAGAAGTATATGTTGTGACCACCATTTGAACCGTCTCGGCGAGACGGTTCAAATGAGTGGTCACAACATATACTTTGGTTCAGAAATAAGGAATATAGATAGAGAATAGTAGGTTTGTGCCGTGAATGGGAAAAAATGTCTGGCAAGGCTCAGGAGTGAGTGAGTGAGTGAGTGAATAGGGTTTAACGTCCGCTTTTCTGACATAGAGGTACAAGCCTCAGGGAGTCTACACGCAGACGGGTCAACGGGGTCGAGTCCCATATCCACCTGTCCAAGGGGGGTAAATCCCAACTTCAGAACTCAATATTTAACAATCAAAATATTATATTCAGTCCTGAAATTAGAACAACCTGATCTGGTGTCAGGCCCTCGCCACACCAGCATCATTTATCCCATCCCCTAAAAGTAATAGGATTAGCGCTAATCTTACTTTTATATATGGGGCATAGCCCGACTCAACTCTCACATACAAGAAAGCCAAAAATGTACATGAGGGCCAAATCCGGTATAGTGGGTTCCGGAAAGTATGAACCCAATCGTTAAGCCAGTTTAGTCGCCTTTTACGACACAAGCAATGGCTACTGCAGCACTATTCTCAGGATCAGTTGATCCCGCCCCGGTGCCTGCACGGGGCTGCAAGGCTCAGGAAACGGGATGGGCGAGGCTCTGCCGAGCACATCCCGTTTCCGTGCCGCGCCAGATATGTTTTCCCATTCACGGCACTAACCTACTATTCTATTTATCCCGTGAACACCTTGAAATGGCTGTAAAATGCAAAAATTGTATTGACTGGATATCAAAAATGTTTCACGGCACCGTGTTTCACGGCATATACGCACATATGTAACAGAGCTCCAGATAAGGTGCGTATTTGCGTAAATACCCAATTAAAAGTGCCAAAAACCCAATTGAAATCAGAAGTAGTGAGTTGTATCAAAAAGCAATGAAAAATCTGTGGTATCTTTATCATGCTACAGAAAACAATAAACAGACCACAAATATAGCATATTTTCTTATTTTTCCATGAAAACACATCTAATGAAATACCAAGATGTGTTTTCATTTATAAGCAAACTATTCAATAAGCGCGGTCTGCTGATGTGTAAACAGTAGTGTGATTCTATTTTACACAATTAACATTTTCAAATACCCAATTGCTTCAGAAATGATGGAGTGACAATACTCAATTACTAATTCCTTATCTGGAGCCCTGCATGTAACATGGTTGATTCAAAGATATTGACATTTCAAAAGTAGACGTCACTCTACTATGCCCACTACAACTAGACATCGTTACGATACACCGCAATATCAGGGTGTATGATCACGTGGTACTAACAACAACAACAACAAGTACTGAAACTTCCTGGATCCATCCAATTGAAAGTACGTAGTCTTTTATATTGTCCTTATTAAGTAACGGATTTTTATGAAATATGGCGCATTAAACGCATCTTGTCAAGCTGCATTTGGTGGTCTCTGTACTTTGGCCCAAACTTCTGTCGTTTTTGCGAATAACCGATTTCCGTGTCGGTAGACACGGAAATCGATTATTCGCAAAAACGACATAAGTCTGTTCCAAACTCTATGTACGACTAAATGCAGCTCATGAAGACGCGTTTGCTGCGCCATATTTCATCAAAATCCGTTTCATATTAAGGAAAATATCAAATAATAATCAAGATTTCAACACTTTCAGCCACTGTCGTTGTTGTTCTAACCACGTGATCATGCACCTTGAATATGTATATACATGGAATCAATGAAAAAGTATTCGACTGGTAAAGTTACTTAAACAAAGTGTACATCACCATACGTAGAAGACGTACGTACAGACGGACACTCAATAGCAAAGACTCTCTCCATGACAGAACGAGGAGGGCAAACAGAGATAGGGGAATATTCAAACGTTTAACATGTTTAACAGAATACTTAATTAGTTAGTATGCGCGAGCAAATATAACAGAAGGACATACATGAACATAGATGGTACGGACAGTAACAAACGACTCGCGAAAACTGGGACAGAACATATGGCCATTGTGAAAGAAAACAATTCCTGGAAACTACATTTAAAATAAACAAGGTCATTCAAAGCGACTTCCCTGGAAAAGCATAGAATCCATGCATGCGCAGTTACGCAATACCCATGCCAGGAAACAGGTTTGGTAAACCATTCCAAGCCTCGGTAATCATGGACTATTCCATGTTTATCTATCAGACGGTCCCATTCACAGACAATGTATACTTACGCAAACAACAAACTGAAATAATTGTAAACGCATATCCCAAAACAGTGCAGATCCTGATGAGACGGCCCGTTACGAGCCGGCTCATCTGGATCAACACTATTTTCAGGCATCGAGAGTGTTGTGTCTATAAGTGTTAATAATGATTCATATAAAATTGCACAATCTTACACAACGTGTCTACTTGCACGGTCGCTGCCGATTACCGTCCAGATTTCCCGCAGAAATCCAACATGCTACTTAATCGGTTCCACATGTTTCATTCACAAGAGAAAGGAATCCACACGAGAAAGTCCTCCTTATTCCGCAAATTTGCTTAACGAATAAAACAACATGTTTTTATTTCTGTAAATCATACAATATGAAAATATGAAATGAATTCTGAAAATCGCATGCAAAAATGACAAATATTAAAAGATTAAGTGCTAATAAATTGAATTGACATTCTGTTCATTGTATGTCATGTTAACAATAGTACGTCTAGTCATGCTAATATTGCGTCAATTTCAGCAATTAAAAGACATTTAGAGCTTTTTTTATTTCCATAAATGGTGAATTATGAAAGGGTACACATATAACGTCCTTGTAACAGTTAGTGTGACGGGAACTCGGTTGCAAGTTGGATGGAAATATAACGAAAGTTGCATACCACGACCTCTGTGGCCTATTTCACCAACATTGCAAAGTATACTTATCTAGTAAAGTATACTTTAAGGGAGAAATTTTCAATTTAAGGATAAATTTATTAATTTTTATTATACTGAATTTATTACATTATCACAGCCATTTTGGCTGTGATAATGTAATAAATTCAGTATAATAATTCTGCATACGTTTAATCATAAAATATATGCAGTGGTTAGTTCTATATGAAATAATGAATTTTTGGAAAATAAATGATTACTCCCTCAAAGTACACTTTGCTATATAAGTATACTTTGCAATTTTGATGAAATCGGCTACTGGTATTGAAGTCCCATGTTCCACCAATAGACTATTAGCCAATCTCTATATTAATTTGAGAAACGCCACAGGAGCACGTTGTCTGCTATTATCTCTCAAAGTATTTGAAAAAAATGTTATGTGTGAACAAGAAAGTGTGGCCTGTCGGCACAGAAATGCTACACCCCCTCCCCCTCCCGGAAAACTCTGAGGAACGTCTTAACTGGGCCAAAGACACAAACTATAAATATATAACTTGTAAAAATATCCATTCCTTCTTAGGTCACCAACTTTCAACGTCATCCTTAAAATTGCAAAGTAGTTGTATACTACTGCTCACACTATGCAGCCAATTTACACTAAGGCTGGGTGAACAGTTGGGGGTTCCACAGTGGCGTGATAAACAGTAAATGTCATTATCTCCTATTGCGGTACCTCAGTGGTTGTACAGCGAATACATCCATTACACAGCCCCTAGAATCATGATACACACTGGGTTGGAACTATGAGAAATCGGGCTAACTGGGTCGGGACAACTTGAACATGATTTATTGGAGGGCTAATGGAAGGATATACAATTCCCTACTGTTCACCCACCCCTAGTGTAACCGGGGTTACACTAGGGGTGGGTGAACAGTAGGGGTTGCTACAGTGGTCCATTACACGGCCCCTACTAGAAGCATGATACACATGGGGCTGGGGCAAATATGATTGGATCGTTTGTTTGTTTGTTTATTAGTGTTTAACGGCCTATCAACAGATAAGGTCATGCAAGGCCGGGCAAACGGGTTCAATCCCATTTTAACCTGCTGCATTGGGGAAAAAATCCCAAAATCAGCACGGAATATTTACATCGAGAACAAATATATTCAGCCCTGAAATTAGAATATCCTGACCTGGTGCCAGGTCCATACCACACCAAGTCACTTGACCCCTTCCCCTAAACTAGGATTACGAATATCGTAATACTCACATAAGGGGTATAACCAGATTCAACTGTCGCATACAATATGCCAAAGACGCATGTGAGGGCCAAACCAGGTCTCCAGTCGGGATTCCGGTAAGATTCGTGAGTCTTACCGATATCAGTGATCCAGGAAACGTATGTGGCTGTGAGAAATTGAGAAATTGGGCTTATTAGTTTTGCGACCAGTGTAGATCCGGATCAGCCTGTGCATCCGAACAGTCTGATAAGGTTATGCATTGATCGCCATTCCATCAATGAAACACCCGTCGTGCTTCTAACACGTAATATAGATTATATTACTTGTTATTACAGTAACGTTGAAATCTTGGCAAGATTAACTCAGGCGATTGCATAACAGAAAATTCAATCTTTTTGTTTATAACAAGGAAATATGGTATGTTGGCACTCAAATGCACTCGGTGGCAGATTTGAGAAACTCCTGTAAACGTGTTTTAACACTGCTACTCAAAGGACTGAAGGTCCTGAAATTCTTCGCAGTATCGCAGTATGTGTTTGCGGATGACACATAGACTAATAATAAATCTATAGAGTGGAAGGCGTTTCGCGAAAAATAAGCGCGAGAATTTCACAACAACAAATTTTCAGAAACCTTACGAAAACTGAGCCAGAGCTTGACATGACAAAACGTTGAATTAAAAATAGATTTTTGGAAAACCCAAAATGATAAATACAAAATCATTTATATATAGAATGGAAGCCGAAACCAAAGATAATATTCGTGCACCGAACCATGGAGTTACGAATAGCGAATAATCGAGCATGGCGGTTAATCGTCGCACCCTTAGACTACGGAAACAGTTACAATAACTTAAAATAAGCACACAAACAAACAAAACAAATGAAACATTTATCACACTAAAAAGGCGATCTATTTCTATGGCGTAAGACTCGTGTTTATAAAAAGTTCAACCCGCAAAATATGTGCTGCGACCGTCATAAGCTCATTTACATAAAAGCAAGATTAGCGCAGGCGGCAGTGTATCACAGCTGTGTGGTCAGTCAGTACAGATCAGATGAGCCATCAGACAACAAATATATTAATTTTCCAAACATTTAGTCCGGCCAATTTACGATCTGGTGTTACATAACTGACCACGATGACCCAGACAGTGGTGATAATAGCGAATTGGTGTGCATTTCCGTGTTATCAAGCGTATCTACAGGTGACCAAAACGTCCACTATCATATTTATCACGCCAATGTGTCTAACTTGCCACCTTTGCAATAATGGATGGCCATTCGGGTACACAATTTACCTTACTAGCTTATATAATCTCGACTATACGGATGACTTACTATTTCATCTGTCTTTTATAGTATCTGTCTCCGTATAATGACTTTTACTAAAAATAGTCATCCGTATAGCTGAGATTATCTAAGCTGAATTTACCTTTAACCTACGCTGAATTAAATGTTGTCGTCTGCTGGAAATGTTTTATTTTCAATATTTCTCGACAAAAACCTGGTGTTGACAGCACATGAGAATCGTCTCCAGTGGAGACGATTCTCATGTGCTGTCAAAACCAGGTTTTTGTTAAGAATTAAAGCAAAAATGAAAAACAGCAGACGGCAATTTCCGTCAACAGGAAGGGTTAAATTTCGATTAAGCAAATGTATATGATATGGAAACTGCAGGATAAACGGATAAATGTAATTGGTATTTTTTATGGGACTACTTAGGGGTCCGACTATTTCGCGACCTAAAGCTACTGCAATGCAACAAACAGCAATGCGAAAGCGCATGCTGATCAGGTGCTATACTGGAAAGAAACGCCGCAATGGCATTTTCCCGCGCAATCTGATCTGGGGCAATACTGGTAACAAATGCCGTAATGTAATTTTTTTCAGGTAGCTCATTTGATTGAATGACTGGTGTTTAACGCCCTATCAACAGCTATGGTTATTTAAGCCCAGGCCAACGGGTTCGACCCCGTATTTAACCCGCTGCATTCGGGAAGGTGGATCCCAAAATCAGACCAGGACCAGGTGCCAGGTCCATACCACACCAAAGCCACTTGGCCCCTTCCGCTAAAAGTAATAATTACGAATAATCGTAATACTAACATAAGGTGTGTAACCAGATTAAACTGTCACATACAATAATGCCAACGACGTACGTAAGGGCCAAACCAGGTCTCCGGTCGGGATTCCGGTAAGGATGAACCCCGATCGTTAAATTACCCATCGCATGTCCCACCTGCCGCCCACTGCATGCAGCTGATGTAGGGTTATGCTGGTAACAAATGCCATAATGCAACGTTTTCCGCGCAGCTGAACTATGGCTATGCTGGGGAACAGCGTCGCAATGGCAATGATATCAAACATCGAACCAAATAATTAGTCATTTGTCCTTTACTACAAATTGCTCCAGTTAATAAGCAGTAATTGCTATAAACAACACGAACATTCTCTCTGGTTGAATACAATGTATAGAATGTATAGGATTACACTACACCATTTTCAATGATTCAATGAATTTTAGAACAAATTGTCGCAGTGTGTTAATGGTATGGAATGTTTTTTTAGCCAATTCCCACCTATAGATATAAGATAAATAAATGAATAATGCATTAACACAGTCTGTTAAAAACGCTACAGAAAACACGTTATGTGATCAGTACAGCTTCAATATATGATCATGTGCTTATGAAATAGATATATTCTAAGATTTGCGTTGAACGGTATGTAATATGATATCTAATATTAAACTAGTCTAGCTTATTTCATACGAAACTCTACATAACCTCGTTTCACATTGAATCATTTAAGGAATAAAATCATGGGCAGTTGCGTTTACTGTAGTACGAAAAACAGTTGGTCTATTTAATGTTTGCGAGGAGTGCGAAGAATGACTCCTCGCAAACTTCAAACAGACCAACTGTTTTTCATGCTACAGTAAACGCAACTGCCCATGGTTGTAGTACTTATATTTACACTGCATTTTCGGATAGTTTCAAAGATGTAAATAACCAAATAGGGCGTTAAAATTAGGAATCTTATTGTTTAACGTCATTTTGTCGTAATTCATGAACAGTCACGTGGCGCTAATGTAATGTACTGGGATATGAACGCAATTTATCCCGTCAACACAGTGCGTTTGTGCCGTGAAACACGGTGCCGTGAAACATTTTTGATATCCAGTCAATGCAATTTTTGCATTTTACAGCCATTTGAAGGTGTTGACGGGATAAATAGAATAGTAGGTTAGTGCCGTGAATGGGAAAAAAATATCTGGCGCGGCACGGAAACGGGATGTGCTCGACAAAGCCTCGCCCATCCCGTTTCCTGAGCCTTGCCAGATATGTTTTCCCATTCACGGCACTAACCTACTATTCTCTATACGTTGACTGGCCGTTTCCATTATGAATTTAAGGATAGTGTAAATATATAATAATGAAATCATCATAAATGGAAGGTCCTGTATAAACCCCCTCCTCTCCACATGTCTGACCAGTGCCTACTGTATTCATTATTGCAATACATTCCTCACCAATGATGGATCTCACGGAATAAGAAAATAAGTACCGGTATTCCCTTTATTTAATGAATTCCTATAGCGTTATGGTTGATGGCGTCCTTGAAGGACCTACATATTGGCGCTTCATGAAATGAATATAATGAAACGAAAAATGGAGGTGTAATTCGTAGCTTAGATAATCTCAGCTCTACGGATGTCTTTTACTATTTCATCTGTCTTTTATATTTTCTATATTCCGGATACAGAAAATATAAAAGACAGATGAAATAGTAAAAGTCATACGTAGAGCTGAGATTATCTAAGATATGTTTTCTTCATTCAGCTAAAAACCAAGTCGCAGTTAGTTAGGTGATAACATCGTGTTTATATACAATAGCATACGTATACACTATAGTATAGTACATTTATATGGCTATAGTATAGTATATTTATATGGCTATGTGGCTATAGTATATCTGATAGCATTGTTTATATACAATAGCTGACATATACACTATAGTATAGTACATTTATATGGCTATAGTATAGTATATTTATATGGCTATGTGGCTATAGTATATCTGATAGCATTGTTTATATACAATAGCTGACGTATACACTATAGTATAGTACATTTATATGGCTATAGTTTATATGATAGCATTGTTTATATACAATAGCTGACATATACACTATAGTATAGTACATTTATATGGCTATAGTTTATATGATAGCATTGTTTATATACAATAGGCTATTAGCTGACGTATACACTATAGTATAGTACATTTATATGGCTATAGTATATCTGATAGCATTGTTTATATACAATAGCTGACGTATACACTATAATATAGTACATTTATATGGCTATGTGGCTATAGTATATCTGATAGCATTGTTTATATGCAATAGCTTACGTATACACGAAAGCATAGTACTTTTATAGTAGCTTTTACTATTTCATTAGTCGTGACTTCATGACTGTCTTGATTGGGTCGGTCATGTTCTCGACTACTATTTCATCTGATTTTTATTATTTCTGCATCCTTCTAGAAGGATACAGATAATGTAAAAGAAAGATGAAATAGTAAAAGCCATATGTATAGATGAAATGATCTAAGCTATCTAGATGAAGGATACAGTAAATATAAACGACAGATGAAATAGTAAAAGGCATCTGCATAGCTGAGATTAGTATAGCCATCAACACATTCAACTGTGATCGTGTGCTAAAACGACAAAAAAACAGGGGCAAAAATCGGCGAAATTCACTGAAAAACACAAAGACATCAAATGCTACAATAAAATGACAACAACGTATACTAACCTCTGTAAGCTCGCACATTTTATCGTCCATTTTCCCAGCGCGAAAACGTAAATATCCGTGAGAATAGACACAACACTATACACAGAATTAAACCGTACCTAACATCTATTTCTGTAGTTGGTTCCTTGTCTAGTAGATAAGTTCACGGCCCCCGTCTACATGGACCCTATCGCTGAATGGCTATATGCTATTACCCAGAGGCGTTCGAGAATATCCGCTTTACACTACACTAGCTGTCCACGCTTCATAACAGATGTCCGAGGATTACACAGAGTCCGTTGGATGGTCATCTTGACTGGACATCACATGTGTAGGTCTGAAATGAATGAATGACCGAAATGTGGCTGTGATTGGAGACATGGGAGTTGCGACCAGTGTGGACCGGACATCTAAAATAAAATACCAAACTTTTGCTGTGACAGCAGAATATTTTAGATGTCCAGTTAGTATGTGGCTTATTGGTTTTGTGACCAGTGTAGAGCCTACTGATCTGATCAAATGCTACACTTCTGTAGCCAGATAACGATATAGCATTGCCTGCTACTAATCTATATTGCTTGACTGCTTGTCAGAAGCATGCCGGGCGTTTCATTGATGGATTCGTATCACGAACGTTGCAGATTATGATGCATTCTGATCTCGATCTACACTGTCGCAAAACCCATACATTAAACACAGATAGTATATGTCAGATGTAACTAAGACGACACAGCATACTATTGGTTAATATATGAGGAAATATTTGGCTATAATCTACATACATGCGGATCTCCAGTTAAGGTGCATAATTTGGAGGTAAATTTCTTATTTCTCCATCAAAATTGCAAGTTGGGAGTGCTTTAGAATCGTCTCAATGAGACGATTCTAAAGGACACCCAACTTGCCATTTTTGATGAAGACCAATAACAATATTTCACCAAGTTGGTCAAATTACGCACCTTAACTGCAGCTCTCCATACAAGTAGATAAATGCGCATTTTTGTCATACCTTGCAAACTAAATTTATCATAAGTTAGATAAAAACTTCCTAGACTTCATACTTATTTGAATACCATGGTATATATTTCTATAATATATTGTGTATTCAGGATCCAGCTATATATACGAACAGGGCTCCATATAAGGAATTAGTAATTGAGTATTTTCACTCTATCATTTCAGAAGCAATTGGGTTTTCAAATTTTAAGTGGGTAAAATAAAATCACACTACTATTTACACATTAACAGACAGAAATTATTGAATAGATTGCTTCGAAATGAAAACATATCTTGGTATTTCATTAGAATTGTCTCTTGGAGACAATTCTAATGAAATACCAAGATGTGTTTTCATGGAAAATAAGAACAATATGCTATATATGTGGTCTGTTTATTGTTTTCTGTCGCATAATAAAGGTAACAAATTTTGTATTGCTTTTTGATACTCGCTACTTCTGATTTCAATTGGGTTTTTGGCAATTTTAATTGGGTATTTACGCAAAAACGCAGCTTATCTGGAGGTCTGTACGAACATAAATGTATACACTGATCAGGGTATACGCTGCTGTGTGTTACTCCACAAAAAACGAAACATCAGCCTAGTCCATCTTAGTGTGTAGTGATAATTATGGTAGAATAGGTCTACTCAATAAATGAATCGTACAGGACCTACAACCAATGTAGACCCAGGCCAGCCCACACACCATTGTAGTCTGATCAGGGTATACTCTATTTGATGGAGTGAGTGAGTGAGTGAATAGGGTTTAACGTCCGCTTTTCTGACATAGAGGTACAAGCCTCAGGGAGTCTACACGCAGACGGGCCAACGGGGTCGTGTCCCGTGTCCACCTGTCCAAGGGGGGTAAATCCCAACTTCAGAACTCAATATTTACAATCAAAATATATATTCAGTCCTGAAATTAGAACAACCTGATCTGGTGCCAGGCCCTCGCCACACCAGCATCATTTATCCCATCCCCTAAAAGTAATAGGATTAGTGCTAATCTTACTTTTATATATGGGGCATAGCCTGACTCAACTCTCACATACAAGAAAGCCAAAAATGTACATGAGGGCCAAATCCGGTATAGTGGGTTCCGGAAAGTATGAACCCAATCGTTAAGCCAGTTTAGTCGCCTTTTACGACAAGCAATGGCTACTGCAGCACTATTCTCAGGATCAGTTGATCCCGCCCCGGTGCCTGCACGGGGCTCTATTTGTTGGAATTAGCAAAGTCTGCCTTAGTATGTGGAGGTGACTGGAGAAATAGTTGTTCGCCATTCCAACATTGAAACACCCGTCATGGGTCTGACGAGAAATATAAATTGTTATCAGGCTATATGAGTGTGTTATTTGATCAGCAGCTAGCTACACTGGTCACACATCCAATAACCACTATTTCGTCAGTCACAGATATAATATATGCGTAAATTAGAAGACTGGGGGCCGTTTCACAAAACTTCGTACCACTAAAATGTTCGTAAGTGCAAACTTATGATAGTCTGTAAATTTCACATTAAAAATGTTTTATTGTAAATAATTATTGGATTTACATTTATTGAGCATAGGCTGCATATGCTAATAAATGTAAATCCATCATTTGAAATTTCCAGACGATCATAAATTTGCACATACGAACATTTTAGTCGTACGAAGTGTAGTGAAACGGGCCCCTGATTCCCGTTTCCGCGTTATCCGATCAAAAAATCTAAAGATTCCAAAAGTATTTCCTGTAAATATTGATGTATTATGTGACTGTGACTGGAGAAAGTGGGTTCATGGGATTTGTGACCAGTCTAGCTCCCGGTCAAATAGCACTCTTCTGTAGCCTGACTATGATCTAGGTCGTTTGTTAGTACGCATGACGGGTGTTTCATTGATGGAGTGACGAACAGTGCATATCCTGATCAGACTGTGAGGATGCATATGCTGATTTGGATCTGCACTGTTCGCGAATCGCATAGGCCCCAGCCAGATATGCGTCATGGCTCACTCATTTTATCCAGACGAGGTAAGAATTCTTTCACACGAATCTGTCCAATCATATTCCCAGCCCAGTGTATATCATGATTCTAGGGGCCGTGTAATGGACGTATTCGCTACACAAGCACTGAGATGCCGCGGTCTCAGATAGTGGTATTTACAATTTATCATGCCACTGTGGAATCCCCCAAGTTGGGGGTTCTACAGCGGTGTGATCAATTGTAACTGTTCACCCACCCATAGTGTAACCCCGGTTACAATTTATGTAGCCCCGGTTACAATTTATGTAACCCCGGTTACAATTTATGTAACCATGGATACAATATATCACTCCACTGTGGAACCCCCTACTGTTCACCCACATCTTCTGTAACCCCAGTAATAGGTGGGCGAAGTTAGGCAAATAGGATGTTCTATAGTCCCCCACCCCCACCACACCGCGTGCAATCCATTTAATGTACAGTGAAACCACTCTATACCGGACACCAAGACCGCATTTGTTTGTTTAATTAGATAGGTGTCATTGACATTTATGTTTTATGTAGATGTATGTTCATGATTGCAAATCACGCTAAAATGTATTGGTGCTCATATTCAAGAACAGCAGTGGAACCTGTCCAAACAGGACACCCTGGGAGTCCCACAGGGTGTCCGGTTTAGAGAGGTTCCACGGTACAACTATTTTCAAGGAGGACGTTGAAAGTGGCGAATAAACAAGGTATCGATACGTAATTGAAGATATATATGCGTACGATATCTTACATTGTGTATAGAAGTTGCCGAATGGAATGGCGGATATTGCAGATCCTGATCAGACAGTGCGGAAGCACAGGCTGATTTGGATTTACAATGGTCGCGAATCACATAGGCCCCGTTTCTCAAATCACAGCCACAAACATGGACGCAATATATTGGCTAGTGACGACAAACAAATCAGGGATTCCGCTGGCGATCGCCACTTTCGCAATTGGCGATAAAAATAAACAATTGGCGATTTCAAATTACAATTTTCGAAAAAAGATTTTTTTTTTTTTTTTTCGAAAATTGTAATTTGAAATCGAAAAAAGAATTAAACACAAACAAAAAAAACATTTTTTTTGAAGTGGCGATTTTTTTATTTTCCCCAGCGGAATCCCTGCAAATCATAATATATTTTGTAGTTGATGCCAGCGTATTACTAGCAGCACATCTGAGGGCATTACCCTGAAAAAGAAGCAGCACTGCTCACAATTTGAATAAGTCCTCTTTTCTCGTAACTGGTCACATACTGATGCCATAAGACGTTTTATCTCATGACTCCGCTCACAGACGCGTTTCATTTATGCACTGTGTATATTTTTACATAGTTTCGGCGGAAACAGCTGAAATTTGTAAAGCGGACGCCAATAATTATTATAATATAATCAAATTAAATCGCCAGCTAAATCACAAGTATTCTACTGTGAAAACAAACGACAATAGCGCTGGTGTAGTAATGAAACGCTGCAAACGTTGTTCACACCAAACAAAAAACAGAAGGCTATTGACATCTTACACGCCATTTAACGTATAAGACGTACCATGTGATTTTGTACCTAAGAAAATGTGCGCTAACACATAAAACATGTTTACAAAATGTACGATATTTTACGTAAATTAAGTCGAATGTTGACAAAATGATCGCAGAGCTCCAAATAAGCTGCGTATTTGCTTAAATACCCAATTAAAATTGCCAAAAACCCAATTTAAATAGCATATTTTTCTTATTTTCCTTGAAAACACATCTTGGTATTTCATTATAATTGTCTCCAAGAAGCAAACCATTCAATAATTACTGTCTGTTGATGTATAAACAGTAGTGTGATTTTGTTTTACCCAATTCAAATTTTGAAATACCCAATTGCTTCAGAAATGATGGAGTGTAAATACTTAATTACAAATTCCTTAACTGGAGCCCTGTGATCGGAGCAAATGCGTTTACAGAAAATATCAAAGTTACTATACATTTATTTGATGAAAAATCTCACATATCTTACAGCCACATTTTTTCCCACTGCAACTGAGACGGACATGCGCAAGCTGATCTCGGACTACACTGGACGTAAATCTTATAAGTTCCATGTATTCCGATGTATTCTGTCAAAGCCAAAGGTACATACATACCCACGCAGTAGGCACACAATGTTCTTTATATGAATTAAATAAGTGTATAATTATGTCACTATTCCACCAGTTCTAAAAATTACGAGTGCCCGCTATACAGATATAATCATTTATTAATTATCAATTTACTGTTAGCGACGCGCGGCGGTAACAGTCTATTTTGATAATGTGCGGGGACGACGACTTTCACATCACGGCTTGCGATGCGCATGCGCAGTATACTACGCGCGCCAGTAGGCTTCCCAATATGTAAACAAGAATATCAACATGTCGAAACGTCCAGGACGGAAATTGTATGAAACGGCGTCGGCCAAAAAAAAAGGCGAACTGTCTGAGGGACAGGCAGTACAGAGAGAGACAGTGGTTAATATTCAGATCACCAAATGGAAAGAGTTACGTGGAGATTTAGATTTGGACTCGAACAGAGATTTTTCTTCTCAACTTCCGATACTTCACTGCGCATGTCAAATATGTGATATGATTGACCGTGTCACGTGATGCGTGTTGGTAAAAATAGCACGAGGTCGGAAAATACCCTTTCTGGTCGCGGCATATAAAATGCGATTTAACACCAATTAACACGCGCCGTAATTCAAAATAACTCGTTAGTGGGTAGACAAATGGCTCATAGAAGGCATGACAGAAAATGAAAAGTAGTAGTACAGTGTAACCTGCTGCGTGGGCATGTACCTTTAATTAATTTGTGTCGTCTGCTGAATATTTTTTATTTTTCCATTTTTCTCATCAAAAACTTGGTTTGGCAGCACTTTAGAATCATTTCCAATGGAAATGATTCTAAAATGCTGCCAAACCATGTTTTTACTGAGGGAAAAGACAAAATATGAATTATCAGCAGACAACTATTTTCGGTTCCTGAAAGGGTGAAGTGTAACCTGCTGCGTGGGCATGTACCTTGATGAATCATAGCTAGTTATTTCCCTTTGCAAATCTATTTATAGATATCCGGTCCTATGCAGTATATCATCGTTTATTTCTTAATGAATAGCACAAAAATTTAGATTTACAGACAGAGTAGACCCATATCAGACTGCACACATGTGCAGTCTGATCTGAATCTACACTGATTGCCATAACATTAATAAGTGTGTAAATATGAATCCGGCAAATAATATAGTCCCCGATCAGATTGCGCAGATAAGTATAGGATTATCTGGATCAACACTACCGTCTGTTTCACGAAACCTGTCCAAATTTTACAGCTATATAAGCAATGCAAAAACAGTATTCTTTTCGATAATATGAAATCAAAGCAAAATTTAAGAATGAGCCTTCTTTTTATTCCGTGAAAATTGGTCAAATATTGGTTTTATTACGAAAAATTGATTTCTCTATGGGAATTTAAAATGGGGGAAAAAGATGTAAAGGAGTGTGGGAGGAGTCAAAAAACGAAATAATTTGGAAATTGACTCCGAAACCTAGCTAGATAGCTTTGAAATGATCCAACTAAGAAAACAAAAGTTAAATTTTAAAAATCTGTCCAGTATTTCTGAAATTCTAAAAAATTTCCCCATGTTAAATCCCCATAGACATCTTCACTCTGTGAAGATGTCTATGGGGATTTAACATGGGGAAATTGTTATTTCACAATAAAATCAATATTTGACCAAATTTCACAAAATAAAAGATAGGCTCATTCTTAAATTTTCCTTTAATTTAATATTATCGAAAAAAATATTGTTTTTGCATTGTTTATATGGCCGTAAAATTTGGGCAGCTTTCGTGAAACAGACAGTAGTCAAACTCACTATAATGGTTCCTTTCAAATCAAATCATGGTATACATTCACTCTTTTTCAAACTATAAAGCCCTACACTGTACACTACACAATTTGGACCGGATTTCTATAAATAAATTCAACGGGATATACCTAGCTACGATCCCTCATTCAATTGAAATGAGACTGGTTGTCTGACTGGATGTGTCCTATATTCCGATCAGTATCTACGCTTGTCACGCACGTCATAAGTATAAGTTATTGTTCACATATTGGATTTTTAAGGAATTAAATGCGAGGGAGCGCCAGCGACCGCAGCATTTAGTTCCTGAAAAATCCAATATGTCAACAATAACTGACTTATAGTTCAGCCAAGTGTAGAAAGGCAATATCCCATCCGAGTATTGATTTTCATTTCCTGTCGGGCAGGTAGTCATTAAATGCGGTAATATATAACTTATTGGGGTTAAACTTTGAAATATGGAGCACAATGCTGCCCAGCTATTATCTTAGAAAGTAGGGCGAACTACAAGGTATTATTTTTGTCATCAGTCTGTGTACCATTCATCCACTTAATATTTCACGTGGTACTAACAACAACAACAAGTACTGAAACTTCCAGAATCCATCGGATTCAAAGTATGTATTCTTTTATATTGTCCTTATTACGTAACGGATTTTTATGAAAATGGCGCATCAAACGCGTCTTGTTAAGCTGCATTTGGTGGTCTCTGTATTTTCGCCCAAACTGCTGTCATTTTTGCGAAGAATCGATTTCCGTGTCTGACACGGAAATCGATTCTTCGCAAAACGACATATGTCTGTGCCAAACGTCCTGGACCACCAAATTCAGCTCACGAAGACGCGTTTGCTGCGCCATATTTCATCAAAATCCGTTGCATATTAAGGAAAATATCGAATAATACTTATTTGGAGTGGGCGACGTTGTTGTTGTTGTAACCACGTGATCATGCACCTTGAATTCACAAATGAACATTGTTTTTGGTATTTTCAGCTACAACATTCAATTTGAATTTGTTATGTCCACACGGAAACCTATCTTGATTACTGAAACAATAGTTTGTGAAACTAGAAACGATCTGCTTTCAAAGCCTTGTTGTTTAGAGACCCAAAATACCAGCGTTATGCCATTGCGTGTCTTATCACCGTTTCGTAATCAAGCGTGACATTTCTGTTAAGATAATCGGGCTTCTAATCTATAAACGTGAAAACACAGTTTTAAAACAATATGTCGTTATCTGAAACTGCTTGAAAAGCAACAAGAGGCCCTGAGTGTTTCAAGTTGTAAAATGTACACGGAAACTGCTATGATATACAGTGGAACCCCATCTAAACCGGACACTCGGGAAATCATAGATGTTTATCTTAGATGTTATTCGCTGTTATGCATCTCCGATTTCAATGACTTTTCATGATTGCAAAACACTAGAATATGCCGTGAAGTGCTCACATGTCTGATCTACAGTGGAATATATCTAAACCGGACACCCTGGGGACCTCCCAGGGTGTCCGGTTTGGAGAGGTTCCATTGTATCAGCGTATTTAATGATACTACATCGTAGTGACTAGTATTATCTCCCTTTGAATGGCCGTTTCTTCCCAGTTACTGATGAGTTGGAAAATAAGCGATACATTCTGTAAATGACGTCGAAAGTTGACGAAGCTTGCAACGCACATACGGGATGACTGTAACTGTATACACTTGGAAAAGTCGCGGGAATACTGGACGAAGGCCGGAAGGCCTCGTCCAGTATTCCCGCGACTTTTCAAAGTTTATAACCCCGATAAATTCCACAAAAATGCCATTCATTCCTTATAATTCCAGCATTTGAAATAAATTCATCAAGAAAATGTGTTTATTTTCCGTTTTCTTAAGAATTATTTTGTTTACGGAAAGTAGTTCGGCATGGGAGTTTACTGGGATATAAATTTTGGACAGAGACTTGCTACGGACCAATCAAATGTTAGGGAATTGTGTAAATATTTTTGTGTTGGAATTATAGTTACATAACTTTGTTTTTATAAAATACGTAACTCGTATTTAAATATGGGTTCTACATTTATGTCATTTATCAAAATATTTAGTTGCATTAGCCTTAAATGCATGTATTAATGAGTGATCGTAGCTAGTTATTCCCCTCTGCAAATATATTTATAGAGGTCCGGTAATGAGCTGTATTTCAGAGTTTATGTCTTCTTGAATAGCAAAAACACATGAGTTTTGCAAACATAGTAGACACATATCAGACTAAGTGTGAAAATAATAATCTGGCAAATAATGCAGTCTCGGATCAGATTGCGCAGATATGTTAATGATCTGGATCAACACTACTGTCTATTTCACGAAACCTGCCCAACTTTTACGGCCATATAAACAATGCAAAAACAATATTTTTTTCGATAATATTAAATTGTATCAAATTTTAATTTAAGAATGGGCATTCTTTATATTTCGTGAAATTTGGTCAAATATTGATTTTGTTACGAAAAATTAGTTCTCTATGGGAATTTAACATTGAGAAAAAAGAGGCGGAGAACCTGGAGGAGGAGTCGAAAAACGAAACATTTTGGAAATTGATTCTGAAATATAGCTAGATAGCTTGGAAATGATCTAACAAAGAAAACAAAAGTTACATTTTGAAAATCGGTCTACTATTTCTGAAATAAAAAAAAAATCCCCATGTTAAATCCCCATAGACATTTAACATGTGGAAATTTAACATGTGGACATTTTTCTATTAAGATGTCTATGGGTATTTAACATGTGGACATTGTTTTTTTCGCAATAAAATCAATATTGGACCAAATTTAATGAAATAAAAATAAGGCTCATTTTTAAATTTTGCTGAAATTTAATATTATTAAAAAACGTAATGTTTATTTGGCCGTAAAATTTGGGCAGGTTTCGTGAAACAGACAGTACTGTAGTCCAAATCGCGTGGCTCCTTTTCATAACAAATCATGCTATATTCGCACATTTTACAAGCATTAAGCCCATAAACCACACAATCTGGACCGAATTTCTATAAATAAATTCAACGGGAGATAACTAGCTACGATCCCTCATTCAATTTTAATCACTATGTCCCTTCTCAATAGTGTGACCAATTGTGAGAAGCCATACGGTCGGCGAATCAAACTGTTTGATTGCGAGTACGCGATTTCAGTAAAGGCTCAGATAGATTTTACAACCACATACACTGGATAAGATTAACGCAGCTGGGAGTGTAATTTATTTGCAATTATCGCATACACATACAACACCGCCTGCTCTAATCTTTCTAATATTTGTCATGTTTCTGATTTAAAAATACTTGAATATTATGCTTGCAATCAAGCAGATTGATTGTCTGTGCCTGAGCTGTGCTACAGCTCAGGCTCAGACAATCAAAATGCTTCATTGCGAGTTTAGATGGCCAATAGATGTTCCGAAACGTTGACATCTGGGCAAGATTAACGCAGGCGGTTGTGTAGTGTACTTGTTAAACAAAAACACATGTCGGTGAGTGTTTCAGTAACGAGCAATTAAGATTCTATTAATCTACGATTGGTGCCCAATTATGGTAATAGGCTTCGCGATATACAACACTTATACACTGGGTAATTACACTTTGGTATATATGTCACATACACCAGGGAAATATGGAGTCCCTAACTGACATAGTCATACTCGTGTTTATAGAAATAATATTTATAACTATCTACAGTGGAACATCTCTAAACCGGACACCCTGGGAGGTTCCCAGGGTGTCCGGTTTAGAGGGGTTTCACTGTAATTAGACACTCGATGAACAGACGGGACAGTGAATTAAATTACATCTAAATTAAACACAATGTGGTCCCCAGAGTGTCTAGTTTAGAGGCGTTCCACTGTAATATTTAACGAAAGCTTAATCCAAAATATGATTTATATTACGTTATGATTATTGCATACTGCAGTACATGTGATACTTATTAATTTGCCCGCTATATATGAACATACCTTACGTTACGTCATACTACATATGCATCTATTTTATTTTTATTTCGCTGTATTCTTTTCAAATGACGAAATAATATTTCCTGTTAATACGGAGGTCGGTTTAAGTCATCGTAATATGGCTGTCGGGTTGGTACTACGATACCACGATAGCACGATCACGATAGTACGATATCACGATTCTACGATGGCGATAACACGAAGCCACGATGACGATACTACGATAGCACGATAACACGACAACGCGATATTAGAAGTATGACGGTATATGGTGTGTCAGTGATAGAAAGGTGAAACGTGCAAATCTTGATCAGGAACTACACTGGTCGCAAAACCATAAGCCCCATTTGCCCATACACAGCCATAAATCATGTGCATACCGATGAAATAGGATGACCGTTAAATGTTATTATAGGAATGAATGGCCTTTTTGTGGAATTTATCGGGGATATAAACTTGGAAAAGTCACGGGAATACTGGACGAGGCCTTCCAGCCTTCGTCCAGTATTCCCGCGACTTTTCCAAGTTTATACCCCGATAAATTCCACAAAAAGGCCATGCATTCCTTATAATTCCAGCATTTGAATAAATTCATCAAGAAAATGTGTTTATTTTCCGTTTTCATAAGAATTATTTTAACTGCGCCTCACGGTTACGGGAAGTAGTTCGGCGTGGGAGTTTACTGGGATATAAATTTTGGACAGAGACTTGCTACGGGCCAATCAAATGTTAGGGAATTGTGTAAATATTTTTTGTGCTGGAATTACAATCCATTACAAATCTTAACACGTGAACGTTATTGATGGAGATAGTGTGACGAATATCGAGAAAAATTAAATTCCACAGTACAGTCCTTAACTAAGAAACTAAATTCTGGAGAAATATATGGAATCTGCGGTATGACAAATACGTTATTGTGATTCTACAATATGGTGTCATATTGCCCGTCTGGAGCTATATCCCCCTCTGCCAAACCTCTCTAAATAGTTTATGTCAATATAATATCTTTTTTGAAAGTTTGACACTTGCAAAGCGGCTGTGCCCATTTCATTGACAAACAAGAAAACAAAAAATTTGCATTTTCTAATTTTATCTTACCAAGTACATGTATATACATTTCATAAACTGGACTTCCGTAGTGTAACAACACATTGTATTGAAACCCCTAGCACTAGTGCAAGAACTAGCATGCTACAGCACACATGTTCGGTGCCCGGTGTAGCTTTATTGTATGGTGCTCTACTTATGCAATGAATAGCAAATCTAACCATAATGTCGATTTCCTATTACTTTTATTAAACACGTTGACTGATTTCATAAGAAACTCGACATAGCCGCGTTAAATACTAAATATCATATCGATTGTCTAGTAACATAAGGTCGTAACTGCTATGCTGCTTTAGCATAGCAGTTACGACCTTATGTTACTAGACCATCGATATCATATTTAAAAAAAAACACAATTAAATACCCTCTATTGTTTTATTTAAACACAATTCACACCTCTGTAAGTGATTCCGCCTTCAAATAAAAAAATAACATCACCGCTTAGCACGTGAATACCATACACAGTCTGTTGCACGTGCATGCACTTCTGGGGCCCGTTTCACTAAACTTCTTACGACTAAAATGTTCGTAAGTGCAAACTTATGATAGTCTGTAAATTTCACATTAACAATGTTTTCTTGTAAACAATTATTGGATTTACATGTATTGAGCATAGGCTGCATATGCAGCCTATGCTCAATAAATGTAAATCCATAAATTGAAATTTACAGACGATCTTAAATTTGAACTTACGAACATTTTAGTCGTAAGAAGTTTAGTGAAATGGGCCCCTGAATAACTGTAAATGTATCGTTCGCTGTCTGGCACTAATACACTAATATTTAACTGTGTAGTACGTACCGAAATTTGCGTAATACGTATATACCAATATCATTGGTATTCTAAAATAATCACATCCGTAATAGCACTTATTACAATCCGTATTAATACGTAGCGCGAAGATAGCCGTATCTAGGACCGTACAGATACGTTTCTATGACATATTTGACAGCCAAGATTAGCGCTAGTGATTAACACATCAAATGGCGGGAATCGAATATTGTCGTCTGCTTCTTTTTTGTTGTTTTTCTTTATTCTCGACAAAACATGTTTTGCCAGCACATGAGAATCATCTCCTATGGAGAAGATTTTCATGTGCTGACAAAACGTGTTTTAATTGAGGCAAAACGAGAGAGAAAAAAACAGCAGACGACAACATTTTTCAACGTTGTAGACTATATGCTGACTACATTATCATATAGAGCTGATTCGCATGTGACAAAGCGTGTGTTTATTGAGACAAAAACGATACGGAAAAACAGCAGACGACACAATTGAATTCAGTTAATATGCTAACTATATCTTATCTGCTAAAATGCCCATGTTCATTGTCCAACTTCACCCTATGACAATAGCCATTAACCCTTAGAATGCGGGAATCGAACAAAGTCGTCTGCTGCTGTGTCATATTTTATCAATTATATCAGTAAAAACATGGTTTGACAGCACTTTAGAATCATTTCCAATGGAAATGATTCTAAAGTGCTGTCAAACCGTGTTATTTATAAGACAAATGGAACATAACAAATAAATAGCAGACGTCAAATTTTTATTCAGCATTGTAAGGGTTAATACACAGCGTTCAGTGACAGACACTGCGTTCGAGAGACACATCCCCATTGTGATAACATTGTTTAAGATGAAAGGCAAATATGACAGCAACAAAGTGTGTTTGAATTCTCCGAGATTTTAATTCATGTATACGTAGCGACGCGGCATATTCTGGGTCGTGAGAAAAGAAGCAGACCTATATCCGGTTGATGTCACTCCATTTACATAATATGGTAATGCCAGCTCAATTTAAACACTGAATTGCAAAACAAAGTCGACGGTGTGATACGTGGCTAAAACGAATTGCAGCGAAGATCTGGTGAAGGCTCCCAAAACGAAACACACGAAAACTAATGGAGAACGAAGAGAAAACGATTGTTTTGTACAACGATATGCATAGAAACGAGTATCGTTTATAATATAAAACGATATTTTCGTTGAAGTACCCGGCTGTAAACTATTTAAACGCATGTCGTTTCTTTCAACGCCTCGTTTTGACATCGTTTTCGTTGTTTGTAAGTAGAAAATGATGTTTTCGTTGGTTTGACACGTTTAAACCAAGGAAACGAACGATCGTTTTCTAATTATAAAAACTAAAACGATGCCGTGAAAACGATGTGTAAACAATAGGTAATCGTTCACTTGTGTAACCAGGAACAAATCCAGATGACTGTACGCTGGTGAAATAGCTGACTTAGAATAAGGCGATTTTCTTTGGATACACAGGCAATACTCATCAATTCTGAAGTTTGTGGAAGGAACTACTTTATCTCGTCTGGGGAGCGGATCGTGAGCGTCGTTAGTTTGGTAGACCAGTTACCGGAAGTCATAATAGGTTACATTCCAGTAAATCGAGTGTAGCTCTTAGTTTTCCAGTAAAAGTAGTACATAATGAAGAAATAGTGCGAAACATTTTGCTTACTTTCAGCTAAACGTTTGTATACTGAGCAAAACTAGAAACGTCCCTCCATGTTTAAGGAAAGATTCATCAAAAACCAAAAGGGTTACTTTTAAAAATCAAAATGGAAAAACAAGTTCATTCATTTCTGTATCAAAGCCAATAAATTGCATTTGGATATCTTGTTAAATATTCGAGAGATAACCGGCCAAGGGCGGTAGGGGTCAAAATCAAAAATCACAAAAACTCAGAAATGTGTTACTTAATGTTTAGAGATGGAATTTCAATAAGTAATGTGGCAAATTCAGTAAATCTCGTTAGTACCGAGTGTGGCCACCATTTGCATGAATGCATGCAATGATCCTACGCCGCATCGACGTGACGTAACGCAATACCAGTGCGTTGGGCAAATTCCTCCATTCCCGTTGTAACGCCCGTGTAAGATCGCGAACATTGTCAATCTGATGGTTAGCTCGTGCTTTGCGGCCCAGCTCATCCCATATGTGCTCAATGGGATTGAGATCCGGGGAGACCGCGGGCCATGGCATGACGTCGACGTTGTTTTGCTGTAAGTATTGAGTGGTGACCCTGGCTACGTGAGGGCGGGCATTGTCGTGCATCAATGTCACACCAGGACCATGCTGACGGATAAATGGTAAGGCATGTGCATTTAGCACATCTGCAACATAACGTTGTGCATTGATGTTGCCCTGTACAACAACCAAATCTGTCTTCCGGTTTCCCATGATCCCACCCCAGACCATTACGCTCCCTCCCCCAAACCTGTTCTTCTCAACAATGCAACAATCGGTGAATCTTTCATTTTTACGCCTGTATACCCGTAATCTTCCGTCAGCATGACTAACTGTGAACCGAGATTCATCGGTGAACAAAACTCGGTTCCAGTCAGCCCTTCTCCAGTTCAGATGACGTCGCGCCCATAACAGTCTGGCAGCACGGTGACGTTGGGTCATTATCTGACCGGTGTACGGGCGGCGTGCCCGGATTGGTTGGGCGTTACGACGTAACCGGTTGCGAATGGTCTGCCCTGAGACACCGTATCGCCTAGCAGTGACTGTGGCTGCCAATCGACGTTGACGTAAATGCGTCAACGTAATGTAACGATCGGCTCTAGCCGTCGTTACACGAGGCCTACCAGGTCGCTGCCGGTCGTGAACAGCCCCAGTCTGCTGGTACCGAGCTGCCAGACGACCAATCGTCTTCCGACAGCAATCAAACCGAGGCGCGACCGCCCTGGCGGCCATCCCACCCGCAAGCATCCCAATTGCCTGATTTCGCTCGTTTTCGGAAAGCCGTGGCATATCGAAAACAGTGAAAAATTAAAAAATTTTTTAATTTTCCGAATAGCCCCTATCGCATGAATGGTACGACATGAACTGAATCACCTTATCGATGACAAGTATAGCGTGCACGTGCAAAAAGTGGAAATCAACGTTCCGGTCACTGGCCGCTATGTAAACCGTGTGTATCGGCTAAACTCTACACGATCGTATTCTGAATATCGCCACGGTTTAAAATACATGTACTTTGAACATGTGGTACATACATAGACAGAGCTACACCGGCTATAAAACAGGGACGTTTCTAGTTTTGTTGAGTATAGTTACTGGTGAATTTCGGATTGGAATTATTAGAAGTACATATAGATGTACTCCTGCAATAAAAATACTGAGAGACGCTTCATTTTACTTCCTGTCACATATTCATACATGTACGTCACATGACGCATGCCTTCCGCGAGTTCTGTGAAATGCTTACATGATTGTTAACACCTTATTGTCTCTCATATTGGACTGTCCACAAGGTAATTCATTATGAAAATGCTACTTTCTATAAATTATGTATTTTAAATAAATGTAGGTGACACAGGTTTCTACTAAATTATATAGTGACAATCAATGCCAGTGCCGTAGCCAGAGGTTCGAAATAGCCGAGGCCAACATAAGCGGCGGAAGACGATAATTATTGGGGGTGGAAGTGTGGAGGGCCCGAAGGGCCCGAGTTTGCTAGGCGGGTCCGGGGGCATGCCCACCCTGAAAATTTTGAAATCAAAGTGGTCTGAAACGCCATTTCCTGCATTCTCAGCAAAGTCTGAGCACATACTATGACTCCCATTTTTCCTATATTGGAATAAAAAAAAAAAAAAAATAAAAAAATCGTGAAAAAACGGACGAGGCCATGGCCTCGTCTGGCCTCAACGTGGCTACGGCACTGAATGCTGGAAGATAACCTAATACATGTATAGTCAATCTGTGTACAACGTTTCCATTTTTCTGTGGACGTCCTCTCTAGGACAAGTGCTTCAATGATGGGGTGGCGAACAGTGTAGACCCTGATCAGACTGCGCGGACGCGCAGGCTGATCCGGGTCTACACTGGTCGCACAACCAAGAAGCCTCATTTCTCCAGTCAAGGCCACATATCAGGTCTTCAGCGGTACGTCTTAAATACAGACACTCTGTGATGTCCCCAAAAATAGTATGGTTCATCAGTTGAATACAGTACGGTGGCATAGAGGTGACATTTGCAACATTTATTTTATCTCGTGGCCACGACTTAGTATCTCGTGGCCACGACTTAGCTATGTCGTGGACACGACTTAGTATCTCGTGGCCACGACTTAGTATCTCGTGACCACAACTTATATGTCGTGGCCACACTTAGTATCTCGTGACCACAAAGTTCGCATTCTCGTGGCCACGACTTAGCTATGTCGTGGACACGACTTAGTATCTCGTGGCCACGACTAAGTATCTCGTGGCCACGACATAGCTAAGTCGTGTCCACGAGATACTAAGTCGTGGTCACGAGATACTAAATACTAAGTCGTGGCCAGGAGATACTAAGTCGTGGCCACGAGATATAATACATGTTGCAAATGTCACCTCTATGCCACCGTAATACAGCCTTCTAGTATGTGCCATTGTGTTCCATCCAGGCAGATGTTATTTTCCCACTACATGCACAGTGGAACACCCCTAACCCGGACACACTGGGGACCCCATTGTGCTTAATTTAGATGGGTTTCAATGTCATTCATTTCATTGTCCTGTTTGTTCATGACTGAAAATGACACTTGCTCATCGGGTGCTTAATTACAGTGGAACGCCTCTAAGCCGGACACCCTGGGGACCCCCCAGGGTGTCCGGTTTAGAGAGGTTCCACTGTATGCGGAAATTAATCTTTCGTATATTTAACCCATAGAGGAGGAGTTTGCTAGGTCGTCACGTATACGTTTGTATGTATATATTTCTCGGCATTCATGAAAATAATGTCAATGTTGAACATTTCTTGCCGCCCAGTCCGATTTGAGAAATTCTATTCCTTACTCCGGATAACTCAGAAATGTTGCCAGGTTACCGAATGGTGTGAAGTATCATATTGCAAATGGCGTATTTGAAGTCCTAGAAGACGTCCACGAGTTGGAGCCAGGCTGAGAAAAGTGACGTTACGACGTGTGCGTCCAGAGTCGCACCAGATCAGACTGTGCAGATGCACAGTCTGATCTGGGGCTACCATCTGGTCGCCATTAATCCAACATAACACTGTGTACGTCCCTGACTACTATTAAAGAGAAGTCTATTGGCTGTTTGAGTACACAGACCATCCATAACATACAATGGCCACATATGACATAGTGGCAGTTTTATCACGCGGCTGGTCGAAATAAGAACCCGCCTCTGGAATGTCTTTGAAATCGCTAATGGACCAGTCGTATTGTTGTCTAAGACTATTTTGCTAAGCGCCAGAGTGGCAGATAAGTTGAACAACATCATACTAGATGTCTTATCTTCCAATAAAAATGCCAACAAAAGACAATAACGTATCCGGTGTAGACATACACGCTTTTTTTTATATATTTAAAGAAGTATGGAAGCGATTTAAGTAAACATAACAATCTTTGAGTTTGAATATACTTTTCTATTCACGAATAATTTATTAAGCATAAAGCCAACAGCACATCTTGTATTTACTGTTTTGCATTGTTTTCTCTAAAGGCAACTGTAATCAAGTATGTAATCAAGTAATGTATATCTGGTCGGGAAAAAATATTATCCCATCAACACAGTGCGTATGTGCCGTGAAACACGGTGTCGTGAAACATTTTTGATATGCAGTCAATACAATTTTTGCATTTTACAGTCATTTGTAGGTGTTCACGGGATAAATAGAATAGTAGGTTAGTGCCGTGAATGGGAAAAAATATCTGGCGCGGCACGGAAACGGGATGTGCTCGGCAGAGCCTCGCCCATCCCGTTTCCGGAGCCTTGCCAGATACTTTTTTCCCATTCACGGCACTAACCTACTATTCTCTATCTATTTGCCTTATTTCTGAACCAAAGTATATGTTGTGACCACTCATTTGAACCGTCTCGGCGAGACGGTTCAAATGGTGGTCACTACATATACTTCTGATGAGAAATTATTGAGCCTTGCCGGATATTTTTCCCATTCACGGCACTAACCTACTATTCTCTATATCTGGTCGGGAAACAAATATTACTGAACACGAGATCATTAAATAACTTCTCAGATTTATCGGAAATAAAATAATACGACAGTTAGCTGTTTTGCTAGAACCAATAAAACGCTGTGCCTGTGGAAAAATATAAAACAATAATTTCCTTGACTAGTAGCCTATTTCACCAACATTGCAAAGAATACGTTTTTAGCAAAGTATACTTTGAGGGAGAAATTTTCAATTTTAGGATAAATTGATTAATTTTTTATTATAGATATTTTGGCTGTGATAATGTAATCAATTCAGCATAATAATTATGCATACTTTTAATCATCAAATAAATGCAGTCGTTAGTTCTATATATAATGATGCATTTCAGGAAAAAATAAATGATTACTCCCTCAAAGTATGCTTTGCTAGATAAGTATACTTTGCAATGTTGGTGAAATAGGCTACAAGGACAAATACACTTTAGCCAGATTTACTTTCCGGAAGTGAATACATCTGCCATGTTTACCTCAGACGTTGAAGAGCTCGTCCAGTTAGACACTAACTCTAAGGGAGGTAATATCGTATTGAATTGGGCTATTGTATGGCACAATTTAATTTCTCCAGTCCATTCACCCCAACCACACACAAAGGAGTAACTTGACACCCACCATTATTCAGCAGGGGTCGCGCGGGGTCAGGGACAGAGGACAAAAAGCCACGCAGGACGCTGGAAAATCGCCGGCCATTATTTCCGTCCGCGTGGTACCGACTCGAAATGAATATCATTTCAATATGTGTGGCTGTGACTGGAGAAATGTGGCTAATGGCCTTCATGACCAGAGCAGTTCCTGATCAAATAGCACTCAAGTGGCCTGACAACGATCGATATTGCTTCTTAGAACAAACTTCTTAACAAAAGTGTATGTTGTTACCACTTAGTTGAACCGTCTCGGTGAGACGGTTCAACTGAGTGGTAACAACATACACTTTGGGTTGGTAGCGGGGACACCCAGTAGATTCGCCGGACCAATCTTATGATGATTCCGGCGCCCCTGTACAAAACTACAAATAAACTAAATGTTTCCCATTCAGCAGTTTATATAATTTACATGTAACATTTTCTCGTTGTATTTGTGACTCAGTGCTGTTAATATTACGTTTAATAATACCGATACAATACAGTTTACGGTATAATCGTTTACAGTAAACCAGTGTAAACTCGTCGATTAAACTCGTCGTTTAAACTGCAAACATTTATTATAAAAGCAGAGTGGCGCAGTGGAAGCGTGCTGGGCCCATAACCCAGAGGTCCGAGGATCGAAACCTCGCTCTGCTATATATTTTTTTTATATCAATTTTTTTCAAAAAATATTTTATGTATGTATTTTATATACGGGAAATACAAACTGATTAATATTAAGAAATACTGCATTCAGGAAAAATAAAACACTAATGTAACACATTTTACATTTCTTCATTTTTTCTGACCCGAAATTTATCAAGGCACAGAACGGCTCAGTATTCCAATTTTCAGATTTTTTCAAACACAAAAACATGTTTGGCAACTGATTTAGTACACCAAAACTACATGGAAGTATGGAAGCGATTGAAGTAAACATAACAATCTTTGAGTTTGAATATACTTTTCTATTCACGAATAATTTATTAAGCATAAAGCCAACAGCACATCTTGTATTTACTGTTTTGCATTGTTTTCTCTAAAGGCAACTGTAATCAAGTATGTAATCAAGTAATGTATATCTGGTCGGGAAAAAATATTATCCCATCAACACAGTGCGTATGTGCCGTGAAACACGGTGCCGTGAAACATTTTTGATATGCAGTCAATACAATTTTTGCATTTTACAGTCATTTGTATGGTGTTCACGGATAAATAGAACAGTTAGTTAGTGCCGTGAATGGGAAAAAATATCTGGCGCGGCACGGAAACGGGATGTGCTCGGCAAAGCCTCGCCCATCCCGTTTCCTGAGCCTTGCCAGATACTTTTTCCCATTCACGGCACTAACCTACTATTCTCTATCTATTTTCCTTATTTCTGAACCAAAGTATATGTTGTGACCACTCATTTGAACCGTCTCGGCGAGACGGTTCAAATGGTGGTCACTACATATACTTCTGATGAGAAATTATTGAGCCTTGCCGGATATTTTTCCCATTCACGGCACTAACCTACTATTCTCTATATCTGGTCGGGAAACAAATATTACTGAACACGAGATCATTAAATAACTTCTCAGATTTATCGGAAATAAAATAATACGACAGTTAGCTGTTTTGCTAGAACCAATAAAACGCTGTGCTTGTTGAAAAATCTAAAACAATAATTTCCTTGACTAGTAGCCTATTTCACCAACATTGCAAAGAATACGTTTTTAGCAAAGTATACTTTGAGGGAGAAATTTTCAATTTTAGGATAAATTGATTAATTTTTTATTATAGATATTTTGGCTGTGATAATGTAATCAATTCAGCATAATAATTATGCATACTTTTAATCATCAAATAAATGCAGTCGTTAGTTCTATATATAATGATGCATTTCAGGAAAAAATAAATGATTACTCCCTCAAAGTATGCTTTGCTAGATAAGTATACTTTGCAATGTTGGTGAAATAGGCTACAAGGACAAATACACTTTAGCCAGATTTACTTTCCGGAAGTGAATACATCTGCCATGTTTACTTCAGACGTTGAAGAGCTCGTCCAGTTAGACACTAACTCTAAGGGAGGTAATATCGTATTGAATTGGGCTATTGTATGGCACAATTTTTCCGGTCCATTCACCCCAACCACACACAAAGGAGTAACTTGACACCCACCATTATTCAGCAGGGGTCGCGCGGGGTCAGGGACAGAGGACAAAAAGCCACGCAGGACGCTGGAAAATCGCCGGCCATTATTTCCGTCCGCGTGGTACCGACTCGAAATGAATATCATTTCAATATGTGTGGCTGTGACTGGAGAAATGTGGCTAATGGCCTTCATGACCAGAGCAGTTCCTGATCAAATAGCACTCAAGTGGCCTGACAACGATCGATATTGCTTCTTAGAACAAACTTCTTAACAAAAGTGTATGTTGTTACCACTTAGTTGAACCGTCTCGGTGAGACGGTTCAACTGAGTGGTAACAACATACACTTTGGGTTGGTAGCGGGGACACCCAGTAGATTCGCCGGACCAATCTTATGATGATTCCGGCGCCCCTGTACAAAACTACAAATAAACTAAATGTTTCCCATTCAGCAGTTTATATAATTTACATGTAACATTTTCTCGTTGTATTTGTGACTCAGTGCTGTTAATATTACGTTTAATAATACCGATACAATACAGTTTACGGTATAATCGTTTACAGTAAACCAGTGTAAACTCGTCGATTAAACTCGTCGTTTAAACTGCAAACATTTATTATAAAAGCAGAGTGGCGCAGTGGAAGCGTGCTGGGCCCATAACCCAGAGGTCCGAGGATCGAAACCTCGCTCTGCTATATATTTTTTTTATATCAATTTTTTTCAAAAAATATTTTATGTATGTATTTTATATACGGGAAATACAAACTGATTAATATTAAGAAATACTGCATTCAGGAAAAATAAAACACTAATGTAACACATTTTACATTTCTTCATTTTTTCTGACCCGAAATTTATCAAGGCACAGAACGGCTCAGTATTCCAATTTTCAGATTTTTTCAAACACAAAAACATGTTTGGCAACTGATTTAGTACACCAAAACTACATATACAGCCTAATATATATATTCCAAGTCTTGAGATTCATATCATAATCGGAATGTGAAGACAACAAAAGGTAAACAAAAACTTGTTTTGTGTACCACTCAGCGCATAATGTCAATATTGACACTTTTCATTTTCGGAATCCCGAGCGTTTCCGCGCTACCGTACTCACTACTACTCGGAGACATGTCGGAAAACAAAACCATGACGTCACAAGCACGTGCGCTAAATTGAAGGGGAACAACAACAACTAGAGCAGCTTGAGCTGCATCAACGGTTTGAGCCTCAAACATTGATTTCATGTGTAACTAAGCTTTAGCCCAAGGTGTAAACTATCGGTTGCAAAAAGAATTTCTGAAGTTTTAGAATGAACAGTCCAACATTATTGTGTTCGCATCATCACACCGATGGGGGGCCGGTTAGCTTAGAGGTAGAGCGATGGGCTCGGAGCGAGGGATACCGGGTTCGATCCTCAGCCAAAGATTTAGCTAAAGGACAGAAATATCGACTACAGCAAAAACAATTGAAATCGAATGATAAATAACGAAGCTGACGTCACATCCGTTTGCTCCTATTTTGAAAACTTGAAAAAATACGTTCATCTTTGACATCGAATAGAGCTGTAAGTAGTCAAGATATAGCTCTGAAAATTATCATCTTTCATGCGGCTGACACTCCCCTATCACCCTGGCAAGAAATTATGTTGCTGACAGTACTGTACAAATTGGAAAACGTTTGTAAAGACCACCCGTTATCAGCCGAAATTCGGCAAAATCGTTGAAAAGTATGTACATTTTTCAATCTGAGATAGAGAATTTTGTCAGCTTTCCGATGCAAAAAGAATTCTTGAAATCGGTTGGAAAATAAGGAAGTTATAGGAAGTATGACGTCACTTCCGTTTTCGTGGGAAGTAGCATTAACAGATATCTGAAAATCTCTGAGTCTCTGCTCACACTTGATCCGAATCGGCATGCAAAATTTTAAGTCGATCCGACCAGCGGTTTGGTGTAGATGGAGGGAGCCCGTAAGTCAGCGGATGATTATTTTTCGATAGTTATCGCCCCTAGATTGCAGTTTACGCCATTTGTAAATACACCTAATAAAACGGAAATTACATATGTGCAATATTCCGCCAGTGAAGTTTTCGTTTGTTTTTCACCATAGGCCGGGCACAAAGCGGGAAAGTTTTAGCTAAATGACTGAAATATCGACCACAGCAAGAAATTTTGAAATCTATTGATAAATAACGAAGCTGACGTCACATCGTTTGCTCTATTTTGAAAACTTGAAAAAAGACGTTCATCTTTGACATCCAATAGAACCGGAAGAAGTCAAGATAGAGCTCTGAAAATTATCATCTTTTATGCGCTGACACTCCCTATCACACTGGCAAGAAATTATGTTGCTGACATTACTGTACAAATTGGAAAACGTTTGCAAAGACCACCCGTTATCAGCCGAAATTCGGCAAAAATTCGGCAAAATCGTTGAAAAGTATGTACATATTTCAACTTCAAATCCCTATAGCTCTCTTATTTGACCAGATAGCCGAGAACTGTCAGCGAGGCCGAGATAGAGAATGTTGTTCAGCTTTTCCAATGCAAAAATAATTTTTTTAAATCGGTTGGAAAATAAGGAAGTTATAGAAAGTTATAGAAAATATGACGTCACTTCCGGTTTCGTGGAAAGTGGCATTAAGATATTTCTGAAAATCTCTGATTCTCTGCTCACACTTGATCCGAATCGGCATGCAAAATTTGAAGTCGATCCGACCAGCGGTTTGGGCTGTAGACTGAACGGCTGAATAAAAAAAAAAAAAAAACAAAACCAACGAATACAATAGGTTTTCGGCGCAGCTGAAAGCCGCCTCAAACCTAACAAGAAAGTAAACATTTGTTTCTTCAGACTCGCGAAGACGATATTATTTAACTACAATTTGCATCAATAACATTGACATTATACACAATCGAACAAGAACAGCCGAGCGACTCTCACGATCTCATGACACCAGTTACAGTTCTGTACCCGAGTACGTATTCGTGAATCAGTCAACATTGAATATTACCCCACCCACTTGTAACACACAGTAATGATGTTACAATGAGTATTGACTTGCATTACAGTGGACTTATTTTAGTAGCCCTGTGTCATGACCGAGTCAGTTGAACTTGGAAGAAAGGGGCAAAAGTGTGGCCGGATGCTATTCTTGGGCTTCTTATCCTTTTAATGCAGTATTTAAGGTAGCTTAGAAAATCATAGCTCTACGGATGTGTTTTACTATTTCATCTGTCTTTTGTATTTCCTGTATCCGTGAGAGCTGAGACACTTATAGTGTACACTTTTGTCACAATAACAAGCCAATTTGTCCTGGCGTTTTGCTACACAGTCGGACGAGTGAGAAGTTTTAACACTTCACATGCAGTCATCATGGTCATGTTAAAAACATTCATAGACTAATAATACACATGTAGGTATACATAGTTTGACATTCAGAGCTCCAGATAAGCTGCGTATTTGCGTAAATACCCAATTAAAATGGCCAAAACACCCAAGTGAAATCAGAAGTAGCAAGTATCAAAAAGAAATTACAATTTTGTGGTTCATTTATCATGCTGCAGAAAACAATAAACAGACCACAACTATAGCATAGTTTTCTTATTTTCCATGAAAACACATCTTGGTATTTCATTAGAATTGTCTCCAAGGAGACAATTTTCATTAGAATTGTCTCCTTGGATGCCAAGACGTGTTTTCATTTCGAAGCAAACTATTCAATAATTGCTGTCTGTTGATGTGTAAACATTAGTGTGATTTTATTTTACCCAATTAAAATTTCGAAATACCCAATTGCTTCAGAAATGATGGAGTGACAATGCTCAATTACTAATTCCTTATCTGGAGCCCTGACATTGGTTATCCTTTTATTTCCCATTTTTGTAGCAAAACACCAGGACAAATTGGGCTGTTATTGTGACTAAATTTTACACTGTAAGTATTTATTTATAAGGGTCTCGGCTCTCACGGATACAGAAAATATAAAAGACAGATGAAATAGTAAAACACATCCGTAGAGCTGAGATTTTCTAAGCTATATTTAACGACGTGCAGATGAGATGGTCATAATAGCATTTCAACTCGCTGCACACCTTTAACTCAACTTGACAGCACGATCTATAGACCGTTTTCCTTTCCCCATCAGATAAGCCATTTTTGGACCGAACTGTTTCGGGTCATGGATTAACTCCCCCTTTTCCACTTAGAATTTTGCCTTGTAACTTGTAATTTTTTTAAACCGTAATAGCTAAATACCGGGGTCCTGGATTATCTCCCCTTTTTCGACTTTTCCAATTTTGGCTTGCGAGTCGTAAAACCTTTAAACCGTACACCTGAAACCTGGTATGTAGCTTGCTCATGATGATGTGATGCGCAAAATTTATTTCGATTTTTTATTTGACCCCGGGGTCATGGATTATCTCCCCCTTATCGACTTTGAATTTTCCAATTTTGACTTGTAAGTCGTAAATTTTTTAAATTGTACTAGCGACACACCTGAAGCTTGGTATTGAGCTTCCTTATTATGAGTCGATGCGCAAAGTTTATTTCGATTTTTGATTCGACCCCTGGGTCATGAATTATCTCCCCCTTTTTTACTTAGAATGTTTTAATTTTGGTTTGTAAGTCTTAAAACTTTTAAACCGTACTAGCTACACACCTGAAACTTGGTATGTAGCTTCCTTATGATGAGTATTTGCGCAAAGTTTATTTCCATTTTTTATTTGATCCTCGGGTCATGGATTATCCGCCTCTTTCGACTTAGAATTTTCCAATGTTGGCTTGTAAGTCGTAAAACTTTTAAATTGTACTAGCTACACACCTGGAAATTGGTATGTAGCTTCCTTATGATGTGTAGATGCGCAAAGTTTATTTAGATTTTTGATTCGACCCAGGGGTCATGGATTATCGCCACCTTTTCCACTTAGAATTTTCCAAATTTGGCTTGCAAGTCGTAAAACTTTTAAACCGTACTATATACATACCTGAAACTTGGTATGTAGCTTCCTTATGATGAGTCGATGCGCAACATTTATTTTGATATTTTATTTGACCCCGGGGTCATGGATTATCTTCCCCTTTTCAAATTAGAATTTTCCAATTTTGGCTTGTAAGTCATAATTTTTTTAAATTGTACTAGCTACACACCTGAAACTTGGTATGTAGCTTGCTTCTGATGAGTCGATGCGCAACATTTATTTCGATTTTTTATTTGACCCCGGGGTCATGGATTATCTCCCCCTTTTGGTATGTATCTTCCTTCTGACGAGTAGATGCACAAAGTTATTTGATTTTGATTTTTTATTTGACCCCGGGGTCATGGATTATCTCCCCCTTTTCGACTTAGAATTTTCCAATTTTGGTTTGCAAGTCGTAAAACGTTTAAACCGTACTAACTACACACCTGAACTGAAACTTGGTATGTCGCTTCCTTATGATTAATCGATGCGGAACAGTTATTTAGATTTTCGACAAAGTTCATGATAATATTTTTTTCTCATATTGTACATTTGTCTCTCAATAACTATATAGCTATGAATGTCAATGCCCTGCAGATTATTGCTATATTTTAGTGAAACGTTATTCCGCATAATTTATACCGTTGACTGTTGTTGCGATATAGTGCAACCTATTGCCTATAAAGCGAAAAATGTGCAGCTATAGCAAAGGGTATAACCAGGTATTGTGAACTCTTTCAGTCTTTGTGAAGTTGTGTGCAGTGACAGTCCCACTCCATGATACAATCGACGGTCGGCGCCATCAACAATCAGTTTGTTCGTAACTCGGTCCGGGATGTAGCAGTCATTGAAGTTCTTGGAAGGGTAAGTTGATTATACGGTACTAACAAATGCCCCCACCCCCATCGTGTTTGTTTCAATTTACCAATGTAGACAGCAGAATAATATCGTTGATTTCAATGCAATTTCTTACCATAAAACCACTTTTTGTCTCGCCCACGAAAGTTGAAAAATAAGACCTAGCAGTCGCAATTCCGTCGTCCAGAAAAACAACATTTTGGACAGTACATGTAAGTAAAAAAAATGTGCATATCTCTGGATCCGTTAGTCGGATCATTAATTTGCAAACTTCATCACTAACTTTCTCATAGGTGACCTTCACCTTTGTGTCAATAATTTTAGACGTACGTCCAAATATTGAATACCCCCTCATCAGTAGATTCTTAACGTTGATGGATCATTACCAAATGTTATCAATAGCTTCCTCACATTGATGGCTATTCACCCAGTATCATTGTGTGACCTTGACCTTCATATCAATAATTTTGGAATTCCTCATCTTGACCGACCTTGACCTTTGTGGTGATCGCCTTGTTTAGTGGGCGAGACACTTCCTGGCGTTCGCCTTGTTTTTTAAACGTCATCAGGTGATTTGTTTCTCGCCAGCGATCACCTTGTATTATCAAAGCTGCCTGCCATTAGCTTAGTGATAGCAATGCACTTATGGCATATGTGGGCAGTCTGACGCTTGTAGCTGATTTCATCAAAATCTCTAACTACATTTATCTTGCTAAGTGTACTTTGAGGGAGCAATTTTCAAATTATGCATAAATTAATTTTTTTATTTAATGATAATGGAATAAATACAGTATAATACATGTACTTCTGCATAATTTTAATAATCAAGTACAAAGTTAGTTGTTATATATGAAATAATGCATTTCAGTACAAATAATAATTACTCCCACAAAGTGCTAAGTATAGATAAGTTTACTTAGAAATGTTGGTGAAATCGGTTACCAATCTTGATATGTGGGTGGAGGATTGAAGCTTAGGGTATGTCATTTGTGTGACTGGAAGATTGACAGTCTGACTCCTGATCTTTATATGTGGCTGGAAGATTGAATCTGATCTCTACATGTGGTTGGAGGATTGGGGTTTCCGGCAATTGTGGCCAGTCTGACTCCTGATCTCTATATATGGCTGGAAAATTACGGCTTATGTCAATTGTGGCCAGTCTGACTCAGGATCTCTATATGTCACTGCAGAATTGGTGCTTATCTTGATTATGGCAAGTGTGGCCAGTCTGCTAATCTCTATATGGTGTGGCCAGTCTGCTGATCTCTATATGTCACTGTGGCTGGAGAATTGGCGCTTATGGAAATTGTGGCCAGTCTGACTCCTGTAGCCTATTTCACCAACATTGCAAAGTACATGTATACTTATCTAGCAAAGTATACTTTGAGGGAGAAATTTTCAATTTTAGGATAAATTTATAAATTTTTATTATACTGAATGTATTACATTATCACAGCCAAAATGGCTGTGATAATGTAATAAATTCAGTATAATAATTCTGCATACTTGTAATCATCAAATATATGCAGTCGTTAGTTCTATATGAAATAATGCATTTCGGGAAAAATAAATGATTACTCCCTCAAAGTATACTTTGCTAGAAAAGTATACTTTGCAATTTTGATGAAATCGGCTACAGATCTCTGTACATGTATGTGGCCTTTGTGAATGTGGCTTATATGAATTGTGGCCTATCTGGCTCCTGGTCTCTATATGTGGCTGGAGGATTGGGGCTTATGGCATTTGTGACCAGTCTGACTCTTGATATATATGTGTGGCTGGAGGATTGGGGCTTATGGCATTTGTAGCCAGTTTGCCCCCCCCCCCCCCCACCCCCGAGGTTCTCAGTGACCGTAACTTTGTGTCTTAATTCATACGTGTGGTGCTTGCAAAACCAATTACTATACCTAGACACACGTTATGGCCAAATATTATTAAAATCGATAAAGTGGATCAGAAGTTATTTAAGAAAATGAAAGGTGTTGCTAACGTGTATTACCGCTACATGCCTTTCGACAATGTCAAGGTCACTGAGGGCACATGTTATTATTGTCAAGGCTGCCAGTCAGGGGATCTTGAAAATTTGCATGTTGTAATCATAATGGTTACTTCTAGCAAAGAAATATTAAATGTTGTTCTTGTGTATTTGCAGGAGTATTTGGTGCCACTGAGGTGTCAACATAGTGTCATCGACATAATGATGTCTAAAGTCAAGTTTTAACTGGTGTTGAGTTTCTTCACAAGCCATAACCGTCAACTCCGCAGAAGACTTTGATGTCCTTGGGACGTGTGAAATAGGACGGGACTAATTGCCTGTTTAATTAATGGAGTTTAGTGGGAAATGGGACAGGAATACTTGCCAGTTTAATTAATTGAGTTTAACGGCCTGTTAACAGCTATGGGCATTTTAGGCCAGGTTAACAGTCAAATCCCATATTTCAATTTCATCGATGGGGAGAAAGTCACTGAAATATATATATTCAGGTGTGAAATAAGAAAAGAACCTGATCGGGTGCCAGGTTCTCGCCACACCAGTCACTTAGCCCCAGCTCCTAAAAGTAATGGGATTAGTATTAATCCTATACTTTTATGATGGGTATAACCTGATTCAACTCTCAAGTAACAAGAAAGGCAATCATGCACCTGAGGGTCAAACCAGGGATATTGGGATTCCAGTAAGGATGATTTGATTGAATGGTGTTTAATGGCCTGTCAACAGCTAAGGTCATTTTAGGCCAGGTTAAAGACTTGTTGTGATTGGGGTAAATCCCAAAATCCCACCAGATGAGATTTGAAACCGATATACCATTCCTACATGACCTTGGCTGTTGCTGGGACATAAAACCCATTCTCTTTCACCACCCATGTGGCTTAAATGGCCAATGTCAACGCCAAGTTTTGGCAAAATTTGCATTAAAGGTTTCTATCGCCCGCCCATTATTCACCTGTGTTCAAGGTCAAATGAGGGATGGGTTGTGGTATAGGGGTTAGAACACCTGACGCCAATCCGGAGGTTGTGGGTTCAAACCTTGCCTAGGGCATCCAAAAATACTTTCATAGTATTTCCTTGCCACTGGTCTGTCTGATGAGACTTTAAACTGTTGTCCTGTCTCACAATGACCTTAGCTATTGCTGGGACGTTAACCCTTTCACTTTCACTGTTGTTTTTTGAAGGTCAAAAGACTAAGGAAAGTTGACATTCTTGACTTTCGAGTCAGAATTCTTCAGTTTCCAGTTGAAAGCTTCAAGTTAATATTTTCGAGTTTCAAGTTGAGAAAATGGAGTTTCGAGTTGCAATACACTAATGTCATGCATGATGAGGACATAATTATGGGACCCCTGATCATCATATGATTCAAACAATTGCTTAGTAAAAGTGATGGAATATATGTTTAACATATATATGAACACTGCCTCGTTACTGTATCATATACGGCACATGAAGTGGCCAAGTCAGCCATCTTTGTGTGTGTGCCATCAGCTAGTTTCACGTCTTCCGGCATTTGAAAAGAACTGACAATGAGAAGTAGAACATATGATATAATGTGGCCAATCATACATAGAAAAGCCAGGACAACGGACTCCTATAAGTTATACTACACCAAGATGTACTTCAAGTGAGATATTGGTGTACTTTTGCGAACATTCTCAATATGTACATAAACTAACGTGTACACTTTTCCTAGACACTGTACTGTGATATATGTAAATACACATGGGCCAGATATACTCTCACATTTATGAAGCTCCCACTGCACTATTGTCATAGTCGTCTAATAACAAAGAGTAAATGTAAATGTATTTACGAAGCAATTATCTTTGAATCAAACATGATCAGGTATAGAACGGTTCCTCAACTTACTTATAGAAGTAATTTTTTTATGTACATCATATACAATTGCATGTCCCCTCACCCCAGCGGTGAAAATTCACCTAACAACATTAGTGACCAGCATCCCCCCGGCTATTGTCGCTATTCTGACAGTTGAGCATATGCTTATTACTGCTGTGCATAATGATTAGGATCTACACTTGTCACAAGGCTGTTTGATCAGGGCAGTTCTCATAGTTGTGTTCTCGAATTGAATATGTACAAATATATATCCTCAGCTCAACAGAATAATTTAACTCCACTTCCTAAAAGTAAAAGGATTAGTACTAATCTTCTTACTTTTATAATGGGTATCACCGGACTCCACAATCAAGTATCAAGAAATGCCAAAATAAAATGTACTATATTTTTCGTGAAAATTATTGGTTTATTACATTGTAAAGAAAATCTACTGTAAAAACGACATCACACATTATCTAGGGTCGTTCTGAAATCACGTGACCCCATACCCTGAAAGGGCAAATGGTTCTGTCATGGCTTTTGTAAGCTTATACAGAACAAACGAGTAAAAGCTATCGTTACGAAGAAATAATGTAACATTCACACAGATCACATAAGTGGCTGTGACTGGAGAAATAGGGCTTATGGGTTTTGCGACCACTATAGCTGCAGATCAGACTGCAGTCTGATCAGGATCTGCACTGTTCGCCATTCCGTGAATGATACACATGTCATGCTTCTACCAAGCTATATAGACCACCAGGCTATCAGAGTGTGCTATTAGATCAGGAGCTACACTGGTCACAAATCATAAGCCCCCATTTCTCCAGTCATAGCCACATATAGCCCCCAGCCGAGAAAATGGACCTGACAACATGTCCAACAATTGTAGATAGAGGTCCACTTCGCAGTAGAAAATATAATTGTTTTGCTGATGACAGTAATTCAAACAATGTAGGTCATGATCAGATATATGCACTCACCATGCTGATTGCACATGTTCTAGGGTTCCTTTTCTTAGCCGGTAGCTCATAATATTCCCAATAACCCACACTTTTCAATATCTGTATCATCGACGGCATTTATTTATCAAATTGTGAAGTTGTGAACAATGAGTAGCCTGGTCAGATACAAGTAGTGTTATCTAATATCGTAATGGTTATCTGCATAATTATAAAAAAACAGCACATGTAGATTTCAGATGAATCATGAAATCAGTCTGATTTTCGTGTTTTTTACGGATAATTTCTGAACTGTTCACAAAATATCTGTAACGGGTGCATTAAAGGCACTGGGTCTCTGATATGCCTAGAATGTGATGAAACAGATTAGGACAAAATAGGTTAATTTAGATTGTATTTCTGGAACCAAATTATATGTCCAAGTCGTCTGTAAAACGAGGCAAAATTCTAAGTCGAAAATGGGGGAGATAATCCATGACCCGGGGGTTGAAAGAATCAAAATAAACTTTGTGCATCTACTCATAAGAAAGCTACATACCAGGTTTCAGGTCTGTAGCTATTACTGTTTAAAAGTTTTACAAGTTACAAGGTTGGGGACGGACGGACAAGGGCAACACTAAATGTGCCCTCCACTGAATCTATCCAGAGACACAGTACCTTTAATGTAAGAGTTATCATATGTGCTACAGTGTGTAGGCAACATTACATGTACAATCATTTAAATGAGGAAAATAAAAGCAGCAGCAACTGTTATAGTTTGTGTCTCATTATATTCATGTACATGTATCTACATGTATTTAAGTATAGTGGTTGTCATCAGTATAATGCTGAAAAATGTATAGTTTTTGAGATGACATGTACTGACAAAATAGATCTTCTGACCGTGTGATAGATGTAGTAGACTCGGATCACCAGTCACAGTCGAGCAGGCTGATCCGGGTCTACACTGTTTGTTATAACTCTAGGTTAGCGCAAGGATTATGAAATTTAAATAGTCAAAATTAAAGGTTACCTTGAACAAAATTTTACAATACCAGTAGCTCCAATATTTGCAAAACTACTTTTTCCAATCGTAACCTTTCAGTAGCCAAATTTTGAAATATTAGTAGCCAAATCACTGTTACAGTAACAAAATGGTTTCTGCAGCTACCAGTAGCACCAACCTATGTTATTTAACAATGGAATAGGAATGTCTAGCATACTTTTACACGGTGGGTATAGTACGTCACATGCACCTGCTATTTGGATGGGATGCACTGAAACAGGTAAGAACATTTTAACGCAATTATGCGCAGATAACCCGGAAAATTGATCAGCAACACCTGTCGATGTTCTAGTCCCCGTAGATTCAGCCATTTATGAGTTATTTAGAGAAAATCTACACATACATTTGGCTGGAATTAAGGAAAGATGGGTATAAAATTCAAGTTTTCCTGACTGGTGAATGTGCAATATTATTACATGTGTGTTTGTGCATCTCTTTTCGTGGCTATAAACTGCATTTTCGAACGATTTTGGGGCATATCGGAGTGAACCCCATTAGTCCTTATTTCCAGCAAAAAAGGGGCAATGGCAGGTTTGCTTATCAATTTTCCGCGATAGCTGTGCTTAATCGCGTCAAAATCGCGAATGTAAAAAAAAAGTATGGTCTGAATTGGAGGGTTTTCCCTTCCTGATTCAGTCCACCCCATCCCAATAGCAGGTGCCTGTGACAAACTATACCCACTGTGTTTGAACAAACATATTCACATCTATACTGGTAGCCAAATTAACTGCATAAAGTCTGTAAACACTGGTCATAAAATAAGTGTCCGTCGGCTGTTCTCTATCTGGCCAAGGGTCATGGTGTCTTCTCTTCTTCACCCTCCCTGCTGATTGTTGATATCGATCGATCCAGATGCACAGTGCACAATCCGGTGTTCACATGGCCCAGTTCGAGTCCAAGCTTGATGCATTGCTGTTTTCCTGAAGAAGAACAAACAACATATTTTTTATGTCGAAAGTTGTTGATACAGTGAACATGGTCACGGTCAGTCGAAATACACTGCTATTGATGAAATTATGGTCATGATTAAGGTTCTGACACCGGATGGATAGCTATCAATGTGAGAAGCTATTGATGAAGTTTGGTAATTATCCGCCTAACAGATCAAGAGATATGCGAAATTTGGACTTTGTCCAAAATTGTTGATGAAGACGACACCAGAATTGTGACCGCTGTCTCACTTTCCAGTATCATGAGCTAGGATGGTCGCAATTTGGCTACTCAAATGGCCATTTGGCTACCAATATTTCAGAAATCATTCAGATGGCCATTTTTGCTACTGATATGTCAGAAATTATACTCTATATGTAATATAAAATAGTACATTGTATTGTATATTTTAGTATTTTACTGTGACAGTTATTAATTTCGGCTACTAATTTTAAATTTTACCGCCAATCTAGCAGGAGTGAGACAAAAGATATTGATGAAGTTTGGCATATATCCAACAAACGTATCCGGATATATGCGAAATAGGGACGTACGTCCAAGTTTGGACGGATGTGACCTATGTTTTGAGAAAAGTAGGTCAGTGTCACCCAAAGGACCCAGAATGGTTTCTATCAATGTAAGGAAGCTACTGATGAAGTTTGGCGAACATCCAACTATTTGGACCTACAATGGACCTATGTCCAAAATTTTGGACGACGACAACTGATATGCGATTTCTATGTTCACTTGAATGACCCAGGGTGGTTAGGTATCAATGTAAGGAAGCAACTGATAAAGGTTGGCGAACATCCAACACATCAGGAGATGTACAATGTATACAACTTGACGGATGTGACTTGTATTTCGTGAAAGTAGGTCAATGTCACCTAAATTACACGGAGCGGTTATATATCAATCAGGGCTCCAGATAAGCTGCATATTTGCTTAAATACCCAATTAAAATTGCCCAAAACCCAATTGAAATCAGAAGTAGCGAGTATCAAAAAGCAATTACAATTCGGTGGTACATGTAGCATGCTGCAGAAAACAATAAACAGACCACAAATATAACATATTTTTCTTATTCTTGCTGCCTATTGATGTGTAAACAGTAGTGTGATTTTATTTTACCCAATTAAAATAGCATAGTTTTCTTATTTTCCATGAAAACACATCTTGGTATTTCATTAGAATTGTCTCCAAGGAGACAATTTTCATTAGAATTGTCTCCTTGGATGCCAAGACGTGTTTTCATTTCGAAGCAAACTATTCAATAATTGCTGTCTGTTGATGTGTAAACATTAGTGTGATTTTATTTTACCCAATTAAAATTTTGAAACACCCAATTGCTTCAGAAATGATGGAATGAAAATACTCAATTACTAATTCCTTATCTGGAGCCCTGATCAATGTAAGGAAGCTATTGATGACGGTTGGCGATTTGGTGGCCCATACATGTACATTGTATATAAATCCTATGAAAGTGGTGGGTCCTGTTCCATCACCCGGGAATCGCTATTTCGTACCTCAGGTTAATTGCCAATTAATTAACAACACAAAATATAATAAAATGACATCAACAGATATGCATCGAAATATCTGATTACAAAATACAAGTAATTAACCCCAAAGACTTTTTAGTGTCAAACATATATATGTGACTGGAGAAATGGGGCTTATGGGTTTCGCGACCAGTGTATATCCAGATAAGCATGTGCATCCGCAGTCTGATCAGGAACTGGACTGTTTGTCATTCCATTAATGAAACGCCCGTTGTGCGTCTAACAAGCAATATGTAGAGTTTATTCAACTACCATTTTGAAATACATGTACCGGATTTATATCACGAGACATCTGGAAGTCTTATAAAGAAATGAGCGAGCGCAGAGCACAAGTTTCTTTGTCTGATTTACAGATATCAAGGGAAATAAAGCTGGTATTTCAAAATGGTAGTGTATATTACATGCTTTTCGAAAAATGTGAAATTGGCTCTTAGACCAGCTTATAATATCAAAATTGACAATTTTGACTTTCAAGTATGAATTGTTTCTTCGCCGGAAATGACGTTTCGCTATATATAATGTCCAGAAGGAAATATTTCCTTCAAGGAAATAAATGCTACCAGAAATATGGTAAATCACTGGGTAGCATGTAATATAGATCGCTATTAGGCTACACGAGTGTTATATTTGATCAGGGGCTACACTGGCCACAAATTGACTAAGGCCCATTTCTCCAGTCACAGCTACATATATGTACATCACGATATGAGTAGATTGCTAATTCTCTGTTAGCTGGCCAACTAACATCTATTTAACCGTTTCAAAACTACCTGTATAGTGGTATTGCCAAATGGTGTAGATCCAAATGAGCCGGCTCGTGATGAGCCGTCTCATCAGGATCTGCACTTTTTGCAAATAATTTTCTTATTTTTTAACAACAAAAATATCCCCTTTTCATAAATGGACTAGTCTGAAAACCATTTTGTGGCGATTGGATTGATCCGGAAATCAACATATAAAAATCCATCACGAGCCGGCTCATCAGGATCAGAACTTTTTGCAAATAATTTTCTTACAACAAAAATATCCCCTTTTTATAAATGGACTAGTCTGAAAACCATTTTGTGGCGATTGGATTGGTCCGGAAATCAACATATAAAAATCCATCACGAGCCGGCTCATCAGGACCTGCACTTTTTGCCAAAAACATCTTATTTTGACAACAAAAATATCCCCTTTTCATAAATGGACTAGTCTGAAAACCATTTTGTGGCGATTGAATTGGTCCGGAAATCAACATATAAAAATCCATCACAAGCCGGCTCATCAGGATCTGCACTTTCTGCAAATAATTTTCTTATTTTTTTGCAACAAAAATATCCCATTTGAAAACCATTTTGTGCATGGCGATATAAAAATCAATCACCAGCCGGCTCATCAGGATCTGCACTTTTTGCAAATAATTTTTTACAACCAAAAATATCCCCTTTTCATAAATGGACTAGTCTGAAAACCATTTTGTGGCGATTGGATTGGTCCGCAAATCAACATATACAAATCAATCACGAGCCGGCTCATCAGGATCTGCACTTTTTGCAAATAATTTCTTATTTTTTACAACAAAAATATCCCCTTTTCATAAATGGACTAAGGTAGTCTGAACATAATTTGATGGCAATTGGATTGGTCCAAAAATATATTCCAATTTCCAGTTACTTATGGGTGAAAGGATTAAATTATACCTAACATTCATTTTATTTTATCTCAGGTTATGACCCAGCTTTTTCATCAAAACAAATTTAAAATATGCAAATATATGCCCAAATATATATGTGAATATATAAAAAAAAATAAACAAGAATGCGTACGAAATGACCAAACATTATGGTCGATTCGTACCTACATGTATATTTACGAAATTACCGGAAAACATGCGCCTATGGGTACGAATTGACCAAACACGGAACGAAATGGTATGGGTACGAAATGACCCTGACACCATAAAACAGTAGTTTTATGTGAAATAAACGAATAAACTTTCGTATGTGTCCGAGGATGTGAAGTGGAACATAAAATTACCGATTACACAGTAATGCCGGTCGTCGTTAGGTGATCCGAGGAGATATTTTCCAATATTTATTTTATTTACAAAAATGTCAAAATGCTTCCGGAATGCGCTATGTGTTATACGTCATCAAGTTGTGCATATATACGGGGTTTACAAACAGAGAACTTACCGGAGCGAATCGGGATTGGTCACGGATTGGTCACGGAGTTATCCAGCGGCTTTCGGAAAATAGCCCGGGGTACTGAAACACGCACCTGCTGTTTGTTGATCAACAAACATTGATATTTTTATCGGCTACAAAGTCTTTTTTGTACCAAAATGACTGCACACAGTTTGGAAGAGTGTCTAAATGGAAAACTGTTTGATTTATTCATGAGGTCAAATTCGGTAACGTTTAATAATACCGATAAAATCATTTACGGTATAAACGTTTTACTAGTGTAAACTCGTCAACAGCGGAGTGGCGCAGTGGAAGCGTGCTGGGTCCATATCTCAGAGGTCCGAGGATCGAAACCTCGCTCTGCTATTTCATTTTTTTTTTTCTCAAAAATTATTCTATGTATGTATTTTATATACTGATTAATATTATGAAATATTGCATTCAGGAAAAATAAAACGCGGCTGTAACAAATTCTACATTTCTTCATTTTGTCTCATCCGAAATTTAGCAATTCTTTTTATATTTTTTTTAGCTTATATTTAACGGCGGCACTGGCTCTAGTAGGACCATGCATGCCGTCTCCCAAGAATGGGAGAAAGAACGGAGGTAGAGATTTTTTTGAGAGAAGCCGGTAATTCGTATTTACAGAGCAATTACGAATTATCGGTACCCATTTACAGGTGGGTGAACTGGAGCAGTGTGGATAAAGTGTCTTGCTCAAGGACACAACGCACGCCGCTAGTCAGGCTCGAACCCACGACCCTTGGATCAGTAGTCCGACACACTAACCATTACGCCACGGCGCTCCACTAATTTAGCAATTAAGATGGTGGGTTGCGTTGTTGAATATCATTTGCGACCTGTGTCCTAGGAACACATTTTTAGGCCGCAGTTGCCGATGAATGACGCGAAAAACAAAATTTTGAATATCTGAGTTCAACAAGATAGAAAATGTGTACCGATATCGGTGAAAATCGAAACAACCCATATAGTATAGTCATATATCTTTAAGGAATTAAACCACTTTACACAAGGCCATGATGAAAACACATTTTTATTTTTTATATTATTTTATATTTTTATATCCTGACAAATCTATTTCAGCGGTCTTAGCGGTTTTTGTAACCTCTCACACCGGTTTTTATAACCAGAGAGACGGCTCGTTACGTGGTCAGCACATTTCAGTGTTTGTAGAGTCGGTTTTTGTAACCTCTCCCTACCCCGGTTTTTGTAACTCTCCCCCACCCGGTTTTTATAACACTCCCCCACCCAGGTTTTGTAACCCTCCCGCATCAGGGTTTTGTAACTCCTCCCCGCCACCCCGGCTTTTGTAACCCCCCCCCCGGTTTTTGTAACCCCTCTCCTCACCCCGGTTTTTGTAACCCCTCCCGCCACCCCATGTTTTGTAACCCCCCCACCTGTTTTTTGTATGCTTGCTTCAAACTTGAAAATGTGTACCGATACAAAAACCGGGGGTTACAAAAAACAGGCTCTACAAGCGTTGTTCAATTCTAAAAAAATCATTATTTAGTAGTAAAAAATGTGTAGAACAATTAGCATGGAAAATCCAATGTTGTATATTTAGGGGTGAAAAGGTCAAGACATCAATTGAGTGATAATAGCGACAGGAGTAAGTCAGCCAGTTTAACATTTACAGAATACGGGATATACTTATACTCCACCATCTGCGCTAATCTTGCCAATATTTCTCTTGTTTTTTAATTTCAAAATACTTGATTATTGTGCTTGCAACCAAGTAGCTTGATTGACTGAGACTGAGCTGTGCTACAGCTCAGTCTCAGTCAATCAAGCTGCTTGATGGTAAAGAGCGCGCTTCTCACCAATGCGGCCCGGGTTTGATCCTCGACCGGGGCAGTATGTGAGATGGTATGATGGTCGCCAGACCGGACAAGTGGGTTTCCACTGGGTACTCCGGTTTCCTCCTACTTTAAGGATCGTGCTTGTTTGTAATCTTGTAAAATAATTAAAGATACATGCGAACTCAGTAGGCATAAAGTGTTCTTTATAGGAATTAAATAAGTGGATAATTATCACTATTCCACCAGTTCCAAACATTGTGAGTGCCCGCAATACAGATATAATCATTTAGTAATATATATTTTACTGATAGTGACGCGCGGTGGTATGAGGGTATTTTCATATGCAAATGAGGCATGGTATTTTTTAATTATTTATACTAATTAATTGCGTCACATGAAAAAATAATATTTTCGAAAGATTATAAAGTATGATAATTGCACATCAAAAAATAAATACAGAGAATAAATAGTAATGCACGTTAACATTTTAAGGAAACACGGTTATCGCTCCTGATCAGTGTGGACATTTACGGCGGATATAAAATGTATAATAATGCCAATAAACACGTGGGGTAATGGTGAATGAATGTTTTATTTGCCAGAAATATGTCTCAGATGATTTCTCAGATATAAAAACAGTTTGTGCCTACTGGGTGGCATGTACGTCATGTAATGTTTAATCTAGACATTGTCAATAGATGTACAAACACGTTGACATCAGTAGCCTATTTCACCAACATTGCAAAGTATACTTATCTAGCAAAGTATACTTTGAGGGAGAAATTTTCAATTTAAGGATAAATTTATTATTTTTTATTATACTGAATGTATTACATTATCACAGCCATTTTGGCTGTGATAATGTAATACATTCAGTGTAATAATTCTGCATACTTTTATTCATCAAATGTATGCAGTCGTTAGTTCTATATGACATAATGCATTTCGGGAAAATTAAATTATTACTCCCTCAACGTATACTTTGCTAGATAAGTATACTTTGCAATTTTGATGAAATCGTCTACTGGACAAGATACACGCACACAGTTCTGTATGTAACTAAACTAGCTCGGATAGGAAAATTGACGGAGCATATACACTAGATAGATTTCCTAATGAAAATTGCATGGACATCCAAAATGAAACTGGTGATGTGCCACGTACTCGGTTATAAACAAAATAACATCGGAAGCTGAAATCCATCTAAGCCTCTCTCGTTGACAGCCAATCTATCACCAACGGGCTGGATGGACATGTAATTCCACGCAACAAATTGTCTCCCGTTTAATTAAATTTTATCAACAGTTAGAAAACCCATTTATTTTCTTGATTCAATTAAGATTGGCTAATTATGAGATTGTTTTAGCCGTCTTATCACCGTGGGCAGCGAATGCGCAGCGTTTATTTATCCCATATATATCGAGATTTGCGATGCTAGTGTCTTTTCGTATCAAGTTTATTATATCAGGCACGGCTAGGAAACTATTTTTGTAGCCGATTTATTCAAACTTGAAAAGTATACTTATCGAGCAAAGTATACATTGAGGGAGTAATCATTTATTTTTCCCGAAATGCATTATGTCATATAGAACTAACGACTGCATATATTTGATGATTAAAAGTATGCGGAATTATTTTACTGAATTTATTACATTATCACAGCCAAAATGGCTGTGATAATGTAATAAAGTTCAGTATAATAAAACATAATCAATTTAACCTAAAATTGAAAATTTCTCCCTCAAAGTATACTTTGTTAGATAAGTATACTTTGTTAGATAGTATACTTTGTTAGATAAGTATACTTTGTTAGATAAGTATACTTTGCAATGTTGGTGAAATAGGCTACTGATGTTTTACTCTAGGCTGGGTCATAATACTACAGTATATACTAAGATTGTGAGGAAAGAATCTCAATATGAGCTTATGTGAATTCTCCATAAAATATATACATGTATTGTATGCCTTATTCACAAATGTCTGTCCATTTCCATGTATGTTGACGTATACATGTGTTATATTTGATATAAATAGTGTTTAAACGAAAAACGAAACTTAGGCAAGGACACGCGTAGGAATTGCAGAGCATGCCAGGGGCTTCCTACCGTTTCCGAGCAGAACCTGATGAATTTGATAGAAAACGACACTACAGTGGCATTCTCTGTATCTATTTATATTTATGTCACGCTACAGAATGAACAAATATGATGATGTTTTCGTTGAGAAGAAACGGGTCTTGTTTAACCCGCGTCGTGACACTGGCGTAATTTGGTCAAGCCACGTGACTCGTTCGACCAATGAAACGTCAGTATTTCATTCGTTGTAACGCGGAAACGCGTATTAAGTCAACGCAGGATATGATATATTGCTTTATTAGTCAGTGTCTAGTCGGTCAATGCATAGCGAGTTGTTGCCTGATAAGTCAATATTCTGGCAGTGTATTAACCATTTCACCCCTAACTGGAATGGACTGTGATGTGTTAATTTAAGGACCACTCCAATTGGTACAAAATGATTTTCAGACAAGTCCATTTATATGAAGTGGGTGTTTTATTCTCTCTGAAAAATATGAAAATACTTGTGCAGAAAAGTGCAGATCCTGATGAGACGGCTCGTCACGAGCCGGCTCATCTGGATCTACACTGTTTGCAAACACTCCTAAGTGGTATATAGTGTTGAAAGGGTTGAGTCCATACAATATCCGGAGAAACATCGCTGCATTCTAAACAGGCACGCCAGATGTCTTATTAATTATAATTGTAAGAGACGATCTGATGGCTCTCGCTAACTTCACAGACGTGTGTTCGCTATAGTTAAACATACTAGTATGTAATATAATATACATCTGGCAGTTGCATTTGTAATACATAGACTGTTTTCATAAGCACATGTCACAATATGCGTATATTTACAATTGTTGCCATTGCAGCATGATGTTATGATATTATTTGAACAGTATGCACTGCGATGACAAAAGGGGCATTACGGGCTATGCATCACTTGCACATCCCGACAATTCATGCACTTTGTGGTATGAACGACACAAGCCTGTTTAAATCATACCCCAGTTTTATTCCAATATCAACAAGGTATGTACATTCGCCATATTTTAAACAAACGGATGTTGATTCGGGCCCAAGGTACCCAGGTATCACTCAATAACTAAGAACATGTGCGATATTTCTGGAAAAATATTTACAAAATCATGAAATATTGCATATGTTCTTAGGTACACAAAATCACATGGTGTGTCTCATAAATGAGACACGCCATGCGATTTTGTACCTTCGGACATCTGCGTAATTTCATTAAATACGTTTACAAAATGTACAATATTTTTCAAAAATAAAGTCAAAAGTTGACAGAACTTTCAGAGCACACGCGGAATTATATTCCGCGTGTAAGCTGAACATTTTGTCAAATTTTGAAGCCGTTTACCGAAGTTATTGTAAATGTTGTAGACGTATTTCATGAAATTACGCAGATGTCTGAAGGTACAAAATCGCATGGCGTGTCTCATTTAAAAAATATTATTTTCTTTTTTGGATTTTTTTTTCGACAATTGTAATTTTTGTTCACCAATTGTTTATTTTTATCGCCAATTGCGAAAGTGGCGATCGCCAGCGGAATCCCTGCTACCTAGTCAAATTACACAACCGAGTACGTGAATATTGACCAGCTGTCATTCTTTGTCTGTCAACTGGCACTCAAGCAGTTTATTGTAGCACAGCTCAGTCTAAGCCAACCGGGCTGCCTGATTTCAAGCACAATATTAAAGTATTTTGAAATAAAACAAGAATGTCGAAGGTCACAATATACGCCCGTCGAGGCATGGCCAGTAAACAAGGGGAGATAACTCACTGTAAACCAATAGGGTTCTTCATATTGTCATGACGAGCATGTGTGCCAACTTTGGTTATGATCCGTCAAGTAGAACTAGTTATTATGCGAAAAAATTACAGAATACGTGAAAATTGAAAGTGACCGACAAAGGGAGAAAAGTCATCCGACAATCTATGAACATGAATAGGATTTTATCCCGTCAACACAGTGCGTATGTGCCGTGAAACACGGTGCCGTGAAACATTTTTGATATCCAGTCAATACTATTTTTGCATTTTACAGCCATTTGTAGGTGTTGACGGGATAAATAGAATAGTAGGTTAGTGCCGTGAATGGGAAAACATATCTGGCGCGGCACGGAAACGGGATGTGCTCGGGATGTGCTCCCATTCACGACACTAACCTACTATTCTCTATCTATTTTCCTTATTTCTGAACCAAAGTATATGTTGTGACCACTCATTTGAACCGTCTCGGCGAGACGGTTCAAATGGTGGTCACTACATATACTTCTGATGAGAAATAAAGAAATTCTTCAGCCTTGCCAGATATTTTTACCATTCACGACACTAACCTACTATTCTCTATCTATTTTCCTTATTTCTGAACCAAAGTATATGTTGTGACCACTCATTTGAACCGTCTCGGCGAGACGGTTCAAATGGTGGTCACTACATATACTTCTGATGAGAAATAAAGAAATTCTTCAGCCTTGCCAGATATTTTTTCCCATTCACGACACTAACCTACTATTCTCTATCTATTTTCCTTATTTCTGAACCAAAGTATATGTTGTGACCACTCATTTGAACCGTCTCGGCGAAACGGTTCAAATGGTGGTCACTACATATACTTCTGATGAGAAATAAAGAAATTCTTCAGCCTTGCCAGATATTTTTTCCCATTCACGACACTAACCTACTATTCTCTATCTATTTTCCTTATTTCTGAACCAAAGTATATGTTGTGACCACTCATTTGAACCGTCTCGGCGAAACGGTTCAAATGGTGGTCACTACATATACTTCTGATGAGAAATAAAGAAATTCTTCAGCCTTGCCAGATATTTTTTCCCATTCACGACACTAACCTACTATTCTCTATGTTCGTTTTCTCATGTGTACCAAATTAGATTACGTGGACAAGGATACAGAGTGCGAAACTTAAAAATGGCCACCAAGGGGAGATAAGTCGTCGAAAATCAATCGGTTTCTTCATCTTACCATGATAAACATGTATACCGAATCTGGTTATGATCTGGTAAGCGAAACTTGAGTTATTGCTTCGCCAAGGATACAGAGTGCGAACATTAACAAGAGTTGTCAGAGGACAACGAAGCGCGCCCGGTGGCAGCAAAGGAACCGAGGGCACATTTGAACGTGGATTTGCCACAGCGCAGTAGAGGACCCTTGGAGCAATGCGTGTGTGAAATATGAAGCAAATCCAAGCATGGAAACAGAAAATATAGGCCATTATAATTTTTGGACGGACGGACGGACAGACAGATGGACGCCTACGACGCCGAGGGTATGCCATAAGCACAGCTTCCTTCCGAAGGTGCGTTAAAAATGGCCGCCAAGGGGCGATGAGTCATCAGTAATTTTTGGTAATCGACATGCGTCTTTGTCTTGCTGTGATGAAAATGTATACCGAATTTGGTTACGATCCGTCAAATAGAACTCTAGTTATTGCGTGGACAAGCCGTGCCCTCCTGCCCGTCCCTGTACAAGGGGAATACATAATACATCCCGTTTTATTTATCCCGTACATTTATACGTCCTGTATAGTCAAACGGGCATATAAAAACCAAAATGATGTGGAACCGATATACAATCGTTCGTTTGTGGAATCAGGAAGAAATCCTTGCTGTTGTTCAGCTCCAATTGCTACGCAATTTGTGCAAACTATATTAAAAATAGTGTACTTCCGGAAGTGGTATTCATCCGTCCAATCAAATCCGAGTGCTATAATTACGATATTTAGTTCCACGTGAAACGACATGAAATTGACACGACCAGCTTTGACAGTTCTCCACCAATGATGCTACAGTACATGTGTAAACCATTTTATTCGAGCTATAAATAATTTACTGTTGACGGTTTGTATTACCAATGGCACGTTATAACGGTGCTGTAATGACCTAATATCGCGTGGCACCATATTTCGTACAATCTTGACCTAATCAATACAAATGTTTGTTATAGAATTTGGAAGCAAGATATACGGCTGTCATAAATAAGACTTTCTCTGAGAAAACGAGTAGCATGAAGCTTGTGTGAAAAGAGCTCATAGAGCTTTATTCCGTACATTGACAAAATCGAATTCTGGTCTACGTTGTCGGTCTTAACCTCGTTCAGTTGTTCCTAAAGAAAGGTTTCGACTGAACAGTGGTGATCGTTTAGGCAAGCACACATATTATCATATCTATGCTATCCACACTGGCAGCACATGTATCTTTAGCAGACAACTATACCAATAATGAGATACTCTCTGAAGGAACTGGGTTTATTCTATTATTCGCCAATCCTTATCGCATGCAACACTGGTCCCCATTTGTATATAACAAGAGATATGTTAGTTTAAAACACGTTTGTAATGATGCTATTTTGCTATGAGTCTACAGAAATCACAAATGCAAACAGTGAGCGTAACCAGGTTTTAATGTGTTTCGAGTTCTGATGATTTGCAACACTCTTCTCCAGCTGATTAACAGCAATGATTGCTACCTTTTAAATGATGGCAAACTACCGAACAGTGTAGACCCTGATCACTCTGCGCGATTTCGCGCAGGGTGATCAGGATATACACTGTTCGCAACAATAACAACACGCCCCAGTCCTTAATTATCAAGAACAACCGTTAATACCCGAAACTGTTCCCATGGGAACTATAAGTAAATCTGAGAATCATCGCAAATATCGCAAACTGCCCATACTAATGGAACGCGATTCATTTTCTGTCTACTGGGAGGCGCAATACAAAGATGTCAGGATTTGGGTTCGACAAACGAGGGTATAAAGAAATAGTAGTATAAGGTTGCCAGGCAATCGGTAACCCAACTTGTCCGTCTGTCTGTAACGCAGGGCGACTTCTGGTTAGGCAATCGGCAACGCGGCCAGGATTTTCGAACCTGGCACTTCTCGAAATAGGAGATAGGAACTTTGGGTTTTTCTCCGGGTACCCCGTTTTCATCCTACAATAAGGACTACCGCTATAGGCGCAATCACAAGATGTTATGATTTTGGACAGATAAAGGTATAAAGAAGTAGAAAATATACGGCGGCCCAGTTAGTGCAATCGTAAACGAGCGCGTTACTCACCAACGCGACCTGGGTTTTCCTCTCGATCAGAGAAGTTCTTGAGATGGTACACAGTATCCTGGACATATACATGCATGACAAGCGGGATACTCCGATTTCCTCATACATAAAGGACGACCCTTACGCATCCAACTGTGCAAACGAAAGCATTTATATACATGTCAGAGCTCTCGTGCTTCTTTGAAATAACTGGAAAGAAAGTACATTGTGAAAAGGACAAGAGGGCTACAATGCTTGTGGGTCCTGTAGCCGATTTCACCAACATTGCAAAGTATACTTTTCTAGCAAAGTATACTTTGAGGGAGCAATCATTTATTTTTCCTGAAATGCATTATTTCATATATAACTAACAACTTCATATATTTGATGATTAAAAGTATGCAGAGTTATTATACTGAATTTATTACATTATCACAGCCAAAATGGCTGTGATAATGTAATAAATTCAGTATAACAAAAATTAATAAATTTATCATAAAATTGAAAATTTCTCCCTCAAAGTATACTTTGCTACTAAAGTATACTTTGCAATGTTGATGAAATGGGCTACAGATGTTTAGCTGTGTTTCAGGACCCGTGGATCGAATCGAAATTCAAACTTCACTTTAGGTACCTACATATCAAGTGCATGTGAAAAGCGTACACATACTAATGCTATTACTATACGTTTTATATCAAACATGAATTGCCACTACATGTATTGCTATCAGGGGAGATAACCGTATTTCCTTAAAAGGTTAACGGACACACCTATTTATTCTCTCTATTTATTTTTGATCATATTTTATAATATGTCGATAAACGTATTTATTCAGTTGATGGATTTAATTAACAAATAATTGAAAAATCTCATTTGCATATCAAAATAGCCTTCTACACACGCGCGTCCCTATCAGTAATTTAACGTTTATACATTATTATAACTGCATAGCGGACACTCGTAATATTTAAAACTGGTGGAATAGCTACACAATGTTGCACTTATTTAATTCCAACAAAGAACATGTTGTGCCTAATAGATGGGACCACAACTGTAATGTTTTACGAGTTACATGGTTTGTGGCGTAATGACAGAATGACGGGACAACCTATCGTGTCTCCCATATCCGTTGCAATATGACGTGGTTAAAACAACGTGACAAAAACAACATGTTAACCCTAAGCAGCCCGATACTAGAAACACGAATATTATTCGTGTTTCTAATATCGGCTTGCGTAGGGTGTAGCCGTGATTGGGTCGTATTTCAACGGGAAAGCCCGAACAACAATCTCGGATCGCTCTGTCTGACGTTATGCAAACACTTCAGCGAAATATCGGAACGCCGGATTGGAAAAGTAATAGAATCGGAACATGATATGTCAAGCTGCGATGGGGGAAATTACTCATTATGCCTTAAGGATTCACTTGTCAGTCCGGCTTTGTACATTTGTGTGTATTTAGAATGCATATAATGCGCAATGTTGTAGATGAGACTGAGAAAGTGTGAGTATATGGTTCAGTAAATAGGACACACGAGCCCCGTACTAGAACAAAAGTGGCGAATGGCGCAAAATACGCCTGTCGAGGCATGGTCAATAAGAGATATATAGTATGAGATATAACTCATTGGATCATTTTTAAAATACGTCGAGTTCTTGCGCTTGTCGTGATAAAGATGTATACCAAATTTGATGAAGTATTACATTATATATTGCATAGTGTATACAATGATAGAGAATGGCGAATTTGGAAGATTTTGTCGCCAAGGAGAGATAATCTAGTGAACTATGAATACGGTTCTTCCGACTGCCATGATAAACACGAATGCCAAATTTGATCAAAGTCCGTCAAGCAGTTGTCCAGTTATAGTATGGATAAGATTCATCCGCATTCACCAGAAGCCACCCCGCCAGCGTTCACAAGCTGGTGCAAGTATAACGTAACACTTAAACAAATTATTTTTGTATATCCATAACGTACGTTTTTCGTGACATGATACACAGGTATACAGGTCAATCAAGTTATTGGCTGGGCAGTATTGGCTGATTGTTTGCGGGGGAGGCGGTAGTGGTCGAGGACGGCGGGTGAGAGTCTATTAGTACAGGGAAACCTCTCTAAACCGGACACCCCGGGAGTTCCCCGGGGTGTCCGGTTTAGAGCGGTTCCACTGTAAATCAAACATTTAAGCACCCATAGACACGTGTGCGTGACTATACATGGACAGTTCAAAGGAGATACATGCCACTTAACCCCATGACTCGTAGTACACATAAGTTATGCGGGCGTCCGGTTTAGAGGGGTTTCACTGTATTTGCTTCATGTCCCTCACGCAAACAATAACGACTGTTGCATCGTATAGCGTCGGACATAACGATTCCCATTTTACACCGGGACAGTTGGTGTTTGCTGAAACGTTTTCCCGCCAACAAAACAAACATATTCGGTTCCCGGCAATTACCAGTGTTTGCCTTTGTGATGTTGTCAATCGACGGGACAGCGAACATTCGGCATGTCAATATGGTCTGTTACGAATTGATTATCTGTGTTGTTACATCAGTAGCCGATTTCATCAAAATTGCAAAGTATACTTATCTAGCAAAGTATACTTTGAGGGAGAAATAATTTTCAATTTAGGATAAATTAATTAATTTTTATTATGCTGAATTTATTACATTATCACAGCCATTTTGGCTGTGATAATGTAATACATTCAGTATAATAATGCTGCATACTTTTAATCATCAAATATATGCAGTTGTTAGTTCTATGTGATATCTGTGTACTCTGATATCTTCTGTAAACGATGTCGAAAGTGGACGAAATGTTCATAGAGACAAGCCATTTGATTTTGAGCATATGTGTGTTGTAACATCAGTAGCCGATTTCATCAAAAATGCAAATTATACTTATCAAGCAAAGCGTACGTTGAGGGAGTAATAATTTAATTTTCCCGAAATGCATTATGTCATATAGAACTAACGACTGCATATATTTTATGATTAAAAGTATGTAGAATTATTATACTGAATTCATTAATGAGATAAGTATAGTCTAATGAAACATCGCGTACAAATCCACATGGCTTGTCTCATAAATCGTTTGAACATATCACCATTATGTTCACTTAGACGATTTCTCCCGTTTTAATTATACATGCAACCAATTTAATATAAAAGAAAAAAAAAGTTCACATTGAAATATAGAACAAAACAACACAGTAAAACCCCAAGCTAGAAACATGCGATTTGAAATCGCCTTCAAGAGTTTTGAGTGCATGCTTTACACTGTGAAAATTCATAAAAGAACACCAACTTGCTTATAAACTATTTTGCTACCCCGCTTCATACCTCTCGCGAGGTAGATATGTAGATAACAAAAGAACACCAACTTGCTTAGAAACAAAATTGCTACCCCGCTTCATGCCTCTCGCGAGGTACAATGTAGATATGTAGATAACAAAAGAACACAAACTTGCTTAGAAACAAAATTGCAACCCCGCATCATACCTCTCGCGAGGTAGATATGTAGATAACAAAAGAACACCAACTTGCTTAGAAACAAAATTGCTACCCCGCTTCATACCTCTCGCGAGGTACAATGCAGACATGTAAATTGCTACCCCGCTTCATACCTTTCGCGATGTAGATATGTAGATAACAAAAGAACACCAACTTGCTTAGAAACTAAAATTGCTACCCCGCATCATACCTCTCGCGAGGTAGATATGTAGATAACAAAAGAACACCAACTTGCTTAGAACAAAATTGCTATCCCGCTTCATACCTCTCGCGAGGTACAATGTAGATATGTCAATTGCTACCCCGCTTCAGACCTTTCGCGAGGTAGATATGTAGATAACAAAAGAACACCAACTTGCTTAGAAACTAAAATTGCTACCCCGCATCATACCTCTCGCGAGGTAGATATGTAGATAACAAAAGAACACCAACTTGCTTAGAAACAGAATTGCTACCCCGCTTCATACCTCTCGCGATGTAGATATGTAGATAACAAAAGAACACCAACTTGCTTAGAAACAGAATTGCTACCCCGCTTCATACCTTTCGCGAGGTAGATATGTAGATAACATATCGTAGGCAAATTATTGTAGCGACAATTTGCTTAACACTACAGACCTCTTTAGTTGTGTTTGCAAACAGTGTAGTTCCAGATGAGCCGGCTCGGAACGAGGCGTCTCATCAGGATCTGCACATTTTCCATCATATTGTTGAAAAAAACCCACACCATTCTTATAAATAGACTCATCTGAAAATAATTGTGTGACATTTTAATTGCTCCTTAAATGAACATATCGCAGTCTATTCCGGTTATATAGGGTTGAAATGGTTAACGTTGTACATAGGTTCTTGCCAAAAATGGAATTGGATTTCGTATTTACAAAACGACACACAAATAGTCAGAAAACCTGCTTAGAACTTACAAATTCCAGACTCAATTTAGCGAACAGTACACTGGCATCTGATATCTGTATAACTATGTAGGTAGCCTATTTCACCAATTGCAAAGCATACTTATGTTACTAAGTACATCTTGAGGGAGAAAATTTCAATTTAAAGATAAATATATCAATTTTTATTATACTGAATTTATTACATTATCACACCCATTTTGGCAATTGAAACGCATACTTATGTTGCTAAGTACACATCGAGGGAGAAATTTTCAATTTAAAGATACATTTAATAATTTTTATTATACTGAATTTATTACATTATCACGCTGTGATAATGTAATAAATTCAGTATAATAATTCTGCTGACTTTTAATCATCAAATATATGCAGTCGTTGGTTCTATATGAAATAATGCATTTCAGGAAAAATAAATGATTACTCCCTCAAAGTATTCTTAGCTAGATAAGTACATGTAGCAGCGTTTGTGAAATCGGCTACTGATTCACCCTGTTTAGAGCAACATGTTGACGAGTTGAACAGGTTGTTGATCACGCAGTATGCACCCATCACCATGTTCGTATTTACATCCATCACCGTGTGGTACACAATCGACCGTAGCTGGGCCCCAACACATATCATATCATACCCTTCCTTGCTTTATCTGCTTTGCCCTGACCAAACCGCAAATAACATGATTGTATAGGATAACACTGTTACGACTGTGTCTCCATATAGCATTTGCATTCATATTCAGTGCGATAGGAGAATGAACTAGTTACGTTAAATTAACCGCCTCACAACTTCCTTAATTTAAAGCACACATTTCGACTGCATTGCAACTAATACTAAATTCGGAAAGGAAGGTTTTGGAAGGTCTGCGAGCAAATCCATACTCTTAAATATAAGATAACTAACTAACTCTATACACAATTTACAACCTGTCTATGTATACTTTTCACTGTAATATTTCAGGAAAACTGCAAGTGGCCATGTACAGTGGAACCTCTCTATAAGCCGAACAAACTTGCGACATCGATGTCCGATTTCATTGTCAAATATCGCTGATGTGTATCAGTGTTCATGTTTGCAATGCACACAGGCATGTTTGTTTGTTTGTTTATTAGTGTTTAACGGCCTATCAACAGCTAATGTCATGTAAGGCCGGGCAAACAGGTATCGATCCCATTTTAACCTGCTGCATTGGGGGGAAAATCCCAAAATCAGAACGGAATATTTACATCGAGAACAAATATGTTCAGCCCTGAAATTAGAATAACCTGACCTGGTGCCAGGTCCATACCACACCAAAGTCACTTGGCCCCTTCCCCTAAAATAGGATTACGAATATCGTAATACTCACATAAGGGGTATAACCAGATTCAACTGTCACATACAACATGCCAAAGACGTATGTGAGGGTCAAACCAGGTCTCCAGTCTGGATTCCGACAAGGATGAACCCCGATCGTTAAATTACCTATCGCGTGCTCTCACGCATACAGGCATATGTTTCAGTGCTCTTACATCATTATTACAATGAAACCTCTCTAAACCGGACACCCTGGGGACCCCCAGGGTGTCCGGTTTAGAGAGGTTTCACTGTATTAATAGAAGTATGCTTCTGTATCAGGCCTTCTACATTGTATCTGTATACATGCCATAAGGGCGATTTCATCACATGTCGCAAACCGACGAGAATTGCTCATGTTCGCCCCGCCATTCCAGTTTCCTTATCTATCGATTAATTGATTAATTACCCGAGTAATTAAAGCCAGCGAAATTGATCGACTTCAGTTACTCGTCAACATAAATAACACGGTAGTTGCGGAACTAGGCCGTGTTTAATCGGCAGTTTGGTTTGCACAGATTGGGTGAGTGGTGAGCGTAAGAAATGGATACGATACGATAGTTTATCTCACCTATTGTACAACATAGGTAAAATAGAACAAACAATTATTTACACAATGCACAATTGTCATTGTTAACATAATTAGGATAGGCGAGAGTAGCTCTAAAATATACGTACAATCAACATAAAAACGAACATCCATTGTTAAGTTTGTAAATGAGTTTGACGTTAATACTTTAAATTGTGAACGTGTATCATGTCCAACAAAAAAACTCACTATGTGACTGTGACTGAAGACTGATAATTATGTGACTGGAGACATGGGCCTTTTGGGTTTTGCGGCCAATGTAGATCCAGATCAGCCTGTGCGTCCGCACAGTCTGATCATAATCTGCACTGTACGCCATTCCATCAAAGAAACACCCGCCACGCTTCTAACAAGCACCACAGATCATTATCAAGCCACAGGAGTTCGCTATTAGACCAGGAGCTACACTGGTCGCAAATCCCATAAAGCCCATTTCTCCAGTCACAGCCACATATACACTAAGGTACAGTGGTTGTCAGCGTGTAAGTGCACACACGAACGAACACGACAGGTTGGTTCCAACCTGTCGTGTTCGTTCGTGTGTGCACTTATACGCTGACCCCACTGTAACATATCAAAGAAACGGGTGTTCTGACTCCGATGATATTTTAGGAAATAGCCCGCATTAGTCTTCACTAACATTGCAAAGTATACTTATCTAGCAAAGTATACTTTGAGGGAGAAACTTTCAGTTTAGGGATAAATTTATTAATTTTTATTATACTGAATTTATCACATTATCACAGCCATTTTGGCTGTGATAATGTAATACATTCAGTATAATAATTCTGCATACTTTTAATCATCAAATATGTTAGTCGTTAGTTCTATATGAAACAATGCATTTTGGGAAAAATAAATGATTACTCCCTCATAGTATACTTTGCTAGATAAGTATACTTTGCAATGTTGATTAAATCGGCTACAGGTATTACAGCGAAAATGTGTTGAAGGTTCCCAAATGAAACAAACGATCACGAATGGAAAACGAAGTGAAAACGAAGTGAAAACGATCGTTTTGTACAACGATATACATAGACACGAGTATCGTTTGTGTTGTTTTGTACGCGAAAACGATAAATCTGGAAAATCTATGAACATCAGGATTTAAAATCATTTTAATATCTCTGGAATATATAATATGGTTGGAATTATAAGACAATACATTTCTGAGTATGCATCTCGGATAATAATCATTAAAGTTCCAGCAATACGGATGAAGGTCAGAATACCTTCAACCAATAAAGTTGAACTTTTAAAAGTTCATATGCAGAGTTATGCATTAGCATGCATATCTGGGATAATAATTGTTAAAGCCCAATTGTCCTGTATGACTGCTATATATAACTCGAAGTATCTGTCTGAAACGCAGAGCAACTTACAAGTCGCCCTTCGCTACAGTCTGAATGACTTTATTCAGTATAGTTAAATATGTAAACCCTTATAAAATCGCAAAGACATAGTCTATTCCTATAATATTTACCCCACTTGAGAACCTACCTGATGCCCATGGAGCCCATTCTCACGCACCCACCGATTATTGATAATAAATGTGGCTGTGACTGGAGAAATGGGGCCTATGTGTTATCCGAAGAGTGTAGCCCCAGATCAGCCTGCGCATCCGCGCAGTCTGATCAGGGCCTGCACTATTCGCCATTCCATCAATGAAACACCCATCATACTTCCAACAAGCAATATAGATCGTTATAATGCTCCAGGGTTGTCCTATCTGATCAGGAGCAACGATGGTCACAAATTTCATACTCCCAATTTCTCCAATCACTGCCACAAATTAATTGCTGTTATTGTGAGACAAGAAAGTCCGCGGCGACTACCATTTCTAGCGGGATTATTACGTCCGTGTCTTTGTCACGCCCGCGAACGCAAACAATAACACCACCTCCTTCAATGGTGTCGGTCAATAGCGGGTAAATGGTTATGCGGTACGTCATTGATTTGGAAAACTATTATAGTTTCATGAATGTTATAGAATCATTTTGATGTCTTTGATTAAAAAAATATTATAGTACCATGAATACTACTCGTTGAGGTGTCTTTACGGAAGAGAGATTTATCCCGTCAACACAGTGCGTATGTGCCGTGAAACACGCTGCCGTAAAACATTTTTGATATCCTGTCAATACGACCTAATCACTGCGTATGAATATGTGCGGTGACTGGGGTTATTTCTTTTGCATTTTAAAGCCATTTGTAGATGTTGACGGGATACATAAAATAGTAGGTTAGTGCCGTGAATGAGAAAACTATCTGGCGCGGCACGGAAACGGGATGTGCTCGGCAGAGCCTCGCCCATCCCGTTTCCTAAGCCTTGCCAGATATTTTTCCCATTCACGGCACTAACCTACTATTCTCTATATCCTTTCTAACCCACCATCAATATTACTTTGGTTTGAGAAAGAAAGGGGCCATACGTGCATACTATTCATTCAGATGTATTTGAATACAGCCCGGATTTGTTCGTGGTTCCACAAACGATTGCCTATCTTATATACACATAATTTATTCTTCGTTTTACGTTTTTATGATAAGAAAACGATGTTTAACGTGTCACGTCTAAGCCAACGAAAACATCATTTTCAAATTGCAAACAACGAAAACGATGTCAGAATGATGTCTATGCGACACGATATGCGTTGAAATCAACGACACTATGTTCGTTGAAAGAAACGCCAGCCATTTATTTTCAGCGGGAGTAATTTAAACGAAAGTATCGTTTTTGCGTATGCATATCGTTGTAGAATACGGTCGTTTTCACTTCGTTTTTACTTCGTTTTCACTTCTTTGTTTTCGTTTGTTTCGTTTGGGTACCTTCAGCAATTTGCGGTCCCAAAGGTAGAACCTTTGAGGAGTACACATGCATTTAGAAGCTTCAGGAGGAACGCAATGTGTGATGGACAGACAGACGGCCTAACAAATTAACAAACTCTCGCCGAAGACAAATAGAAAAGGACAAAAATAATCGCCCACCGTATCCGGGTTTGGAAGGTTCTTTGAGCCAATTCCCGCCCTTAAATACACGATAGCCAACATCGTGCAATCGCAAGGCGTATCATATTCACAGAAACACGCTGCTTGGTCACTTCCCGTTAACATTGTCAAATAACCACCAATATCAGTCACAGACCGGACTCGTCTTAGAGGCAATTCATTTTCTCGAATGGAAGAGGAAAGCAGCGGGAAATCAATAGCCTTTATGCTTTAGCCGTGATTATTAGATTTGTTGCGCTGATTTAGTTGGGCATCTCCAATCATCTGCACATGAAATATATTACCATGAACATTTACATATCGCCATAAAAACCGGACAGGGCGGCTGGAATGACTCTAGTGCCAATTCGCGGATTTTCATAATTATGGCTATGATAGGAGAAAAGGGGCCCGTTACACTAAACTTCGTAAGACTAAAATGTTCGAAAGTGCAAATTTAGGATCGTCTGGAAATTTAAATTGATGGATTTACATTTATTGAGCATAGGCTGCATATGCAGCCTATGCTCAATAAATGTAAATCCATTAATTGTTTGCAAGAAAACGTTGTTAATGTAACATTTACAGACTATCATAAATTTGCACTTACGAACATTCTAGTCGTACGCAGTTTAGTGAAACGGCCCCCTGTTTGTTTTACAGTGGAACTTCTCAAAACCTGTCACATGTCCGGTTTGGAGAGTTCCACTGCATATGTGTGGTTTGTATTTTCAACATTTGACAATATGTTGTGTTCGTTTTAGCTGAACAAAATACAGTCGAACCTCCCCGAACGGCCACCTCTCTACAACAACACCCTCTCTATAACAGCCGCTATTTCATATCCCATATTTCATATTTCCTCTGTATCAAACCTGAGCTGAGCACGAAAGTTGTCGTCTGCTTTTGCTGTCTTTTTCATCAAAAACATGTTTTGACAGCATTTTAGAATCATTTCCATTGGAAATGATTCTAAAATGTTGGCAAAGCATGTTTTTTATTAGAATCATCGAAGAAAATAAATAAACAGCGGCCGACAACATATAATTCAGCTATAACCTCCCTACAACAGCCACCTCTGTACAACAGCCAGTTTTGCGTCTTCCCATGGGTGACTGTTGTAGAGAGGTTGCACTGTAATAATAATAAAAACAATACTACAAAAACTGCACAATTTTATTATTTATGCAGACATGTATTTTATCAAACTTCACGCATGTATATTATGCTGAACTTTTATGGCGCGCTGGACCAGTCGCTCTTGACGATGGAGAGGAAAATGATGCAATTACAAGAGCGAATGGCAGATAACGGAGGACATTAGCGACACAATTAGATTGTGGTTAGCCAGTTTGTACCGCATATGGATACATAAGAGGCCCACCAGACTATGGTTTACCGTATTGAACATTCCGCCTTATGTTCTCGCCCACCGGCCATCAAAAACATCACAAAGTGCAAGCTATTCCATCGATACTTGACTACCTGACGCGCAGACAACAGAAAGTTAAATAGCAGCACAATCGACATGCAAAAAGCATATACGTCGCACTTTTAGTAACGCTTGCACTATAGTTGCAAGAGTCACAATCACAGCCTTAAATGGAAGTGGTACGTGCATTAGTTTGCATAAGGAACAGCGATGTTAGATTTCTTTGGGGGATTTCTTTCGAGATTCAATAAAGAACATGTGTCAAGTCATCACCGTCATTGGATCTACAGTATTACCAATCAAATTATCCCTATTCCAACACGACTGAATCTGCCAGGCCAAACGTGATTGTGGATGGAGAAATGGAGCTAAGGACATTGGTGGTTTGTTGAACCTTATATGTCACAGAAACTAATATATCACACGTGCGAAGTATTCGTGCGAATGCGTCACACATTTCGGTGAATACTGGCCGAATTCGGGCGAATACATCACAAACCGAAATTCTGGCCAAATATTTTTCACTTTTTGGTATAAACGAATACATGTATGTCACACAATCGCAAATTTCAAACTATACCGAATATGGTCATATCATTATCAAATCGAATGTATCGACAAGACGTTCACTTTGGAAAATTTATTGTCGAAATCTGATCACTATGGTGGACAGAACAATTTTGATGGTATATATACATGTAATAGACAGTCTGGACCATTTCTCACTTACTTTATAATTTGGATAATAATTTCAGGTGAGCCAAGCAGGGCCATTTGAGCCTCTTGTTATATTACTTTTTAATCTCCATGTCTGTGATATAGAGTCTATCGCATGCAATGTAAACTTCTATGATAATAGTAACTAAATATAAAACATTATGGTACAAATTGTTAACCGATGGTCAGTTTCGCCTGTTCAATATTTACATGTTCAATACACTTTACATATATAATAATGTTCCAATCATTGGGTGTTCTATTTAGATGATTAAAATGAGATCAGCTTTATATTTGAAAAGAATATTTTATCATCAGTCAATGTATATTCCCGCACCACACCCCTCCAGGGCAGTAGCGGGGCTTTATCTGGGCATACTGGACATACTGGGCATACACCGGGGCTTTAACCGCCGATGATGTTCCGCACTGCGGTGACATTACAGGTTCTTTAACTGTTGCTAAAATGTGCGGCGACGTTCACCAACCAAAGGGCATTTTACCGGGACATTTACTGGATTTAACAGCATAATTATTTAAAACCTCTATATTTCTCGGGGGGGGGGGGGGTGGGGGGGGGGGTGGGGTGGGGTGGGGTGGGGGCGATGCAGGGGGGGCGGGGGGTGGAGCTGGTATTTAGTACTATTTACACAGATATTATGGCATCATTTTCAGATTTTAATGTCTAAAGTCACCGCGATTTTGACCTTTGACACACTGTAGTCAAGTCAAATTGGTCATACAATGGTCGTTACTGACCTGCATGTTAGAGGATCAAGGTTATTATGAGCGCAAACCAAATCGCTAACAGACGGACAGACGATAAGCGCCATAACATGATATGCCCCTAGTGCTGTCTGAAATCATCTGGAATAGCTCAGTGGGTAGAGCATCGGACTCCGGATCGGGAGACCCAGAGTTTGAATCCCGCCACTGGTCGATTCAAGACAATACATATGAGTGAAACGTCTGATTAAACATGTGTATGAAAGAAGCAACAATCTGCTTGTTCTTTGGCAACGGTAAGTACACTTGGAGGGAGAAATCTTCAAGTTTAGGAAACGTTTATTTATTTTCATTCGGCTGTGGTAATGTAATAAAGTCAGTATAATAATTCTGCATACTTTTAACCATCAAATATATACAGTCCTTATTTCTGTACGAAATAATGCATTTCGGGAAAAATAAATGATTACTCCCTCAAAGTATACTTAGCTAGGTAAGTATGCTTAGCAATTTTGGTTAAATCGTTCACAAATCAGCTCTGACTGTAAATACTAATCCGATTGGCAGCACAGTGTCCTTTCAAGGTTAGGGCTTTATAACGTAGATATGTATTTGGCAAAGATCCCATGCAATTACCCAAACTGACAATACCAATGTGCATAAGAAGAGTTAAGCACTCGAAACATAATTTATTACCGCATATAGTGCAATAACTTCACATAAACATATGTTTTGACGCGGAAATAGCACACGAGAGCACACTAAGTCATATGATGTCGGAGTCGTAATTTGCTGTCAAGAACACATTTCAAATGGACATTGAATTACAGAGCAGAAATCAGCTGCATCTGAATAGCACATGGCTATAGCAGCACAAATGTGGTTGTGGCTGAATCATTGGGGCTTAAGGGGTTTGGGAACAATGAACAATGAAGATCCATCAGCCTGTGCATCCGCACAGTCTGATCTGATCTGCACTGTTCGCCATTCCATCTAGAAACACCCGCCATGCTTCAATTAAGCAATATAGATCGTTATCAGTAGTCGATTTCATCAAAATTGCAAAGTATACTTTTCTAGCAAAGTATACTTTGAGGGAGAAATTTTCAATTTAAGCATAAATTTATTAATTTTGATTACACTGAATTTATTACATTATCACAGCCAAAATGGCTGTGATAATGTAATAAATTCAGTATAATAATTCTGCATACTTTTAATCATCAAATATGTGCAGTCGTTAGTTCTATATGAAATCATGCATTTCGGGAAAAATAAATGATTACTCCCTCAAAGTATACTTTGCTAGATAAGTATACTTTGCAATGTTGGTGAAATCGGCTACTGATACTGCGCAATTATCACACATTCAAGTGACCCTGCCAACAAATACCATCTATTAAAAAAGGTCAACTGTGAACAAATGTCATGCTTTACAGTTTCCATGGCTATGCGTGCAGGTTTCAAGATGTTATATGTAACAGAAATACGTCACTACATTTCATATATACTCAACTCATGCTTACCATTAAGGACCCGTTCAATACCTGTAGCCGATTTCACCAACATTGCAAAGTATACTTTTCTAGCAAAGTATACTTTGAGGGAGCAATCATTTATTTTTCCTGAAATGCATTATTTCATATAGAACTAACTACTGCATATATTTGATAATTAAAAGCATGCAGAATTATTATACTGAATTTATTACGTTATCACAGCCAAAATGGCTGTGATAATGTAATAAATTCAGTATAATAAAAATTAATAAATTTATCCTAAAATTGAAAATTTCTCCCTCAAAGTATACTTTGCTAGGAAAGTATACTTTGCAATGTTGGTGAAATAGGCTACTGATCATCGTTTGATTCAAAGATAATTCCTTCGTAAATGTGATGGAATATATGTATAACATACAAATGTATATGTGAACTCTACTTCGTTACTGTATCCTATACGGCACATGGAGTGACCAACTCGGCCATCTTTGTATATTCCAGCCATCGGCCAGTTTCACCTCTTCTTGCGTTTGACAAAGAACTGACCATGCGAAGTAGAACATATGCTAAGATGTAGCTAATCATACATAGACAAGTCAGGTGAACGGATTCGTATCATTTATATTACACCGAACTGTAAACTATGCCAGTTTTCTGGACAGTTTTGTGCTTTTGTTTTGTAGCAACACAAATCACCATTGCAAATAGCCTCATACACAGAAAATGACCCAGTGTGTCAGTCACGTTTATTTGTCTTAACTACACAGCACATACCGTATAATAATATACCCACTACTGTACTCTATTATTATACAATATTATAATAGTTCATATGGGGATATTATATCTGGCCCATGTGTATTTACATATAGCACAGTACAGTGTCTAGAAAAAATGTACACGTCATCCATAGCTTATGTACAATTTGAGAATGTTCACAAAAGTACACCAATATCTGACTTGAAGTACATATTTAGATAATTGATAGGCTTAGGCTTATGGGGCCCGTTTCACTAAACTTCTTACGACTAAAATGTTCGTAAGTTCAAATTTAAGATCGTCTGTAAATGTCAATTTAAGGATTTACATGTATTGAGCATAGGCTGCATATGCAGCCTATGCTCAATAAATGTGAATCCAATAATTATTAACAAGAAAACATTGTTACTGTGAAATTTACAGACTATCATAATTTTTCACTTACGAACATTTTAGTCGTACGAAGTTTAGTGAAACGGGCCCACGAAGTTTAGTGAAACGGGCCCCTGAATCCTAAGAATACATGTATCCTTAGGACCCATGCATGCTTTAGACAACTACAATACACTAGGCGGTATATGTTAATTATGTCACTCCCGTACTCATACCATGTCTGTAGCCTATTTCACCAACATTGCAAAGTATACTTTTCTAGCAAAGTATACTTTGAGGGAGTAATCATTTATTTTTCCTGAAATGCAATATTTCTTATAGAACTAACGACTGCATATATTTGATGATTAAAAGTAAGCAGAATTATTATATTGAATGTTTATGTTTTTTAGAATCATTTCCAGTGGAAATGATTCTAAAGTACTAAAAACATGCTTTGACAGTACTTTAGAATCATTTCCACTGGAAATGATTCTAAAGTGCTGTCAAACCATGGTTGTACTGAGAAAGATTATAAAATATGAAACAGCAGCAGACGTCATTTTTTGTTCCCGCCTTTTAAGGGTTAAACAAAACTGCATGCTCATTTGATAACTCTTATACTTTTTCTAATTCTTAACATACGGAAGAAGCCCTTTCCATTCACGCTAATCACTCGAGTTTACGTCAAACGCCATCCATCCAATCAGGGTTATTTGGCGCTTTCCTCAGCCGTTTCCGGTTCCTGTCGCTATCGTATATGGACTTCGTCAATAATGGCCGAGGGTTTCCGGTACTTGTCAGTATCTTATATATGCGTCATTCGCAATATCCGACAAATGTCGTTTGTAGTACTCGTACAGCTATAATAGCCGGAGATATCAGACAAAAACAAAATTGAATGGGTTTAACCCTTTCAATCCTAAGGAACTGGAATGGACTGTGATATGATAATGTTCCGACCAATCCAATGGTCACAACATGATTTTCAGATTCGTCCATTTATGAAAAGGGGGTGTTTTTGTTCTAAGAAATATTAAAATTACTTTCAAAAAGTGCAGATCCTGATGAGACGGCTCGTTACGAGCCGGCTCATCTGGATCTGCACTTTCTGCATAAACCGCTTTAGTGGGATTTCGGGTTCAAAGGGTTAACGTCCCAGCAAGGGTCATATAGAGACCAGATCACAGTTTAAATAAATTCTCACCCGACAGACCAATGGGGTGGAAATGCGATGTAGAATAGCAGAACTCACAACCTCCAGTATTGAATTACAATGCCGAGTATATGAAAAAAGACTTATAATTCCAGCACAAAAATATTTACACAATTCCCTAACATTTGATTGGCCCGTAGCAAGTCTGTCCACAATTTATATCCCAGTAAACTCCCACGCCGAACTACTTTCTACAGGTGCGCTGTCAGTGCTGTCAATGTAAACAAATGGCTGCCGTCTGTCAAAATAAACACATTTTCTTGATGAATTTATTTAAAATGCTGGAATTATAAGGAATGAATAGCCTTTTTGTGGAATCTATCGGGGATATAAACTTGGAAAAGTCGCGGGAATACTGAACGAGACCTTCCAGCCTTCGTCCAGTATTCCCGCGACTTTTCCAAGCTTATACCCCGATAAATTCCACAAAAAGGCCCGGCCATTCATTCCTATAATAAATCGGCATGATATTTTATGAAAATGACGACAATTGAAAGTTTGGGTGTGGAGGAGTGGTGGGAATGCACGGTACATTTGACTGATTATACAAATTACAGATTCTGTAACAGTAATTTGACGATTGTGATAGCGAAACGATTGTGGGGCGATATTATTGAGTGTTCAAACGACTGAAGACAATACTGTCACGCTGATACCACAGGTTGAAGTAACGGACCGAGGTATATAAATACATTAAATATGCCTAAAAGCATCAATAAATGGAAAAAAAATAAGCTAAACAAACTTGTTTTACTCCCTATATATAGACATATACGTATACATGTATGTCTATATATAGGGATTAAAAATATTTTTTTTACCTTATTTTGTTTTCATTTTTGATGCTTTTAGGCATATTTAATGTATTTATAGACCTCGGTCCGTTACATCATCCTGTGGCTGATACTACCATCCATAATTATACACACATTTAAATACACAGGGCTGACACTTATGACGTTCCCCTCCCTGCTGGGGCGGAGAAATGATACATCTACATGTAGATGCAATATGTGGTATTACAGTGGAACCTCTCTAAACCGGACACCAAGACAACATCTGTGATCTTATTTTTGATGAGTATCATGGTCATTTAGCTCAAGTGTTCATGTCTGTTCGTGATCGCATAGCACACAACCATGGCATGGAATGATAAAATCCCTGATTTACAGTGAAACCTCTCTAAGCCGGACACCCTGGGAACCTCCCAGGGTGTCCGGTTTAGAGAGATTCCACTGTAGTAGGCAGGTAAAATATTATGGTAAATGTATGTTATGCCTAGAAATTTTAACACATTCCTTTCGGAATACACCTTTACGGGTATGAAATTTATTAAATACTTTATTTTTATTTTTATGAATTCTCAATGAAAGTATATGTTGTGACCACTCATTTGAACCGTCTCGACGAGACGGTTCAAATGGTGGTCGCGACATATACTTCTGAGCGCACAGAATGAAAATATTTAGGATTTTCTGTAAACATAATGGCGTTTCATCAGCATGAAACCGGTTAAATTAGTGAATGAAATAACTAGATATCATATCAACTCATCACTCTTGTAACACTCTCTATGTGAAAGTGATCCCTATATTGGTCGGATAATTTGCATAAGTATAGACACAGGCAGTCACCCGTATAACACTCCTTTTTAGCCGGCATATATACCCATCAACTGTCCGCCTTCAATATTCATGCTAATCGTGACTAATTAACCGAAATGACTGTAAATGGGGGAATTAGGCAGTAATAGAGTTCGAGCAACATTGGCAGAGTTCGAGGGAAATGCAGTACATTTCCCGAAATGTCAGGGCAATTAACCCTTTCCCTGATAGAGATGACTTTTCACGCCTCTGCAGAAGATGTCTTTTGAAAACATTGTGGGAAAAGGAGAAATTGCTTGTAACATTGCTTGCTTGCATCCGAATCGAAATCAAGAGTGTCAATTTCAAAGCTCCGTATTTTTCACTGAAACAAAGACAACTGCTATCCTCGTTTGCCCTATGCAACCCGATGCTAGAAACACGAAATTTCGTGTTTCTCGTATCAGGTTGCATAGGCAGATGCTACGAAGGTCACTATCTAGTATCATCCAGTATCATGTATTGGTCATTAATCACAGAATAAGGCCACAGACTGACTAGTGGTCAAGACCTCAGCTGCATTTGTGTGCTAGAGTAATTGTGGCAATATATTTGGCGAGGACCAATTTATCAAATGCTGGCAATAGACTGATGATTGCAGCGAGTACAATCACAACAAAATGTAAACTAATCTATTACGGCCAATGTGCCAACGAAATCAGGCTTATGTGTATAACTAGCAACACAAGTATTTTGACCATATTGTGGGGTCCTGAGTGCGTGTGAATTTTCCTTACTCGTGCAATAAACAGACGTGACTGAGCTTCCAAAGGTCTACTTAATTATTTATTTAATCCCAAGAAACTCATTCATACGTAATAGCACATGTATATATAGGAATTCTGCCGGGACCACGAGGTTAGTTCGAGGTGACGAGTTTGACTATGTTCCAGACAGCGGGACTCGACTGTATTTGCAGACACGTAACTAGACAAAAAATCCGTTCGGACAGTTTTAGCAGAGTTAGAGTGTAGTACAGTGTATATATATATATATATATATATATGGCTGTGACTGGAGAAATTGGGTTTATTGGTTTTTGCGATTAGCTTCGATATAGATCCGCACAGTGTGATCAGGATTTGCACTGTTCGCCATTCCATCAACGCAACACCCTTCATCCTTCTAACAAGAACTATAGATCTTTATATGAGTTCGCCATTTGACCACAAGTTATACTGGCAACACATCCTATACGCTCCATTTCTCCGGTTACAGCCATACATATACACGTAGTTTAATTTCCAGGGACACCTGCGGGCCGTTTCACTAAACTTCGTACGAACAAAATGTTCGTAAGTGCAAAGTTATGATAGTCTGTAAATTTGACATTAACAATGTTTTCTTGTAAACAATTATTGGATTTACATTTATTGAGCATAGGCTGCATATGCAGCCTATGCTCAATAAATGTAAATCCATAAATTGAAATGTACAGACGATCCTAAATTTGCTCTTACGAACATTTTAGTCGTACGAAGTTTAGTGAAACGGGCCCCAGCAATTGGACCGGACCAACAACGAGGAGGTTTACGCCGTGAACACAAATCACCAGAGCTAAGGAATTGTTTCAAATATTTAGCAACTCCTTGACCAAAACAGCAGATTTCTTTGAAACTAATTATACAATCTATGTTTAGAGAAAGGCCAAACCCTATTAGTGAACTTTGGAAGCGGTTAATGTGCCAGTATCCGGAAGGAATAAAATCGGACAAACCGGCATAGTCAGAATATTCATTTTCTTTCCAAACTACTATGATATTAAGGTATTAGGTGATAGATAGATACACTTAACTTCAATGTTAATTGCTTCATAAGGGTGATGTGATATATGAATATAACATATGTGAATATTGTCTTGTTACTGGAAACTATATGGAGCATTGTGTTACCATCTCCGCCATCTTTGTATGTACAAGCCATCGTACAATTTCACCACTTCGTGCGTTTGACATATACAGCAAATAATATGACAGTAAACCAAATAAGATTTGGTGCAATACATAATAGACATATATCACAACGGCAAGCTATACATATTATGCCAGCAAATTATACAAAAGATGAGATATCTGAGCATTTCTCCCATCAATCTCAAAATACATTTTGATGTGTAAACATTTCAATCTGACGCACAGCCTATGTTAGTGTACACGTTGCCCATAGATAAAGCCACATTTACTCGCATATTAGGTGAGTAGACACCAGTGCCAATACACACAGGTAACTGCTTACATGTCACTGGATGTTTGGCTAATAACAGATTACAGTAGTGGGTATATATGGTATGTGTTGTGTGGATGGCCAGATAAAAGTGATACACTGTGCGATATTATGTGTATGAGGGTATTTATAATGGTGGTTAATGTTGTTAAAAACACAGGCACAAACGTCCTTTTCCTGGCTTTTCTACATGTGATTAGCTACATTATATCATATGTTCACATTTTTAGTTCTTTGTCAAATAGCAGAACAGGTGAAACTGGCTGATGGCTGGAATTCACAAAGATGACCGACTTGGCGACTCCATGTGCCGTATATGATACAGTAATGAGGCAGTATTCACATATGAGTTATACATATATACCATCACGTTTACGAATCGATTATCTTTGAATGAAACGATGATCAGTAGCCGATTTCACCAAATTTACAAAGTATACTTTACTAGCAAAGTATACTTTGAGGGAGTAATCATTTATTTTCCCTGAAATGCATTATTTCATATAAAACTAACGACTGCATATAGTTGATGATTAAGAGTATGCATAATTATTATACTAAATGTATTACATTATCACAGCCAAAATGGCTGTGATAATGTAATAAATTCAGCAAAATAAATTTATCCTAAAATTGAAAATTTCTCCCTCAAAGTATGCTTTGCAATGTTGGTGAAATAGGCTACTGGTATAGAACGGGTCCTTAACGTATATGCTGGAGTGGGTGGTTCTCGAAAGAAGTTCATTATTATCCCCTCGCCGATAGGCAAGAGTGGATATAGCGTTAGTCCATGTACGTAAGTACGCTAGCAACACCTTTAATATTTGTTAATAACTCACGAACCGCTCCACCGATTTTGATAACATTTGGCATCAATGTGTGTCCAGACATTGGTGCTTTGTTTTGCATACAACCCATGTCCGACAGCCCAAAGTCAATGTCACTGAGGACTTATGTTTCTTTTGTGGTTTTTTTATTGTTATTATTATTATTATTATCAGGGCTGTCCGCGAGGGCATAAGCTTCGCTTAATGGTGCCATTTCTTGTTATACTAGTACATTGTATATCATCGCCATATGGTTCTGACCATAATCGTGAAAGACGCTTGTGTTTCATTGGTTGAATAACGCCACGTGACTTTCCTAAATGATGTCAGAGTAAACGGATCCGGCTCGGACACGGTAGGAAGTCCTCGGCGAGCCTAGGAATCCTGGGTCTGTAGCCTATTTCACCAACTTTGCAAAGTATACTTTTCTAGCAAAGTATACTTTGAGGGAGAAATTTTCAATTTAAGGATCAATTTATTAATTTTTATTATACTGAATTTATTACATTATCACAGCCAACTTGGCTGTGATAATGTAATAAATTCAGTATAATAAATATGCATACTCTTAATCATCAAATATATGCAGTCGTTAGTTTTATATGAAATAATGCATTTCAGGAAAAATAAATGATTACTCCCTCAAAGTATACTTTGCTAGTAAAGTATACTTTGCAAATTTGGTGAAATCGGCTATTTTGGCTGTGATACTGTAATAAATTCAGTATAATAATTGTGCATACTTTTAATCATCAAATATATGCAGTCGTTAGTTCTATATGAAATAATGCAAAGTATACTTTGCAATGTTGGTGAAATAGGCTCCTGGTGACAATTTTGATAGCTTTGATATGTTTGAAAAATTTGATTTCGTCAATTTAGAAAAGTGCTTGTTTAGTATAGGGGTAATTAGTCTTATTGAATTGGAACTAAACGTACACACATTTCAGATTGCATTGCCCTCATCGATACGATTTCTGGGCAATGCAACGTTTGAATCATGTTCGGTCGAGACAGGTTACACCACCGCCTGCGCTAATTTTGCCAATAGTCAATCAAACAGTTTGATTGACCGAGTCTGAGCTGTGCTACAGCTCAGACTCGGTCAATCAAACTGTTTGATTGCGAGTTGAGACTTATCATCAGATATTCATGCGCGGTGTAGTAGTACAGTAAAGAAAATAACCCAGTTGGTTTATGCCATAGGCACTCGTTGCTTGCGTAAACCGGTCAATTGATGTACAAATCTACCTCACAGGCATGTTAATGTACCAATAACATCATTTGTAAGCATACATGTATGTTTGGTGATTATTTTGTAAGTGGGAACATGTCGATGAGACGGTTCAAATGATGGTCGCGACATATACGTCTAAACATACATGGATGTAAAGAAAATATTTAGAATTTTCCACACAAACAGAATGTCGTATTCTCAGTCTCAAATGGGTTAATCTTCGTCTCTATGGACACAATTTTCCTACAGCTATGGGTGAGTGAGGTAGAGTTTCATATTCTTTTCTACACGGCGTAGATACGAATGCAAGACATATACGCCTCTTAATAATCGTCTCATTAGAGACGAAATGTCTCCAACGAGCCACCATACAAATACGGAATGGCAATCTCGCGGCGCGACTACGGCTAGGAGAGCCGCCTCACAGATCGCAGTGTCGATATTGACGGCTAATTACCTCGCAGATTATCAATCGCCCCATCACGGCAGCCGCAGGTGAACCGCACGTCGATAATGATTGGGAACGCACTGGAAAAACACGCATCGCGTACGTACATATTATAGAGAATGCCAGGCTAGTTTCTTCGGTATCTAGTTTCAATATCTAGTTTCTTCGGTATGTAGGTAACGCTATGAAAGGCGAAGGAATTCATTGAATTCATCGATAATTATAGAAAACGCCCTGGAAAATCACGAAAATCCAGCTTGAAGTGGACGTACATAATGTGAACAGCGCATCAATACTGTTGGGAACTCATGGAAAACGCGTAATTCGTGTTTGACGTGGCGGTACATATAGAGGGCAACAGGATAGTGTCTTTGATATCAGGTTTGTAAAGCAATGCTGTGAAACACGTAAGAAATTCCAAGGCCCGAGAATTCCGATAAATCCCTACCGTTTCAAAGCCGGGCCTGATGAAAAACGAAAGTGTAAGTCATCGGACATTTTTCAAAAACCAATAGGCTTGTTCGTCATGCCGTGATATGCCAACGTTTGTTACGACCCGCTACGTAGAACTTGAGTTATTTCGTGGACACAAGTGCGAGTTCGACAATTAAAAATGGCCGCCAAGGGGAGTAATTCATCGGAGCATATTTCAAACCAACATGCTTCTTCGTCTTGCCATGATAAACATGTATAACGAATTTTGTTACGATGCGTCCAATAGAACTCTAGTTATTGCGTGGACAATCCAATCCTGATAAACTTGATATCAAAAGGCACTACCGGCCAGGTGGTATATTATGAGGTAACGTTTTTTTCTACATACTTGGCAAATATTACGTGGTTTTCGTAGATAACAACGCAGACTTTGACGTCGTTGCGTTATTAAACCTTAGACCACTATCTTATTTGTGTTGCGTATCTGTTGTGGATATGCATACCTGTTGTGGATATGCGTACCTGTTGTGGATATGCGTATCTGTTGTGAATATGCGTATCTGTTCAATGTAGGATTGGACAAGATGTTATCAGTTAGCACCCCGTCTTGGAACGGCCACTAAATAAGACCGTTCACTGCGGCGACTGAACATGGCCAGTGAGGCATCACAAATATTTCTCCCTCGCCATCATCGCCTTGAGTAATATTGGACCAAATCATTACCATCCGAACATTGGATCGAGCCGAAGAATGGTATAGAAGGACATTAGATGTACTAAGGTTATCACATCTTTGATACAGTTTCGAGTTTTGTTTCTGCATTTACACTGCACATGAACAATGTATGGACACGACAATGTGATAACACAGTTAGATCACAGTTCGTCCGCATTTACGATCGATACTCCACTCGTTAAAGCTCGATTATCTCCTCGTACATGCGGACGAACCGTGATCTAACTGTGGTTAAATTAATGCGCGGTACATACTAGTTTAAACATAGTTTATTGCATATAAGTACAATGGGCTTGGGCTACAAGTTCTCACAACATTAATTACAACCCTTACTGGAATCTAGAAAGCACCACTGTCTCTGATCGACTTCAAAGGACGCGATGTCGCCGCGGTTTGTCACACTGCATTGACACGTCAATCATCAGGCAGTAGTTAATGAAAACTTGAGTTTGAATTTCAAATGTCACTACACACACGTCTGCAATGAAATGCGCGACAAAAACTAGTCCTGTGAAATCCCAAAAAAAGCAAATACAATGTACAAACAAATAACACGCAAGTGTTTATACAATGAATGCGCTAAGCATCCGATGTCATTTGTACAATTAATATTAGCCTTCATTTTGCTAATGTAATACAATGTATATGTATTGCAGCATCTACAAATCGTACATATAAATAGTTCGTTCGCATTGCTTATCTCTCGCATACACATATACGGGATTTACTATAGGAATGAATGGCCTTTTTGTGGTATTTATCGGGGTATAAACTTGGAAAAGTCGCGGGAATACTGGACGAAGGCCGGAAGGCCTCGTCCATTATTCCCGCGACTTTTCCAAGTTTATATCCCCGATAAATTCCACAAAAATGCCATTCATTCCTTATAATTCCAGCATTTGAAATAAATTCATCAAGAAAATGTGTTTATTTTGCGTTTTCTTAAGAATTATTTTAACTGCGCCTCACGGTTACGGAAAGTAGTTCGGCATGGAAGTTTACTGGGATATAAATCTTGGACAGAGACTTGCTACGGACCAATCAAATGTTAGGGAATTGTGTAAATATTTTTGTGCTGGAATTATTATAATGGTGTATTTGCTATAGTGATGGATTTACTATAATGATGAATTTACATTTATTGTAATCCAATGCTGTCGACAAGAAATAGTGTTAATGTGAAACTTATAGACTATCATATGTTTGTACTTTAGTCGTACGAAGTTTAGTGAAACGGCCACCGATCATTAACTTGATCTGTAATCCTATATATAGTGTGGTTCATTCATTATGTAAAATATCTCACTTTCGTTGGATCAGTTGTATAACCGGAATGTCACCCTTAATGCGTCAATCGGCAACATCAAAGACATAACTACATGGCACGCAATAACAGCACATGTCATTAGCAACTGCAGAGGTTTATTAGAGCTGTATGGGTTCATTATAAATATATGGTTAGTGCCGTCGAATATAAAATATATTCGGTTGAGCATTAGACAGCTTTATTGGGGCGAGCTTTAGCGAGCCCCAATACAGTTGTCGTGGCGAAACCGAATATATTCAATGTTCGACGGCACTAATCATATATTTAATTTATAACGCATACTGGACTTAATTGTTTGAACGTGCGTGACGTCACAAATGTAGCGACGTCATTCAAAGAAAAATGGCGGCTTCCACGCTAGGTAGATTCCACATTGTATCTGATTAAATCTTCGATTTATTTATGATGAGCTTCAATACCGGCTGGCTTCAGACTCCACATTTGTCATAATTTAATAAACATTAAAATCATGACTGACATGTCCGTGTCGTTGGTTATGTCGCATATATTGTAAAAATGGACAAAATTCAGCTGAATTGACAGCGATTTAGATTTTAAAATCCGCCGCCATCTTGAATTTACTGTTGAGAATGACCAATCAGAGGCCGCGATTAGGGGTCAAAGGTGAACAAATATAAAGAGGCAAAATCGGCACTTCAGGTATATTAGGTTACTTCAGATATAAACAACATTTATTCAGCCCCTTTATTATGCTACATGGAGCAATGGTTTCGGTATAAATTAATACAGATGCTGGTTCAGTAACGGTACACCGGGCCGGGTAGGAATAGGATTACAGTGTAACCTCTTCAAACCGGACACCCTGGGAGGTATTACAGTGTAACCTCTTCAAACCGGACACCCTGGGAGGTCCCCAGGGTGTCCGGTTTGAAGATGTTTCACTGTAAATCAGACATGTGAGCGCTTCGTGACATGTTCTAGTGTTTTGCAGTCATGAAGAGTCATTGTAATCAGAGGTACATAACAATGAAACACATCTAACTTAAATATTTCGCCGAGTGTTCGGTTTAGCGGGGTTCTACTGTATATGGTTATCATGAAATCCTCTTGATGTACTTCCGAAATTGTAACACTGTGCATACTCACGAGTGTTTGAACAGATGGTCAGTATCTTTTGTGTCATATGGGTATTTTTGTGAATTTTGGGTATATTTGGGTAGATTGTGTTTGTTGTGTGTGGATTTCGTTGGTTTTGGGTAATTTGCATAGTTTTGTGCAACTACTAATGCTCAATCATTACACACAATTATCTACACATTCACCGCCGTTCAGAATTTCTGGAATTACCGTACTCATACGTGTAACTCGCGGGAGGTGACGTAAATTTTATGTCGGTAACAATGCACCCAAACCACCAGATATACTATAAGTATAACATGAATATACGATGGGTTATGTTTCCGCAACTACTGGAATTAGGAATCGTAGCTAGTTATTTCCCTTTGCAAATCTATGAAATTACGTCAACTTTCGATATTATTTACGGAAAAAAATAGTAAATTTTTTAAATATTTTTCATGAGATTTGTCTTAGGTACAAATTCACACGGTGTGTCTCAAATATGATGTGCGATGTATATGCTATTTTCAGGGCATGTCCATAAATATAGGATTAGGCCGGGATATCTGATCTCATATGTGGCTGTGATTGAATAAGGGGTTTATGTGATTTGTGTCAAGCGTAGCTGATCAAATAGCACACTCTCGTAGCGTGATGACGATATATATCGCTTGCTAGATGCATGACGGGTGTCTCATTGACGGAATAGCGAACAGTGCAGATCCTGATCAGCCTGTGCGGATGCACAGGCTGATCAGGGTCTACACTGGTCGCAAAACCCATAAGCACCATATCTCCAGGTACAGCTCTCATATTAGTTATCGATGTAAACATATTACACATACGTGACGTCGATGTGACGAGGTGCTAACTAATCAATGAATACGGAATGTGAAATCAGGAAAGGGCTTAACGTTTTGCATCAGAAACATGCATCCAGATTTTCAAAAATCCAACTGTACATGTATCTAAGAAGCTTATGGACCCTCATTATACATGTATTTGCGCACCTCGTGTTTGTATATAGGCGCTAGCTGATTTGTATTTTGGATTGATCGATCGGTTGATTGATTGATTGATTGATTGATTTATTGATTGATTGATTGATTGATTGGCTGATTGGTTACTATTTTACCACCATCCGACAGCAAGGCCATATACAGACGGTAATGTGATCATATGGGAGAACACCCTACTATCAGCACTAAAATGTCGAAAAGACTTGCAGGACTGACATAACATATCCTGAGCTGGTGCCAGGCACCCTTATACTGACTACACCGGATCACCTGATCAAGGTAGGCATCAATTTGGTTGGATTCATCGCTAAGAGACACGTACCTCAATCTCACTCATCCATTTCCACCTCCCCCCTCCCACCTCCCCCGACCGATGGCTGAAAAGATGTACAGTGACACCTCTCTAAACCGGACAGCAAGAAAACACATGTGTTCTTATTTTTGATGAGATTCTTGGTGATTTATCTCCGGTGATAATGTCTGTTCGTGATCGCATATCCCACAGCTATGGCTCAGAATGATCGAATGTCCGATTTACAGTGAAGCCTCTCTAAGCCGGACACCCTGGGGACCTCCCAGGGTGTCCGGTTTAGAGAGGTTTCACTGAACATTACAACAAGAGATCATGATAGTATTTCATAGTCACATGGTTGGATTACATTTATGTAGTCTAATCTGTTTGCTGAGGACAATGAATGACGAACAGCGTCTGCTCTGTAGCCTACTTTATACAAATTGCAAAGTATACTTACATGTATCTAGCAAAGTATACTTTGAGGGAGACATTTTCAATTTTAAGATAAATTAATTAATTTTTATTATACTGAATTTATTACATTATCACAGCCATTTTGGCTGTGATAATGTAATAAATTCAGTATAATAATTCTGCATACCTTTAATCATCAAATATATGCAGTCGTTAGATCTATATGAAAAAAAATGCATTTCGGGAAAAATAAATGATTGCTCCCTCAAAGTATACTTTGCTAGATAAGTATACCTTGCAATGTTGATGAAATCGGCTACTGAACAGGCTTCGCGGCCAACTGATGATGTGCCCCTGTGGATTGCTCGATATATTGGCTACACAACCGCCCGCGTTAATCAGGCTCAGATTATCAACGGTTCTGAACATATTATTATTTGACAATGCATACTCAGAATCAAGCAATATGATTGGCTGAGCTAAGGCTCAATCAATCAATTGATTAGATTAGCGGAGGCGGTAGTGTACATCATTGGAGTGTTTGGGCCACTTATTGGCAATATTAACGCAAGAAGGGATTGTATTACACGCTGTCTATTAATGACTCTAATATGCTATATACGGTTCTAACTGGTTAATGAAAATTGATTTAAGATTTATTTTCAAAATCCTAAAATAATCTGAAATGAATATGCCTGATCTAGAAGCTGTATACATAAACGGTTTAATAAATACACACATATATTTCCAGCACAAAAATATTTACGCAATTCACTAACATTTGATTGGCCCGTAGCAAGTGTCTGTCCAAAATTTATATCCCAATAAACTCCCATGCCGAACTACTTTCCGTAACCGTGAGGCGCAGTTAAAATAATTCTTAAGAAAACGCAAAACAAATGGCTGCCGTCTGTCAAAATAAACACATTTTCTTGATGAATTTATTTCAAATGCTGGAATTATAAGGAATGAATGGCCTTTTGTGGAATTTATCGGGGATATCAACTTGGAAAAGTCGCGGGAATACTGGACGAGGCCTTCCGGCCTTCGTCCAGTATTCACGCGACTTTTCCAAGTTTATACCCTGATAAATTCCACAAAAAGGCCATTCATTCCTATAGTATTTCAGATAGAAATTGTAACATTCAGTCAGTATTGCTCGGTATTGCGCTAGTGATTGTGCTGGTGGACATCTCAAAACGGAGGCTTCTAATTGTAATTGGAGGAGACTTTCATTTGTATTTGAGGCAAGCCATGTGATTGTGTACCTTTAGAAGCAGATGTCCGACTTGTTAAAATACATTTACAGATTCTGTAAATGATAATTTACAGATTCTGTAAATGATATCGAAAGTTGGAGAAATTTTCATAGCAAATGCGGAATATTGCTACAACCTGGAGGCCGTTTCAGTAAACTTCGTACGACTAAAAAGTGGAAATTTAGGATAGTCTGGAAATTTAATTTGCTGGATTCACATTTATTGAACATATGCAACCTATGCTCAATACATGTAAATCCAATACTTTTTTGCAAGAAAACATTGTTGATGTGAAACTTACAGACTATATATTTTGCACTTACGAACATTTTAGTCGTACGAAGCTTAGTGAAACGGGCCCCTGGTTAATAAATTGCAATATAGACATATGGGGAAATGGTCATGTCATGAAATGTGCGTTAAGCTATGAGAAAAATAATCTAAAAAGCATTCACGAATATGATATTAAATTATGACTGTATCATCAGCATAAACACTAGCGTTTGCTACATCTTTTTCCAGACGTTGTTTGAAAAAAAAACATACTGTCTGCTGTTGACTTCTTATATATATATATGTATGTCCTTGTACGTTCATTAAAAAAAATGATAAAAATCGACAGTTCAATATTTTCTTCTCGTGTTAATTTATTTTATCACCGATACAGTCATTTTAAATCAAAGTAAAATAAATTGTAACAAAGGGAAAGACAATGAGAAAAAAACGTAGTCAACCCTATGAACCCGAAAGCCCGCTATAGCGGTTTATGTAAATAGTGCAGACCCAGATGAGCCGGCTCGTAACGAGCCGTCTCATCAGGATCTACACTTTTTTTAAAGTAATTTTCATATTTTTGAGAAGAAAAAATACCCCCTTTTCATAAATGGACTATTGGATTGGTTGCAAAATTAACATATCAAAATTAACATATCAAAATTAACATATCAAAATCCGTTCCAGGGGTGCGTTTCACTAAACTTCTTACGACTAAAATGTTCGTAAGTGCAAATTTAGAATCGTCTGGATATTTCAATTGATGGATTTACATTTATTGAGCATAGGCTGCATGTAAATAAATGTAAATCCAATAATTGTTTACAAGAAAACATTGTTAATGTGAAATTTACAGACTATCATAAGTTTGCACTTACGAACATTTTAGTCGTAAACAATTTAGTGAAACGGCCCCCAGTTACTTAGGGGCGAAAATGTTAAGGTAAAACTCACCTTATACATTGTATGTAGCGCTTCCTTCTGTTATCATTGATCTGTCTCCTTCTAATTACACTGATGATTTCTTACGATATGCGATTCGCTACGAATAAATATTTGAACAATCCAATGCCAGAAGTAGCAGCTCATTAAATAACCAGGTGATCTAATTTTCCCACTGAATACTTTCTATAAAAGTAAATCAAGGCGCTCTATATCCAACACAGGAACTTTAACGTAAACATTTTTTTTTCTTGCGTGCTTAAATGTGCAAATACGCCAAATTATTGTGCAACGTGTCTAAATGTAAAAAAACGTTTTCTACGTTAAATATAAAAAACGTAGCAGATAAAAGACGACCAAATCGTCTAAAGAATAAATCCACTTTTTGTTTTCAATTTTGAAAAATAGTGTTTACTTAAATTTATATTTCAGCATAAAATGATAAAAGAACACTGGTTCGTATTTAAATGGTATATTAACTTGCATTGATCAAATAGAATAATAACCTCATTGCGTCCTCAGGAGAATGTTTTTTTATATGAGTATACACAATGCACAAGCAGATAATAACGTCCGTGTGTTTTCGGATAGAGTCCTAAAGATATTTAGTCCGATAATAACGTCCGAAATCTCCTAAAAAAAAATCCTAAGCACTCTTACGCACGATGCTGAGTCCGATAATAACGACCATGAGTTCTCAGAAGAAAGTTAAATAAACTAATTCACACAGAGCACAGTCCTCCGCCTAGTACCAATGCCTAGTATGGCTACATGCAGCACCGTACAGAAAACATGTATTCTAACTAGTTGAGGTATACGACAATATCCACTGCCATGCCGCATAGAATAAACTCCAATGGCTGTTTGGTCCTTCGCTGGTTACATGCAGCGGTGCTTGTGTTCCAATTACTGCTTACTGCTTACACCACCGCCTGCGATAATCCTGCCAATATTTGTCTTTTTTATTTATTTCGAAATACTTGAATATTGTGCTTGCAATCAAGCAGCTTGATTGACTGAGACTGAGCTGTGCTACAGCTCAGTCTCAGCCAACCAAGCTGCTTGATTGCGAGTTGAGATTGTCAATACATGTTCAGGAATGGTGACATCTGGGAATGGGCCCGTTTCACTAAACTTCGTACGACTAAGTGCGAAATTGGAAATTAGAATAACATTTACACTGATAAGCGATTTTTTTCAGTGGATGTGTTCACATTTAATGATGTGCACATGAATGCGGAAAATAGTAGCAGTAGTTAGTCACGTTAAAATGAGAGGCACATTAATACAAACAGTCGTACGAACATTTTATCGTACGGAGTTTAGTGAAAAGGGTCCCATATTAACGCAGGCGGTTGTTATTCTAATATGTTGACTATATTATATCATATGCCTTATGGAATAAAATACGTTATCCCGTCAACACAGTGCGTATGTGCCGTGAAACACGGTGCCGTGAAACATTTTAGATATCCTGTCAATACGACCTAATCACTGCGTATGAATATTTGCGGTGGCTGGGGTTATTTTTTTTCATTTTGTATGTGTTGACCGGGATAAATAGAATAGTAGATTAGTGTCGTGAATGGAAATAAATATCTTGCTCGGCACGGAAACGGGACGTGCTCGGCAGAGCCTCGCCCATCCCGTTTCCTAAGCCTTGCCAGATATGTTTTCCCATTCACGGCACTAACCTACTATTCTCTATCTATTTTCCTTATTTCTGAACCAAAGTATATGTTGTGACCACTCATTTGAACCGTCTCGGCGAGACGGTTCAAATGGTGGTCACTACATATACTTCCTACATGTACAATTCTCTATTTTTACTCCGTCGCTGACTAGCGATGCTTGTATGCCAATGAGGATCGTAGCTAGCCCCATTTGCAAACTTATGTATAAACATCCCGTCCTATGCAGTATTCCAGGGTTTATTTCTTACTGAATAGCACAAACATTTAGTTCTGCGAACAGAATAGACCTACATGTAGATCAGACTGCACACATGTGCAGTGTGATCTGAGTCAACACTGAGTGCAATAGCATTAATAAGTGCGAACATATGAATCCGTCAAATAATGCAGGCAATATATAGTAAAAACACTATAATTGCTCATGTTCATATCATATCATTCTATATTCGCCCGTTTTACAAGCAATAATGCCATAAACTACACAATTTGGACCGGATTTCTATAAATAAGTTCAACGGGAGATAACTAGCTATGATCCCTCATTACTGCTTAGCAGTTCTTTCTAATGTGTTGAAACATACGAGACTATCCGATGGACAGGCGCATAGAAAAACATCCAATGTTCTTTCAGCCATTACCGCGAACTGATGCATGCAGTTGTGTGTTCCAGCGACATCATTAACAGTTATTCCAACGTGTTGATAATTCACACGTACGTACGTTAGTGTAGATTGTTCATTAGCGACTTCAGACAATGCCAAAAACGGCATCGTTATCACTAAGCTAATCCCCTCGCTGGTAGCCTTGTTAATAAAAGACAAAACAACATTTTAACATTTTTCATTACAATGTGAACAAAAGTCCTCAGTGACATTGACCTTGGGCGATAGGAGGTGGGTCGTAGGCAAAACAAACCACCATCCCTAGACACACATTGTGGCCAAATATTATCAAAATCGGTGAAACGGTTCGCAAGTTATTGAAAATTCGCATTCGTTGTATACTACGGTGAAACTTCTCGAACCCGGACACCATATAAGGTCCCCCATATCTACCCCAAATGTGTGTGCAAGGATTCACGGACATATGTAGCTGTGGTTGGAGAAATGGGGCTTATGGGTTTTGCGACCAGTGTAGATCCATATCAGCCTGTGCATCCGAGCCTCTACACTGTTTGCTATTCCATCAATGAAACACCCGGCATGGATCGTTATCAGGCTACTACGGAGTGTGCTATTCCGAAGATAAACTGGTCCTAGATCAGTAGCCTATTTCATCAGAATTGCAAAACTTACTTATCTTGCACATTGAGGGAGAAATTTTCAATTTAAAGGTACATGCCCACTCAGTAGGCACCAACTGTTCTTTATAGGGATTAAATAAGTGTGTCACTATTCCACCAGTTCTAAAGATTACGAGTGCCCGATATACAGATATATAATTTAGTAATATTTATTTTACTGATAGTGACTAGCGGTGGTATCAGGCCATTTTCATCTGCAAATGAGGCATGCTATTTTTTAGTTATTTATACTAATTAAATGCGTCCCCTGAACAAATAATATGTTCGACAGATTACAAAATATGATCATTGCACACCAAACAGTAAATACAGAGAATAAATATTACTGTCCGTTAACGTTTTAAGGAAACACCGTTATCGCCCCTGATAATAGTATGTAAATTTACGTCCGATATAAAATGTATATTCCTATATTATAACAGTCGGCATGTACATTTAAAGATACATTTTAATCATCAACTATATGCAGTCATTAGTTCTATAAAAATAATGCATTTCGGAATAAATGATTACTCCCTCAAAGTACACTTTGCTAGATAAGTATGCTTTGCAATTTTGGTGAAATAGGCTACTGATATTCGAAATAAATATCGGCGACTGCATATAGTTCGCATTTCTTGTATCACGCCTAATAGTCCGAGCAAAGAAGGCTAAACAATCACCGAGGTTAGACAAAAATGTTAACAAAGGTTTCTCACCAGAAATACATTCACTGGCAGTATATAATGACAGAACAAAAATACCACCCGATTCCACCCATGGCAAGTGCCAATTTTCAGCACAAATCCAAGATGGCCGCCATATTTAAAGGTATATTATTAAAATAACATTTATTTTGTACTAAGCAATATAAAAACATGTTTGATGTGTTCTTTCCAATTATCATTAGGATGTCGATATGCTTTCCAATAATTATCAGGATGTCAGATGCCAATGTCATTCATTAAGGTCAAGGTCAAATGAAAAATTCACAAAAAATAAACCAAAATCCAGTAGATTTTATATATTTACAGCTCCTAACAACATACAATAATTTTTCACCATCTTTTCACAAGTTAGTCTTTCATTTACTGTCACTTTTTAGGTCAATGTCATATCTCAGGTCAATGTAGATGTCGAATATACATCTCGAATCGAGCCGAAACCGGTGAATATTGTATATCCATACGCAATGTGTATGTGTAACATATAATACAAGAACAATTACAGCTAATTTACACTACTAGCTATTTAATACAGTATTTCCGCCACGGTAGCGGTGTCGCGACTGCGGAGGCATTTGACCATAACATGATCATGGGCATGTGCTAAAGCAAGCAAGCAAGAACCGTCAGAGAAGTGCATGCTTAAAACACGAAAAAGGTCAAGGTTGAAGAAATGTTTTGACATAAAAATACGGCTAAGTGGTTCCACAACCATGTGAAGGTACAACATGTCATGGTTTACTGGGGCATGAGTGTGTTCCAAATGCTCACATGTACATGTATCAAGTGTCCAAATATTGAAGGAAGCAATCCGTCAAGTAATATTAAAGTTATACCATAACGACGTAGCTTGTACACCCTTTTTGACATTTCGGACGACGACGGAAAAGCGGCGCTCACAGGTTTTATAACATTCTGGTAATTCAATACGTGACTCCAAACAATAAGCATGGGTGCTATGCCCATCGCCAACAACAACAACAGCTAACAACGACTGCATGAGATCCAGAAATGGGAACATTATTTGTCTGTTAATCCAAAGTCGGCAAACAATGCATTCTTTCATACAAAGTTGAAAACAAGAACTGGTGAGACTTTTTAGTCAGACTTGAATATTTATATTCAAGCCATTTTCCCAGTAATTGTCCTTACTGTGTGCCTGTTACTGTAGGGTAGCATTCACTCGTCACTTCATCGTATACTGAAGAGAGGGGTGAGTGGGGGCTGCCAACAGGGTAACACATAATTAAATTTGCAAATACATGTAACAGCATATGTAAAAAGTGATAATAGTTAACAGATATATATACATATCAAGTGCTGATGGCTGGCATCATGTCATCCGGTGGCCTAGCCCATGATTGTGGATTAAATGAGATCACCTGTTTGCTTTTCCTTCTCTCAAGCCATACATGTGCTGAGATTAGTCACCCCATATTCGATATTGCAGGTTCTTCTTACGAATACAATAGCTGGTCATCATGCCCTGACATCATCAACGTGTGACATGATATAGAGGATACACGGACATTTCTGTGTATCAGATTGCATTTAGTGAATTCAATTTCGTAGTTGGTAAATAAACTCTTGCATGTATCAGTGACGAAGGAATTGTATTACACACAATGTGATAATCACCGTGACTCATCAAAACTGTGAACATAATATGTGACGCGAAATTGAGTTTTCCAAATATTTAGAAAATGTGATCTCTCTCGAACAATATGATATATAAACCAATGTTGTATTCAACTGCTAAACCATCTTTCTAGACCAACAAAGATACACATCTGACGTCACTTTGTCGCATCGACGTTGTTTTGACAATACGTTACATCGTCGTTATCAATATTTGCGGACAGCGGACCGCACGAATCGTCACGTTTTCGTGCTACAATTGTACTCACACAGAAACTTCTCTTTGTTTCATCACAATGCACATATTTATCAACTACATGTATATTATTATTAATATATACTTAGCGATATTTCAAAACATTTATATTTAATTTATAAATAGTATAAGAAACAATGACAATTCGTTACAATGGCACACGTCGCCGGTAAATGATATTTCCGACGTCATGTAAAGTCCACATGTGGAAGACTCGGACCTAGGACCAAATATGGGGGCAAGCATTGTCGTGCTGCGCCTAAATGGCGAGTACGACCAAGAAAATAGTGCCCTGTGCCAACTTATCCTATGGCGTTTTGGTATGTCTTTCTTTGTATCTAAAACTCGACATATACTCTATAGTTGTCACAGTTTTAGGCTCAGTTTATCAGTTAAATTTTAGAAAATACGAATCAAGACATTTCGTGCGTATGACTACAGCAGCTATTATCTTTAGGTCTTACGAGACAGTACATACGGAACTAGCTACACAAATTCGCCTCCGATATGTTATCAACGGCTACAATTTGACCAGTTAAAAAATATAAAAATCTAGTTAACTGTATATTTTATACCAATTTGTTCATGTGTATGTTCATGTTTATTAATACTTTATTGATACAGCTTTGACAGTTTTGTATCGCTAACATATCAAACACGCCAGATAACCGATTGGAAATATCACTCTTCCATGCGTTACATTAAAGAGATTGGGTTAAATTGCTACGCTCGCGAGAGGTATGGAGTGGGATAGCAATTTTGTTTCTAGTACGGAGCTAGCAGTAAAAAAAGGGGGGGGGTGAATGATTTTCTATATATTTCAGTATTGACCCTGCAAGTTACACCAGTGTGATTTACAAAGTTAACTTACCCCACACACCGATCCTTTCTTGTGGAGATCACATATTTCAGTACTTTCAGTACTTTGATATATATCTAGTTATCTAGTTTTGTATACAGAGATGCGAATAATTTTCTTTTCTAAAAAAAAAAGGTCAGAAAAATGGTGCGGCCATGGCCGCACGGCTGCACCCGTTAGTTTAAACATATTTTATTGCTCTGTTTTTTACAATTTACAATAATTGTACAATAAACAAATTTCTGGTAAAGAGAGCAAACGGGTTGGACTACAAGTTTTTACAACGTTAGCTACAGCCCTTCCCAAATGCTTATTACAAGTATTAAACATGTGGTATAATGGCGGTGAAATATATGGTATAATGTAATGATATATAGAGCAAAAAACATGTACGCAAAATAAACGAAAAAAAACAACAAAACAAGCATGCATATATATTCGTGTTGCACTCTCCAGCGAATTCAGACCGCTTGACATCCACAAATCGAGCCACCATGTAAGTTGATTATTTTCCCTATAAAACAGGAACATGTTAGTGAGTCTACTCATTATTAAAATTATTAAAACGACGAGTGAGTTTTATGTAGCGCTGAACTTCTTTGAAAATGGTAGCATTAGATTCATATTCTTTTGACTCGTCTCCAAACAGTATAGTATCTATTGACAAGGGGTTGTGTTGACGGGTTGCTGTAAACATTTGCTGGCGTTGTTGGTTGAATGATGTGCATTTGAAAAAGTAGTGCTCGGCATTTTCAACGTCTTGTGTGCAGTGACATAATGGGGATTCTCGTAGATGATTTATAAATAGATCTGAATTTAAATTGCTACATTGATTTCTTATGCGGGCGTGATAAACTGATTGTGTTCTTTCATCTATCAGGTAGTATGCTGGAACAATTGCCGGTTTGAACAGCTGTTTTAGTTTGGCTTTAATTGTTGCTAAGGAGGGGGAATTCTTAATTTCGTCATCTAACTCGTTCCATAATGCTAATGAAGATGGTATAAAAGATTTAGAGTAGATTTCTGTTCGCCTGGCTAATGTAATAAAATTGTTCCTATTACGCAATTCATATGGATTATTTTCTCCGACGAGTTGTGGGAATAGCTCGTGTAGATAGGTTGGAAGTTTACCTGCCTTTTCTTTGAATATTAACACTAATTTTTGTATTTTTCTTCGGTCTGATAGCGACACCCATCCAATTTCTTGGACAAGTTTATTAATTGAAACTGAACGGGTTAGACCAATAACTGTTCTAGCTGCTTCATATTGCAGTTTGTCAAGGGAATCACGTTCATATTGGGTACAACTGGCCGCACCCGTTGCTACGCCTATGACTCCACACCAGCATGTGGACAGTTCGAGGGAAATACTTGCTGGAATGGAATACATGTGGAAAGCCAATGTGATGATGATGATCTGGCATTTATAGACAAATAAATAAACGAGTATGTAAAGTAAAGTTGATTGCGTATAAACATTAATCTATCGTGTATTACTTACATTGACAAAGGTATACCAAACGGGTAAGACTTGTAGATGTGTTGAACTATGACAGTTCGGCATAGTTCGCCATAGTGTACCGATTTAAACAGTTTAGTCAGATTTCATCAAATTTGGTATGTACGACTATGTTATACCTGCACATATTGATATGTACAAGCAAAAGGTATCACAAATAAATACACGTGTACCCCTATGTTTTATACATGTTTCTTCGTTGATATAACATGTACATTTTCACTAATTGATATAAGTGTGGCTTCTTATGGTTATATTTGACATTGCATTTGTCCTTAGCGCATGACCATGACCTTTTATCTGGATCAAATGTCTCAGAAAACAAATGACCATTCTTGCTGTAGTTGCTGCAATATATACAGCGTGATTAACTGTCAAAAGGGAGCATTTAATATAAAAATGTGTTCAGATTATGGTTTAATTCGCTTAATTTTTACAATGACCTTGACCTTAACACATGACCTTGACATCTGATAACCCCTTAATTGTCAGCAAATTAAAGGGTACCATACATTTAGTTGGAAAGAAGACATGAACTGTAGTTTTATGATGCTTACCACTAATGATATGTCAGTTTCACTATTAAAACTAATGAATTGGCGGCCATTTTGGATTTAAGCCGAATAATCGAATTTTCCATGAGTGGAATTTGGTGGATTTTTTTTCTGGTATAATAGCTGGCCACTGGACCCATTTCAGGTGAGAAAGCTTTGTTAACGTTTTTGTCCAACCTAAGTTGTTCATTGTCTGGACTATAATTCTCCTATCAGCGTAAATAAATACACCTGGAAAAATTTCAACCCATTCCAACAGTGCGGACCATAAATTGAAGGGGTTGCTGTCTGCACTGGATCGAAAGAAACTATAGGTTCACTCACACATACGCAAGACATCAGTAACACCGATGAAGGGAATACCTTTCAAAAACGCAAATTTCCAATTCATTTCACAATACCATGAACATACGGAGCCCCGCAGGGGACATGGATTATTTTATTAATTCGTTCCCACGAAATAACAATTCGTTCCCTAAATTTAACAATTCGTTCCCTCGAATGAACAATTCGTTCCCACGATATAACAATTCGTTCCCTCAATTTAACAATTCGTTCCCACGATATAACAATTCGTTCCCACGAACTAACAATTCGTTCTCGTGGGGACGAATTGTTATTTCGTGGGAACAAATTGTTAATTCGTGGGAACGAATTGTTAAATTGGGGGAACGAATTGTTATTTCGTGGGAACGAATGAATAAAACAAAGATAATTTTACGTCCCCTGCGGGGCTCCGTATAAACACAGGGCCGCATGTGCGAGCCATACAATGAAAATATGGATGATGACAAATAGGTATATGGAGTTTCAAGCCAATTCGACTTACGGTGACAGAGATAGAAGGTAGCCGAAAACTTTAATGCAACTCTGACAGACACACGGACAGACGATCAGACTAACGGACGGACAGGGTGACGATTACCACTAGGGTGGCGAACCTTTCCTCGGGGTACATAAAATCACAACCTCCAATGACCTAGTTTCAAGTATTTCTCACGAGCTCGAACACCATTTTCATGTGCAAGTTGTTTGTTTAACCCTTTCAACACTATAGACCGTCTATAGTGGTGTTTGCAAACGGTGTATAACCAGATGAGTCGGCTCCTGACTAGCCGTCTCATCAGGATCTGCACTTTTGCCAGTAATTTTCATATTTGTAGAATAAAAATAACACAATTTTTATAAATGGACGGGTCTGAAAATCATTTTGTAACAATTTCATTTTTTGGAAAATCAACATTCAAGTTCCATTCCAGTCACTTACAAAAAAAAGATGGTTAAAACATCATACAAATATTCATAAATACAGTGTCAAAATGCTTAGCATGTTTTTCAACCAAATTTGAATAACCGTTTATCAAGTTCTGTACGAAAACTGGTTTTGTGGCCCCAAAACATCCGGATTACTTTTCCGGACAACTCTTGTCTTATTTGACATATTAATATGTCGTTGTGACTGGATAAATGGGGCTTATGGATTGTGGGTGCACATGCTGATCTGGATATACACTAGTCACAAAGCCCATAAACCAAATGTATATGATGAGAGGATTAATGGCAGACACAAAGTCAAACGTTCCGCTATTTCACGGGTGAAAGTTGACCGGGTCCATCACATTAACTGGTCCATAAACCGCTAGGAAGCTCCGACCGAGCTGCATTTTCTAATGCGTCACCGCCATTTTGTAATTACACCTCGCAATCCGATTAGAAACAGGGCTCAACAGAACGATGATTAATAACGCAAACTCAGGTTGCAAATTTCCGCTCCCTTCAATCAAGCTCACTGAGAATATCTTTTAAAATGCTCATAAAGTATGCATTTATTGATATTACAGCGTAAACACATTGCCCGTGTTTGCTAATACTTCAACGACGAAACGCGGAGGCGCGTGATTTGATGTGGAGATAGATTTTTTTTTGTAACGAAGTTTCTAAGAAAATACAGCAAAATTAACATTGCCCTGGAAAATGAAAATTATGAAAATTATACATTTCACCACACCATTCATTCCTATCATATCCAGTGATTTACCGTCGTGATTCTGGTAGCATTTATTTCCTTGAAGGAAATATTTCCTCCTAGACGTTCGCGAGACGTAATTGACGTCACGTCATTTCCGGCGAAGAAACAATTCATACGCTAACGTCAATTTTGACAACATTATAAGCTGGTCTAAGAGCAAATTTCACATTTTTCGAAGAGCACAAAATATACACTTTATTCAACTACCATTTTGAAATATCAGATTTATTTCCCTTTTCATTTGTAAATCCGACAAAGAAACTCGTGCTCCGCTCTCGTTTCTTTATCGGATTTCCATACCTCTCGGGAAATAAATCCGGTATTTCAAAATGGTCGTTGAATAATTCCAGCACAAAAATATTTACACAATTCCCTAACATTTGATTGGTCCGTTGCAAGTCTCCGTCCAAAATTTATATCCCAGTAAATTCCATGCCGAACTACTTTCCATAACCGTCAGGCGCAGTTAAAATAATTCCTGATAAAACGGAAAATAAACACATTTTCTTGATGAATTTATTTCAAATGCAGGAATTATAAGGAATGAATGGCCTTTTTGTGGAATTTATCGGGATATAAACTTGGAAAAGTCGCGGGAATACTGGACGAGGCCTTCCGGCCTTCGTCCAGTATTCCCGCGACTTTTCCAAGTTTATACCCCGATAAATTCCACAAATAGGCCATTCATTCCTATAATAACTGTATATTGTTGGCCACATTATTGGCGGCCATCTTGGATTGCACAGCAACCTCGCAGTGTCCACTGCCGCCTGCAGTAAGCTTGCCAAAATTTGTCATTTTTTTTTCTTCTTCAATACCTGAATATTGTACTTGCAACCAATCAGCTTGATTGGCTGAGACTGAGCTGTGCTACAGCTCAGTCTCAGCCAATCAAATTGCTTGGTTACGAGTTGTGATTGACAGTAGATGTTGAGAAACGTTGGCATATGGGCAATAGTAACGCAGATGGTTGTATATGTCTGCAATATTGCACATAGTCCGCTGTCCAATATGACAACAAGTAATTCAAGCGCAAAAGTTTGATAAAGGACATGGAGGACGGGTGAATTGTGGGTGGTTTCTGGTGAGTGATCCACGAAGACAGTTGTGTCGACGTCGTTACATGAACATAAGCCAATGGGCTGTTGAGAAAATGACTCGAATGTAAAGAATCACAATTATTTAAGAGCATACCATTCCTATGTAATGCAAACGGAAACAGTATGTCAATGACATGGACGGGCATGTGGATGATTGTGATGAGTGATGCACAAATAGTGTCGTGTCGAAGCTTCATGAACATAGGCCAAGAGGTTGTTGAGAAAATGTCTGGAATGTAAAGGTTAACCAATATTTAGGAGCATAAAATTGCTAAGTAATTCAAGCGGAAAAAGTAGGTCAAAGGCATGGATGGGAGGGTGAATTGTGCGTGGGTTGTGGTGAGTGATTCAAGAATTAAGTTTCATAAACATATGCCAAGGAGTTGTTGAGTAAATGACTTGAAATGTAAAGGTTAACCAATAAGAGCATGACATGGCTAAGTAATTCAAGCGGAAAAGGTAGGTCAAGGACATGGATGTGTGGGAGGATTGTGGGTGGGTTGTGGTGAGTGATGCAAGATTGCAAGATGTATCCAAGTGTCATGAACATAGGCCAAGGGGTTTTGTGTAAATGACTTCAAAAGGTTAACCAAGATTTAAGAGTATAAAAGTAATTCGCTCTCAGTTTTCTTTGAAAACAAACGAACTAAAATGACGTACAAACACAACATAGTTAGAGGGTGCCGTCATGACAGGGGCCATCTCTTCTCGTGATATCACCGTCTCGATAGAATACGGAACGCAGAAATAAGTATAATTGTGTACGGATAAAGTGGTTACATATAAACGGATTCATTAAATAGGTTAGAGATTGTATTAACTCCTTGAAGAAAGATATATTCATTTTATGTTGTAGAGTATTTAGGTGCAGACTCATTACAGATGTATTAACTGTACACGTCAATGCGTCTCAGTGTAATTGTATATTTGAATCGTATTTCTGAACATAATTGTGCATATAAGTCGCCAGTAAACCATTGGGTATTGGTAAGAAACATGTTTATAATCCTGAAAAAATGGAGGCATATAGTGTTTGGACTGGGTGTCCGTGTGTCTGTGAGTCCATCCGTTCGTGTGCCCCGCCCCGCACATTAAGACGTTCAACGGAGTTTCCCAATTCTGTTATAACTTCAATATCCCTCGAAGGATTCCTTAACTATTTCCACACATCATATGTGTGGCCAAGTGCTACACATCCATGCTACCCTTAATATGACATTGACCGTTTGACATTCGCCTGTTGACCTTCACAACTTTGAACATTTTCACACATTAACAAATTCGCCGGAGTTTCTCAATTGTGTTATAAATTCCATATCCCTTGATAGATGACCACAATATTTCAATACATCATACTTGTGGGAAAATGCCATTGACCTTTTGACCTTCACAACTTTGAACCTTTCACACATTAAGTACCCGTGGGGCCCCCGATAAGCCAATGACTCATGCATAATTGCTTCGTAAATGTGATGGGATATATGCATAACATACATGTGAACATTTCTTTCTTACTATATCCCACACAGTGCAGGAAGTTGCCATGTCGACCATCTTAGTGTGTACAAGCTATCGGCCAATTTTACCTCTTACTGCGTTTGACACATACCACTAATACTATGACAAACACATGAATCAAATTTGGTGCAACATGATGGGGATACATCAGACAACAGCGTGCTATGCCTTGTTTTCATCAAATTTATATGCAAAATACACTATATGAAGGGTTTGTTGACCCTTTATTAAAATGTTTGAGTATTCAGTAAAGACTGTGCAACAGTAAGAACAATACACAGTGCTGTAGATATATTCCTGTATTACCATACATACTGTATCGATTCCAGTGACTTGCAAGCAGTGTTCTGAATGTATTGTTACTACTGTCTACGTGCCTGCTATGCGAGTAAATACGGTTTTTACCTGTGTCAGATGTACTTCTAATAATATACAGTGCATCAGTCGAAAAGCTCAGATATCTAGCGTGTTGTGTAGTCTGCTGAAATAATATTTATAGGACGTTGTCGTTCTTTATATCCGGGACGTATTTCACCAAATTTTATAAGATTTACTGCCATATTACTACTGGCTGTACGTGTCAAACGCTCCAAGTGGTGAAACTGTCTGATAGCATGTACAAACTAAAATGGCAACTCAATGCTCTGTATAATATAATGTAAGAAGAACAGGGTCTGATATACTTCATATAGATATTCAGTCACATATATAATTCTACTAAATTTGAAACAAAATGTCATATTCTATATAGTCAGTCCTTAATAAGTTTGCCGGAGTTTCTCAATTCTGTCATATCTTCTATATCCCTTGACGGATCACTATGATATTTCAATACATTATACTTGTGCACAAATACCACACATCCATGCTGTCCTTAATATGACCTTGACCTTTTGACCTTCACAACTTTGAACTTTTTCTCACAATAAATTGTATTATTAACTTTGCCACAGTTTCTTCACCGGGAGCATTCGTGTGCCGACAGGCCACATTTTCTTGTTCACAATGTTTCCTCACTGGTACATGTAAATGCGAAAATGAGTTATCTCCCCCTGCTTATCACAGTTTCTGATAACATGTATTCAGTACTTCAAAATAACGCATGTATTGCAAATTTGATCAAGTAAAATGGTGCGATTGATTTATATGGCATCTACTGTACATGCATAGAAAAAACACATATTGCATATCTGGTAGTACATCATTTGAGAAATAGGTTAACTAGAGATTACAATATCAAGAAAGATGTATTCATTTTATCCCGTCAACACAGTGCGTATGTGCCGTGAAACACGGTGCCGTGAAACATTTTTGATATCCAGTCAATACTATTTTTGAATTGTACAGCCATTTGTAGGTGTTGACGGGATAAATAGAATAGTAGGTTAGTGCCGTGAATGGGAAAAAATATCTGGCGCGGCACGGAAACGGGATGTGCTCGGCAGAGCCTCGCCCATCCCGTTTCCTGAGCCTTGCCAGATATGTTTTCCCATTCACGGCACTAACCTACTATTCTCTATTTATGTACATGTAGTAGATTATTTATACAGTCATTACAGCTTTATTAACTTTAAAGGCACCGTCTCAGATGATGTCTTCCATATGCAATATATGGTTTTCCGCTTTATGAACTGAGAATGGCATTTATCAAACGAATGCATATCTTTATTTGCTTAAATTGTAAGACGTCTGTGTTGTATTCATTTATGCGCCATTGGAAACCGATAAACAGATAGTTGTATGATTTGATAATATAGTTCCGCTGGAAGGACCAGTACGGATAACGTGTTAAACATTACCACTGTATGCCACATTTAAAAAAAATATACCATAATTATGATACACACGTTTTTACATTAGTAACCATCAACATGTTACGGAAGCCCATTAGGGCCATTTCACTTTTTTTTTATTTCCATTTATTCAAGTTGTTTTCTTGAATTTTCAAGTTCTTTTCTTGAAAAATTCAAGAAAAGAACTTGGAAATTCAAGAAAACATCTTGAATGTTCAAGTTCTTTTCTTGAATTTTCAAGATATTTTCTTGAATTTTCAAGAAAATATCTTGAAATTTCAAGAAAAGAACTTGAAAATTCAAGAAAACATCTTGAATGTTCAAGTTCTTTTCTTGAATTTTCAAGATCGTTTCTTGAAAATTCAAGAAAAGATCTTGAACATTCAAGAAAATAACTTGAAAATTCAAGAAAATCAAGAAAAGATCTCGAAAATTCAAGAAAGTATCTTGAAAATTCAAGAAAAGATCTCGAAAATTCAAGAAAAGATAAAAAAAAAAGTGAAGTGGCCCTAATGGGCTTCCGTAACATGTATCTCAGATTCAGTGCATTGAACCGTTTCAACCGTACACACTGTAAAGCCAACATTTTGCAAACACTGTAGCTCCAGATGTGCCGGCTCATATAGAGCCAGATCACCAATATCTTTGTTTTTTAGTATTTTTCAGACTGTTAGAAAAAAAATATTCCTCATATGATTTACCCTTTCAACACCATATACCTCTATAGTGGTATTGGCAAACAGTGTAGATCCAGATGAGTCGGCTCGTGACGAGCCGTCTCATCAGGATCTGCACTTTTGCAAGTATTTTTCATATTTATTAGAGCAGGAACACCCCTTTTCATAAATGTACTAGTCTGAAAAACATTTTGTGACGATTGCATTGGTTGCACAATTAACATATCAAAATGTATTCCAGTTATTCGGTCCTGAAAACAATGCCGATAATTACGCTTCATGAATTCATATAATGCACGCACGTGCATTGTTGAAGTTGAGAACTTTATTGAGATCTTGGCTCATAATTAAACACCAAGAGACATCTTAAAGCAGTAATATTAGAACTCAGGCTATGATAATCAACACAATAATAAATAGACTGCAATCCAATCTATTATTGACAAGCCATCAACAACACCTGCGACGGTAAGGTTTCATAAAGTTCTGTTGTCATGGTAACATATCTTGTAAGGTATCTACTACATGTATAACGTTGCATACATGTGTCCCAGTGTATAACTATACGGAGAAACCAGTGTGAAGTCTCATCGGGCAGTAGTGCACAATTCGTTAATAAATATTTCTCGTAAATTTCAAAATGGCCGCCATATTTCTTTTTCCTTGTAAACTACTTTATCCCGTCAACACAGTGCGTATGTTCCGGAAACACGGTGCCGTGAAACATGTTTGATATCATGTAAATACGACTTACTCACTGCGTATGAATATGTGCGGTTGTCATACTATTCGATTCTCCGATTTTGAGGATGCGGCTGTGGTTATTTTTTGCATTTTAAAGCTATGTGTAGTGTCGATGGGATAAATAGAATAGTAGGTTAGTGCCGTGAATGGGAAAAATATCTCGCTCGGCACGGAAACGGGAGCCCATCCCGTTTCCGTGCCGCGCCAGATATTTGTTCCCATTCACGGCACGAACCTACTATTCTCTATATCATGGATTTGTTGTGTTTATGATACGATTTATACAATGTACATGTTATTTTATGCTGTTGCATAGTCTCGTTTCAATGATATCGTTAAATAATATAATATGAATAAATATAATAATACATTATCACGTATGTATCATCCTCTAGTTATGAAAATATAGTTTACGGGGTTTACTATTTGAAACGGGAGAAACTGGACTTATTGGATTTGTGACCGCTACTGTAGCCTATTTCACCAACATTGTAAAGTATAATTTTCTAGTAAAGTATACTTTGAGGGAGAAATTTTCAATTTTAGGACAAATTTATTAATTTTTATTATACTGAATTTATAACATTATCACAGCCATTTTGGCTGTGATAATCTAATACACTCAGTATAATAATTGTGCATGCTTTTAATCATCAAAAATATGCAGTCGTTAGTTCTATACGAAATAATGCATTTCATTAAAAATAAATGATTACTCCCTGAAAGTATACGTTGCTAGAAAAGTATACTTTGCAATGTTGGTGAAATAGGCTACTGATCAAATCACATACTTCAGTTGCTGATAAGAAGCATGCCGGTTGTTTCATTGATGGAATGTCAATGCGGATGCACATGCTGATCTGGATCAATACTGGTCTCAAAATCCATAAGCACTATTTCGCGTCAGTCACATTTGAGAAGTATCGGCAACCGACACATACGTATATCTCGCTAACGAACAAATGCTGTGATTTTTCATTAGATAGGAAAGTAATATAGTCAGGATTTGTTTCTCCTAGTTCTACAAACGAACGATTGTCTATCGTTTACATATAATTATTGTTTGGACATCGCTTTTGTTTTTATAATTAGAAAACGTTTTTTCATTGGTTTAAACATGTCATGTTTGGACCAACGAAAACAGTTTAGTTTCCAATTAACAACAACGAAAACAAAATTTCAAAATGGTACGTTGAAATAGTTTAAATTAAACTAAAATGTCGTTTTCAAGTACGAAATAAACTAATGATAATCGTTTATATGCATATCGTGGTAAAAACGATCGTTTTCACTGCGTTTTCCATTCGTGTTCGTTTGCTTAGTTCGGGAAGTTTCAACAAATATTCGCTGTAGTTCTTCGTTACTGACAAAATGCACGGTATTAAGAGCGTAAACCTGTATTCTACATTCTACTCCGGAACTTCACTGACATGTTTACATATTCTAAAATCGATATTTTCAAAACCATAATGCACTATGCTTTAAACAATATAATATTAAGTAACATATTACAGTTAGATACAATTGCATGCCAATATGTCATAATGCGTTGTACACGGCTTCGTTTCCGAGAGCTCTAACACGAATGAATATTCCATTCCAGGCGCGAATCCAGACGGGTGGCAATCTGGCGCAAGCCCTCTCTTAAATGTGCCGAGTTTATATTTTAACCTATTTTTTTATGTGAAAAGATCTGATTATTTCTTTTTATGTCTCAAGCAAACTACTCGCAGAGACGGTGCTAACATCATCATTTTTTAATGAGAAATGAGAAAAAAAAATAAAATATTATAGTAAAGTTGACGGTCATGTGGGTCTCATTTACAAGCGTGAATACACGCCCCCTCTAGACCGAAAGCCTGGATCCACCCCTGCATTCCATAATAACAAAAAACCGCATACATATGACGTAATAATTAAACATGGAAAGCGATCGCAACCAGCATTTACAAATGAGAATCCACGCCCCCTCTAGACATAAAGCCTGGATCTGCCCCTGCATTCCACAATGATCACAACACAAAAACAGTACCGCCCATATGATGTAATAATAAAACATGGAAAGCCATTACAACCAGCATTAACATGCCATTGATTACCTTCACAGGGCCATATATCCTGATAAGAGCGTTTTAGATGTATTTCACCGAAATTGGAGTACATAATTACATTGAGTTAATGGAAACTGTTCGGCATGCCACCGTTATATAAGAGAACGATTGCTTTTAATGTAATTTATAGCCATTCTGTCCCAACAACATCCTAATGTGACGGGAGATACGGGGCGCATTGTCACATCGCCCCAACGTTCTCTTTCTGTACGTGTTTGGGCACTGTATATAGAGGGTATTACATGACTGAGGAGCTAATATAGTATTAATACAATGAGTTCATAAGAGATGATTGCCTATGCCATAGCATAGCTTTGACTAAACGTCGTACGACTATAATGTTCGTAAGTGCAAATTTAGGATCGTTTGGAAATTTCAATTGATGGATTTACATTTATTGAGCATAGGCTGCATATGCAGCCTATGCTCAATAAATGTAAATCCAATAATTATTTTCAAGAACAAATTGTTAATGTGAAATTTACAGACTAACATAATTTTGCACTTACGAACATTTTAGTCGTACGAAGTTTAGTGAAACGGCCCTCAGAACTGGAAATGACACATAAATGACCAACTACTAGAAAATGTGGTCTGTCGACGCACTTACATGTATGGCCCCTATATCTGATTTGAGAAACTCTTACAAACACTTACAAACAATAAATGGACGGACAGACAGGGCAAAATCTATAGGACACCACCTAACCTCGGCGGGGCCATAATAATCAGGATCTACAGTCTTTGTAACAACATGTAGCAATTTTCATATGTTTACAGGAATTAAAAAAACACATTCACACCATATAATAACAAGGACAGTATTCAAGCAACTAAAATTTAACCAAATATAATGTTTTCAATTATTATTTTTACAGAAATTAGACTTTGACTATGGCGGCCATATCGAATCACCTAGCCATGTCACCAGTTTGGATAATGTGAGCATACGTACGAGTCAGAAGTTCGCGTATGTTGCTGGAACATCAGTCTGACAATGTCACATGTATCCCCATTTGTTTACACGCAAGAAAGCAGAACAAATAATCTCAAATACAATGCGATGCTGAAACTCATTTGGAACATCGGTTAAAATGCACCACACGAAATACCGGACCACATGTACATGTGAGAGGCTATCGCCCATCCAGGCTTTATTTATCGTAGTGCATATATATAATATACAGATTTGTATATCACTTATTTGTAGATACATGTATTCACTATTCGCAAACACTGTAGATTCAGACAAGCCATCTCATCAGGATCTGACATATGTGTAAAATTCTCACTGTAGATTCAGACGAGCCGTCTCATCAGGATGTGACATATGTGTTAAAAACAAAACAAACAACATATCTGTTTATACTATGAACTTGTCAAACATTTTGAAAATACCAGTCAATGTTTATAGGTTATTTGATTTGTATGTGGATATATGCACGAGTTCTGCAATATCGTTGCGCGGCGGAACGAGTGGCATATATCCACATACAAATCAAATAACCTTTTTATTATATACGTACACCATTCGCGATTTATAAATATGCGCTTAAAAAAATATACAAAATGTAAATAAAATTAACAAATTAGTGGCGATTTAGAAGGAACTATTTTGCAAGGTGAAGCATAGTTCCGGCACTGACCAATTAACTCACGAGACGTCAATATGGAAAATATTGACGTCCTGCGTTGCATTGTGTTTCAATGGGAAACGAAAGTACGTATATAATAAAAGTTATATTTGGACGTGCAAATGAGTAGTCTCATGATGTTCTACAGTGTTCGTCATTCAGTCAAAGAAGTAATCCATACGTCTACATACTAATATTTCTGCACTTCCTCGTAGTTTCATGATGACCTACACTATTCGTTAATCATTCCACGAAGCAAGCTATATGTACCTGTGACTGGAGAAATATGGCTTATGTGATTTATGACGAGTGCAGCTCCTGTAGCCTATTTCATCAACATTGCAAAGTATACTTATCTAGCAAAGTATACTTTGAGGAAGAATTTTTTTACAGGATAACTTTTTATTATACTGAATTTATTACATTATCACAGCCATTTTGGCTGTGATAATGTAATAAATTCAGTATACTAATTCTGCATACTTTTAATCATCACATATATGCAGTCGTTAGTTCTATATGACATTATGCATTTCGGGAAAAATAAATGATTACTCCCTCAAAGTATACTTTGCTAGATAAGTATACTTTGCAATGTTGATGAAATCGGCTACTGGTCAAACAGCTCACTCACATAGCCTGATGCATGGAACAATATGTACAGCTTGTTAGAAGCTTGCCGGGTGTTTCATTGATGGAACGGAGACCAGTGCAGATCTATACTTGAATCAAAACCCACAAGCCCCATTTCGAAAGTCATAGTCACATATGAATCCACATACGAACATTTAAACTTTGTATGTATAGTAGGTAGACGCAAATACTGATCCTACTGATCGTAAAACCTCGCAACTGTTCTATCGAAGGTACCTTTTGCCCGTTAGCGGCATATTTGTAGACGAATTTCGTTTATCAAATTACTGAGTTAAAATACATAATTAACACAATTCCCCTGACGAATTTCTGTAAAACTTGCTTCCCGTGTCGTTATCTTTGACAGCATTATCAATAGCGTGTTTTGTGTGTGTGACAGGAATCAGCCTCTTCTGGTGTTTGTAATAGGCAATGACTAAATGAGTATTTGTTTCCTATTTTTGATTTCGTCAACTATCGAAAGCTTGCGATTTCCTCTCAGCATTAATGTCGTTGGTGATGTACTCCGCGCCAGCGTATACAATGTGTCATGTCGAAATAGGCCCAGGATTCCTGACGAATTCACATTCAGCTACACGCTGAAGGTACTGGGTTTCTAGACGAAACACACCTTTATGCGATAGCTCTAAATAGAACACGATGGCATTTCTTAAGGAAACCGATTCATTGTTCGACGTGAAACATTTTACGCCGGTGCTGAGCGCAGCACCAGTGAATGTGGAGTGAGGGTGTCGTGGGCGGGGCGAACGGGGTGGTGGGATTGGCCGAATAAATACTACTTAAATTTATATGGGTGGTTTATGTATGTATGCAGACATTTATAAAAACGGGTGTCAGGTGTGAACAGAATTGTCGTAAATAATGGGTTATTGGGTGTTCTATTGACAAAGCAAGATTTGGTTTTGTGGGTTATGCCGATATACACAGGTGAAGCTATGATGGGGTGGGGAAAAACGTTAATTTCACCGCGTCTGCCCCCCCCCCACCCTTTTGTTACTTGTGAATGTGGTCATTGCGACCAATGTAGATCCAGACCATCCTGTGCATCCGCACATCTCCCGTCACAGCCACAATTCGGGGGATATAATAATATAAGTGGTATTACAGCTTGCCTTCCCGAATGAGAAGACTTGTTTTGTCACGTTATGCTGTTCACAAATTCACTTATTAATCTCTTCCTCGCTGAGAAAATGGAGTGGGTGGAGGATGCGTAGCAATGGACAGACATGTATACGAGCAACTATATATTTTTATAGTCAGTAAAATATATCACCAGAGGTTTACAACCAAACGATTCAACAGCATAGTGTACTAATATTGTACTAATATTATATTTTCGCAAACATGCCCATATTGTCATCACAGATTTTCACGTCATTAAGAATTAGACGCATGTTTGTTTTCGGAGACGGGAATTAGACTGTTAGAATTTCAGAATGAGTGCGTTGTCAAACAATTATAGTACATGTAATTAACGTATCCTAGAAATATGGAAATCCCATGAAAATGTCAATAATATTCGAATACTGTTTGCTAATTAGCTACAACAGTTTCGGAAAAAACATCAACAATGGAATATTAAATGGAATATTTTGCGTGAATGCTACATTGAACTGTGCCATAGTCGATCATCAATTACGTGTTGTTAACAGGAATGGCAGAAACAGTACCACTCGTCCGCGGGGACGTCTGATGGAAACGGGGGAAAAGCCACGATAGCGGTATTGTACATTCTATGTCTTAACATACGTATGTCAATGGCTCATATATGTCAGTATTAGAAAGTACCAATGTTTTTTTTTATTATTTTAAAATTAAAGTATATGTTGTGACCACTCATTTGAACCGTCTCGCCGAGACGGTTCAAATGTGTTGTCACAACATATACTTTCTTATATAAATAAAGAAATAGTGAATGGTTAGAAAATACGTTTTGTTTACAGCAATGGCAGGAACAGTACCGCTGGTCCGTGGGGACGTATGATGGAAACGGGGAGAAAAGCCACGATAGCGGTATTGTACATTCTATGTCTTAATATTACGCGTGTCAATGGCTCATATGCATCAATATTAGAAATTACCAAAGTTGTTTTTATTATTTCAAAATTAAAGTATATGTTGTCACCACTCATTTGAACCGTCTCGCCGAAATAAATGTTTAGAAATTGCGTTTTGTTAACAGCAATGGCATGAACAGTTTCGCTGTTCCGTGGGGACTTTTGATGGAAATGGAAAAAAAACACCATAGTGGTATATACTGTACATTCTATGTCTTGAACCGTACCTTTTACACACCCACTTTTTTGGATAACAAAAACAATGGGTATTTTTGTCACAGGTGTCTGTCCATCTGTCCGTCACGTTTTGTTTTAAGAATACAACGTTTAAACAGTAAGAGCAGGACATTGGATATGTGGCATGTGGATTCCTAAGGATATGTTATGCAGATGCGCAAATGTCTCCATTATCTCCCCTTTTGTACTTAGAATTTCTCAATTTGGCATTGTAAGAAGTAAAACTTTAAACCATAATAACTGGAGACTTCGTATTCGGTATGTGGCTTCCTTATAATGTGTAGATGCGCAAAGTGATAGTTGACATTTGATTCCCAGCTCATGGATCATTTCCCCATCGCGGAAGGTGAAATGTGGAAAAGTGGGTATATTGCGATGGCGCGCCATCAACTGTTTTTGTTCTTATTTCTCAATTAAAGTATATGTTGTCACCACTCATTTTAACCGTCTCGCCGAGACGGTTAAATTGAGTGGTGACAACATATACTTTCGTGGAGAAATAAAGAAAACAGAAAACAAAAATGTTTGGAAATGTTGCGTTATAAACAACATTGGCATTAGCGGCATGGCGACTCTTCTGGGATTCCTGATGGAGACGGGAGCCTGGCGTCACGAGCTGAATTTTACATTTGATCAGAAGTAATTTAATATCCGTCCAAAGTTTTCATCTTGGTAAAATTGCATTGTAAATCTAATTCCAATTATCTGACATTTCTGAAGTCAATAATTGGACGAATGTATGGCGGCAATCTCTAGGTAAATGCAATGTGTATTGTACATGCATGTGTAACTAGCTTCCATAGTTATATAACTATCAACAAAGGTGTCATTTGTAAGCTTTTAATATACTATTATGTTTTCAAATGCACAATACTGTATGTATATTTAAGGAAATCATATCTTGGTTATTGATTGATGGGCCATTTATATATGTTCATGTTTCGATGTCCGTCAATCGGACTAACTTTTTCAACAACTAGTAAATACAGTCAAAAGAGATTAAAACAATCAGTAGCCGATTTCACCAACATTGCAAAGTATACTTTTCTAGCAAAGTATACTTTGAGGGAGTAATCATTTATTTTTCCTGAAATGCATTATTTCATATAGAACTAACAACTGCATATACTTGATGATTAAAAGTATGCATATTATTATACTGAATTTATTACATTATCACAGCCAAATTGGCTGTGATAATATAATAAATTAAGTATACTAAAAATTAATACATTTATGTTGAAATTGAAAATTTCTCCCTCAAAGTATACTTTGCAAGAAAAGTATACTTTGCAATGTTGGTGAAATAGGCTACTGGTGAAGCAAACTAGATGGCCACGGCCCGAGTGTCGTGTCCGCCAAGGCTTTGATAGTATACTAAAAACTTTAACCAAAATCTTTACCAAATACTTTAAGCAAAATCTTTATCACGAACGCACGTACGGACGGACGGACGGACGGACCAAAGGAGGGACGGACGGAGAGTACGGATGTACGCCAATGTGCCGACTATATCGCGCTGTCTGCAAGCGGGCGCGACAAAAATCGGTGTCGGCAGCCAAATCTTAGGAACTGGTTGCCCGCAGTAAACAATTGTAGCGTCTTATATTATAGAGTATTGCGCAGATATATAACTATGTTTATAACGTTCTGAGCTCAGCCTCAACCAAGCAATCTTCCTGAAAGCAAACGTGAGTGATTTATTGATTTATTATTTGATAGATTGATTGATTGATTGCTGGGTGGATTGATCGATGGATCGATTGATGGATGGATCGATATGTTGATTGATTGATTTATTGCTTAATTGCTATATTGAGCGATTGATTGATTGATTGGCCGTTTAGCAACTGGGATATATACATTTTGTACTCGAAATAAGGTAGTGTGATCGGTCGAGTCTAAGCTCAGCTCAGTCTGGCCCGAACAAACTGCATGATATCGAGCATAAGAACGGTGTGCATGCTCACATATTGTATATATACACAGGACATAATCTCGCAAATAGTCGTTTTGTTTCAGCAATAATTTTTGGAACGGATCGCAGACCTCGTCATTCCGATATCCCCAAGGATGTTAAACTTGACGAGACAGCAAATGTTATTTCTGCCAAAAAACTTGCGCACATAATTGATACACACCATGCGATTTTGTACCTTCGGACATCTGCGTAATTTCATGAAATATGTTTACAAAATTTACAATATTTTCCATAAATGGCGGTAAAAGTTGACACAATGTTCAGTGTACATGTGGAATATAATTCCGCATATACTCTGAAAACATTTGTCAACTTTTGACTTTATTTATGAAAACTATTGTAAATTTTGTAAACGTATTTAATGAAATTAAGCAGATATCCATCCAAAGTTTTCATCTTGATAAAATTGAATTGTCAATCTAATTCCCATTATCTGACATTTCTCAAGTCAATAATTGGACGAATGTATGGTAGCTATATCTAGGTAAATGCAATGTGTATTGTACATGCAGGTCCGCGCAGTCTGATCAGAGTCGCCATTGTTCGCCGTTCTCTCAGTGAAATAACTTCTAACATATAGTATTAATGATTATATTGTGTGTTTATGCTAATAGGCGACGCATGTGGACGGGTTGCAAAGGCTCGAATACCCGTTTAAACAGTTACAGTCAAATGTATGAAGCCAGTCCGGGAACAAATAACAAAAACCGAAACAGTTCTCCATACCAGTCACAAATCAGAGGCTGAACTCGCCACAATCCCGTAAACCCCGTTTGTTCAGTTACACCTCAGTTATAAAACATTTGTTCAGGCACGCATCAAGACCATGACTGGAAACACATGCCTGAAATCCCATTTTCCCAGGACATTATAATACGTAGGTCGCCACAAAGACTGTAAACCAACATTTCTCCACACTAAGACACATATGTGCCTGTGACTGGAGAAATGGGGCCTACGGGATTTGTAACCAGTGTATCTCCTGATCTAATAATATACCCATATAGCCTGATAGCGATCGATGTTGCTTGTTAGAAACATGCCGGGTGTTTCTTTTGTGGAATGGCGAACAGTGCAGATCCTGATCAGCCTGTGCGGATGCACAGGCTGATCTGGATCTATACTGGTCGCAAAAATATCCATAAGTCCCATTAGTCCAGTCACAGACACATATGAATTATGAGATCTTTAGGGACTGGAAAATTGAAACGTGCCAGCCAAGGCTGTGGCAGACATACGCCAGAATCAGTTTACACATATTCCGTGGGGATGTGTGCAGACCATAGAAGCAAATTATGACCCCCGCCTGAAAAATGGTCATTGCGTTTTGAAATAAACGTAGATGGTGAAAATAATCACACAATAAAGTGTTGCCTACATGTATATGTAGCTGTGACTGGAGAAATGTGGATATTGTGTTGTGCGACCAGTGTAAATCCAGATCCACACTGTCTGATCAGGATCTGCACTGCTCGCCATTCCATCAATGAAACACCCGTCATACTTCTAACAAGCAAACTAGATCGTTGTAAAAGGGCCACAAAGGGCCACAATAAGGAAAGGGCACCAGGAGCCCTGGCTTGTATTGGTTCTACCCAGGAACACAGCAAATTTTGCGGAGCAATCCGCGGGTAATCCCTGCCGCCGTGTCGGGAAACCCTTAAATTCGATAAACAACAACAACAACATCGTTGTCAGGCTACACGAGTGTGTTATTGGACAGGGATACACTGATCACAAATCCCTTAAAACCCATATATAAAGTCACAGCCATGTGCTAGTATGTACACTTCATTGACCAAATGGCAACAACCAGGGAAGAGCCGAGTCAGAATGCACAAATACGCAGGCATGTCAGGGACTCGTCTGGTCGCAGACATCGTAATACAATTTTCTCGGTACGCAACAATAGTGATACAGTTAATAATTACAGTCGTTGTTATACTGTACATAAATTTTATCCAGTCAACACAGTGCGTATGTGCCGTGAAACACGATGCCGTGAAACATTTTTGATATCCAGTCAATACTATTTTTGCATTTTACAGCCATTTGTAGGTGTTGACGGGATAAATAGAATAGTAGGTTAGTGCCGTGAATGGGAAAAAATATCTGGCGCGGCACGGAAACGGGATGTGCTCGGCAGAGCCTCGCCCATCCCGTTTCCTGAGCCTTGTCAGCTATTTTTTCCCATTCATTGCACTAACCTACTATTATCTATCTATTTTCCTTATTTCTGAACCAAAGTATATGTTGTGACCACTCATTTGAACCGTCTCGGTGAGACTGTTCAAATGGTGGTCACTACATATACTTCTGATGAGAAATAAAGAAATTATTCAGCCTTGCCAGATATTTTTTCCCATTCACGGCACTAACCTACTATTCTCTATATCTAACGTCACAACCTGAAACAGATTCCAATTGAGTTGTGTTGAGAGATATATTGACAGTATGGTTGTTCAGAAGGATTATCAATTTCAGGGAAGTCCGACTTTCATATATAAAGATATAGAGAATACCAGGCTAGTGTCTTTTGATATCAAGTTTATCAAGTTTATCAGGCAAGGCTAGGAAACGCGTAGGAATTCCGAGGCTTGCCGAAGAATTCCTACCATTTCCGAGCCGAGCCTGATAAACTTGATATCAAAATACACTAGCCTGGTATTCTATTTATCAGGTAACGTTTTATGCTCGAAAATGACCACATATGACGTCGTATTATATGGACAGAACGCGGACTTGTTTACGTTACGTCATTACACTGACGTCATTCGGTAACGTCACGTGACGTCATCCGACCAATGGAACGTTAGTTTTCACTTCGTTGTAACCCGGATGTTATCAGTCAGTACGTATTCGGTCAATACAGGGCAGGTTACCTGATAAATACCATACATGGACATTTGTATTGTTGATATACATTTGTATTCCAAAGTAATTTAACATTGACAGTTTGGTATAGCTGCATATTGTAAAGAATGGCTAAGTTTAAATATGAAGTCATATTAATAGTGACATGGGAAAGACAGACGGACGAGCAGACAGGCATGTAGCCAGGCGCCCAAATGTACAGACGAAAGGAGGGATAGACACATTCATTAACACACATTCATTAACACACACAAGGACAGACGTCAGTGTGCTCACTATTTGAAGGTTTCAGCTACATGTAGTTTGGCTCGAGATAATTGGCTGCTAACCAGTAGCCGATTTCATCAAAATTGCAAAGCATACTTATCTAGCAATTATTTATTTTTCCGAAATGCTTTATTTCATGTAGAAGTACCGACTACATATATTTGATGATTTAAAATATGCAGAATTATTATACTGAATATATTACATTATCACGGCCAAAATGGCTGTGATAATGTAATAAATTCAGTATAATAAACATTAATAAACTCATCCTTAAATTGAAAATTTCTCCATCACAGTATACTTTGCTAGATACGTATACTTTGCTAGATACGTACTTTGCTAGATACGTATACTTTGCTAGATACGTATACTTTACAATGTTGGTAAAATAAGCTGCTGGTCATGGTCAATTTCCTCTGCCAGAGTATTATTGCGAGAACATGGCAGAAACTGCATGCAGTGTAGCCCACCACGACATCATGGCGCTTTTTTAACCTATGAACCTTTGTGAAGCTGCTAACGAAAATTTAGATCAACATTAGGCTACAGGAGCGTCAACGCCTGCACAAGTCAAGCGATAAATAAGCCACTTTTGTCGTGGCCGTCCATATGTGTCCTGTTATTATCGTTGCTACCGTTCATGCTAACGATTGTGGGCGTCTTATCTGCATTATTGGCTGTATTATGAGTAATAACGTGGTGCCGTCGTAACCATGTTCCCACAGTTGACGGCGGTGTGTTTACAGCCAACAAATACCATAATCGACATTCCCAGCCCGTGTGCCGTGTGAAATTACTATGTAATTGCTTTCAGACATCAGTATTATTATTTCAGATATACACAACAACGAAGTAGTATATTCCATAATTTACAAAAAAAAACAACATAATTTAACAAACCTTCCTCTACAACATTTGCATACACAGTTACACAGCATCATCATTTTATATGGTAACCACCACCCTACTCTCAGTGACCATTTCCACAAGACACACATTCGCCCGCGCCATCTGTACATATACCCTAATATGTGTCTGTGACTGGAGAAATGGGGCTTATGGGATTTGTGGCCGGTGTAACTCCTGTAGCCGATTTAATCAACATTGCAAAGTATACTTTACTAGCAAAGTATACTTTGAGGGAGTAATCATTTATTTTTCCTGAAATGCATTATTTCATATAGAACTAACAAATGCATATATTTCATGATTAAAAGTATGCAGAATTATTATACTGAATTTATTACATTATCACAGCCAAATTGGCTGTGATAATGTAATAAATTCAGTATAATAAAAATTAATAAATTTATCATAAAATTTAAAATTTCTCCCTCAAAGTATACTTTGCTACTAAAGTATACTTTGCAATGTTGATGAAATAGGCTACTGCTCAAATAACCCTTTAGCCTGATAACGATCTCCATTGCTTGTTAAGAGTTTAACGGGTGTTTCATTGATGGAATGGCGAACAGTATAGATCCAGGTCAGACTGTGCGGATGCACAGGCTGGCTGGATCTATACTGGTTGCAAAACTCATAAGATCTTTATCTACAGTCACAGCCACATATATACACCTCACTAATTCGAAACGAATACAGTTCCTGACCCGTTTGCACACACTCGATATCTCTAATATTCAAACATGAACATAAATCATTGAGAGAGAACTCTTGAAAAGTTGATTATCGGGCGTTGAATCACTTTACCATCAATGTTACACATCCATTACCGGGCATATAACGAAGCACTGCTCACACTAACCTTCATACCAAATATGTTTGCGGAAATGTGTACATGTATTATAAGGCAGACATGCCTGTGCAGTAAACCCGTTCGAAGCCGCTCAAAATCTGATACTAGCAGGACCTCCCAGTCTATCTGTAGCCTATTTCATCACCATTGCAAAGTATAATTATCTAGCAAAGTATACTTCGAGGGAGAAGTTTTCAATTTAAGGATAAATTTATTAATTTTTATTATACTGAATTTATTACATTATCACAGCCATTATGGCTGTGATAATGTAATAAAGTCAGTATAATAATTCTGCATACCTTGAATTATTAAATATATGATGAAGTGGTTGGTTCTGTATGAAATAATGCATTTTGGCAAACATAAATGATTACTCCCTGAAATGATACTTTGCTAGATAAGTATACTTTGCAATTATGATGAACTCGGCTACTGGTTTGTATAAGTTCCACAGGAAGACAACTGGGGAATGGCCGCTGTGTGATGTGGGAGGACGACTTCACTGTCAGACTATGTTAGCATTTTGTATGTCCAACACAACGTATTACTCTTAGCCTACATGTATATATACATTGTATTATATCGGGTTGATAACAAATCGACAGAAACATTCAAAGTACTTTTCTCAAAAACTGTGAAAATTGCGTATCATTTCTTGTTGCATCACTTCATGATATTATCAATGAATTAAACTCTCAAAGTCAAACATAACTTTATAGTTTCGTTAGTAGCAATATATAGTGATAAAAACAAAAAGCATGATCCCAAAACTTACAATGTCGAAGTTGATGGTTTATCAAAACGTATCTGACCGTTTCCACAAATAACGGTACCAGTTACAGTTTACAATTATGTGTAACCTGCAAGCACTTTTATGCATACATGCCAAATTGCAGACTTATACATTCGGTAGTTTGTGAGAATTTTGTTTAGAGTAGCATCGGGTCTCAAAATTGCGGATTAAAAAGTATTGAGCCAACGTAATACGTACGGATTGACATTAACCCAAGAACAACGCAAATTAGTAATGGAAATTTGGAAATGTGCCATATAAAGCATGTCAGTTAATGTCAGATATATATATATGCATTTGTATTTAGCACATCCGCTACATAGAAATATGCTGGTTCGCTAAAATGGCTTACCTGTTCAATTTTCGATTCTGTAGTAGTCAATGAATTCGGGTATTTTTAATTTTTAATCAGAATTTATTTTATTTTAGCACCACAATGGTATTCTTGCCATCTTATAGTTCATACTTTCAGGTGTCATATACAATAGCATGCCATGATAGCTTGTGAAAGAATGTTGAGTTAGTATGCATAGTTTGTGAGGTATGGGAATATGAAAGTTTGGGTCGTGTTTTTATCCTCCCAATATATGCATAGCAGACAAGTGTTACATGGAGCGCGATGTTTGGTTTAAATAGTAGTTTATTTCATCATACAAATACATTGTACATCAAGTACCAATACCATGCATATTGTACTGGCTGGCATATATGTGAACATTTTGAAAATGAATACTAATACATCACTACAATCCTGTTCGACTTGTTGATCGAGTTTCACTGTTATGGTAGCATTGCTTGATAGAGCTAATCAACAGTGTTTAACCCTTATAATGCGGGAACCGAAACTAGCCGTCTGCTGTTAATTCATATTTTGTCTTTTCTCTCAGTAAAAACATGGTTTGCCAGCATTTTAGAATTATTTCCATAGGAAATGATTCTAAAGTGCTGCCAAACCAAGTTTTTGATGAGAAAAATGGAAAATAAAAAATATTCAGCAGACGACACAAATTAATTCAGCATTGTAAGGGTTAAACCGAAACTAGTCGTCTGCTGTTAATTTATATTTTTTCTTTTCACTCAGTAAAAACATGGTTTGGCAGCATTTTAGAATCATTTCCACAGGAAATGATTCTAAAGTGCTGCCAAACCAAGTTTTTGATGAGAAAAATGGAAAATAAAAAATATTCAGCAGACGACACAAATTAATTCAGCATTGTAAGGGTTAAGCGCATGTATCCGTTTGAATCTGATCATAACATGCATGCTGTAAGCTGCATGGTCCAGTAGAGGTTCGATGTATTTATTGCCTTATATCCTTACTGAGTTATATCCCGGAACTGCGTCGAGATTATCTGTCGCGAGTATAATTAAACAGTATCTGGCGCGCAGAATGATTGACACTTTCGTCGCATATTACCATTGTGCCAACAATGCGGTGCCAAGGAGTTTTGTATGCAATTGTTGCATCGGACAAAGCCTACTGTCATGGGTTCCTCCAGCAAACTACATCGGCAGCGAAACACTCCCGGAACACTTGTAAAGTATTAACCGTTATCAATTTCACATGGTTGTGACATCTCATTAGCAGAGAGCTTACTTTGATTTCTATACGGTCATCCGTTTCAGAAATGGCGCCACGCCACTATAACGATTAAATTGCTCCTCTCACATGTCCAGTATCGTCGAAACCGAATAGATCTGCGATATTTGTATACATACTTAACATTGTTAACGTTACATAACTCAATCCTAATGGTGGAAGTAAGTACTATCATTATGAACGTGGAATATACTAGACTAAGTGTTGGCTCGTGAAGTTTCAACCGTTTAGACTAGATTTTGTTGTATGAATGTGTTCAATATCTGTCCATTCAATTGTGACAATTGATCTTTCTCAAACGAACCTGATCTCGGCAGTTTCATTCCTTCTTATCATGTTTCGGTCAACTATATTTCATTAAGCATTTGCCAAAGTCGAGTACAAGAGTTATTATACATGTAGCATGTTACATGTGAAATGTCCGCTCCAACTAAATAGTTATGTATGCTCTCCGATGTGTCAATTAGCTCCCGGTAATGAATGATGTAGCATTTATATTAACATTTTAAGGTCCAGTGGTCACTTATCTGTTAATATGAATAATGAATGTAATTGTTACGTCAGCATATACGGGCATAACATTTCCTCCTCGAGACTGCCGTTGTGAATTATTTGAATCCCATGTGATGCTGCTTCGACTATAACGGAGCATACATATCAGTATCCTATTTCACCAACATTGCAAAGCATACTTATCTAGCAAAGTATACTTTGAGGGAGAAATTTCAATTGAAATATAAATGTATTAATTGTTATTATACTGAATTTATTACATTATCACAGCCATTTTGGCTGTGGTAATGTAATAGATTCAGTATAATAATTTTGCATATTTTCAATCATCAAATATATACAGTGGTTCGTTCTATATGAAATAATGCACTTTGGGAAAAATAAATGATTACTCCTTCAAACTATACTTTGCAAGCTAAGTATACTTTGCAATTTTGGTGAAATAGGCCACTCAACTCTTGCAAACAGCAGCACACGGTTCCAAGAATAAATAGTGTTTACTACAAGAAGTGCTTATCAGAATGCAACCAAATTGTATAGGACAAAAGTCGAGAGATACCTGGTAATCGTCAAAAAACATTGCAAGTGTGGTTTTGCATTTGTTAATTTGCATTTTTTCGTATTTTCAAGGTCCATGCCACAAACATCACATAGTACTGGCTTAATCGCAACTCAATGTAAAAGGGGTATATGTAATACCTGAAATATGAATCATGTGCACATCTGCCGAAATGACCGTCAGCTCAACGGCAACAAAGTATGAGTAAAGTAATGTAAGAACACACTGAGAATTGTTCGTCAGCCGTCAAAATGCTCAGCACGTCGCTGATATGAGCTCAAACTTCCAACGCCTCATGAAGCATACCAAACATTTACGCTTGCCCTTTGACTGAGTTATGAATCGCCCACGTCTGACCATGACATCTTAATGGAAGAACAGCAAGCCAACATCTACATGTAAATAGCCACTAATCTTCTACGGCATTTTCCTGGCTTTGCCTTCGGAATTACCACCAATCTGTCGGAATTACCACCGTTCTCTAGAATAGCACAAATAATTGTCAGTATTTCTGGGCCAACCGGACATGCATCCCGCTGTGTTATTAAACGGACGTTTGACAAGCTTGTCCACAAACACAATTTTCATGTAGAAAATGAAAAGTGCAATTAGGCCAACAGATATTGACGTTCTACGATGAATTCCCATCGTAACTTCATTGCAAGGTAATTTGCAATAACACTGATATGACTATAATTGGCGTCGTCGGTCAAGTGGCATGGATACGTCGAGGCGGCATGCGGTGATCGGGACTTGAAGTAATTCCATCGGGTCGCCGCTGCCGGGTCCGTGCGGCGCTGCTCTAAGCTGCCTGTTCAAATGGCAGGGATAATTGTTATCTTGTCAGCCGATCATGTTTTCCGGAGAGCAAATCTCATTACCGGACAATTGGGCATACGTAGGGAATTGCGTACAAGTTAGATCTTCAAACAGAATATCGGCAGATCAACATATGCCTTTATCTGCGGATGCGCTATTTGCAAGTCGCTGTATTTACAATCCACATAACATGGGATATCGCAAAATAACAAATTTGATCACTAGTGACGAACGAATGACAGTATTGTCTAAGCTTCCACACATTTCAAATTGCTGGTTTCATGACAATCTGAGATAAATTTCAGGATGCTATTATTCGTCCGATGCCCGTCTTGTTTTGTTCATTACGAGAAAATTGCCGCGACATATGTAGTGATGATTATATACCACCAGAGAGGCGTGAATATCAGGCCCAGGGCCAATCAATTTGTTATGTTATTCTAGCGACGTAAAAAGGCTTAACGGCAATTAAATTGTATCACCGTGTTGTACATGTACTGGCAATTACTCATGTTGCATCAATACATTAGGATTCATCGTGTTCTTAATGCTACAAATATGAACAATTGCAATTAAAGTATACAATGTCACTTTTTTCAGAGAAGTTAATTTACCCTAAACTGACAACCGATCATTCATTATCACTATATGCCAATCACTGAAAGTTGGTGCAAAAATTATACTTGCAAAATGTAATAAACCAGTGAGAGTTTATCTAAAAAGGCATAATTGAAATAAGTAGATAGTGTATTGCTGATTTGACAGTTAACACGGGCTACTCTAGAGGGATGAATGGCGTTTTTGTAGAATTTATCGGGGCATAAACTTGGAAAAGTCGTGGGAATACTGGACGAAGCGATAAAAAATTACAATTTTGGAAAAAAAAAAAAAAAAAAAAAGATTTTTTTTTTGGATTTTTTTTCGAAAATTGTATTTTTTTTTAAGGCCTCGTCCAGTATTCCCGCGACTTTTCCAAGTTTATATCCCCGATAAATTCCACAAAAAGGCCATTCATTCCTTATAGTTCCAGCATTTGAAATAAATTCATCAAGAAAATGTGTTTATTTTGACAGACGGCAGCCATTTGTTTACATTGACAGCACAGATAGCGCACCTGTGGGAGTTTACTGGGATATACATTTTGGACAGAGACTTGCTACGGGCCAATCAAATGTTAGGGAATTGTGTAAATATTTTTGTGCTGGAATTATTAGACAATACATTGTCAGACTCACCTGAATTGAGCATGCAAATAATGTGAATACATGTACTTCTAACACACAGGGACAGACTGATTCTGAGCAATACACAATTGTTTTGAAACATTGAGCTATATTCCCGCAACTATGTGGACATTCGGGGAAATCAAATGTATGTACCTAATATAATACTATATACGGAGTGCCGTCTAACTCCCCTATTTGTGTCATTCCTCAAACATCGATAGGTTTAAACGAAATGCATAAACTTATCCGAACGACTTGAAATGTGAACACTCAATGGCTTTTCATCCTCTCTATTATCACAGCAAGGAAACTGTGCCAACATGTTTTAATTAGCCATCCGATACATCACTTGTCATTTCGTCAGCCAGTGACACAATTAGGCGATATAAGTATCTTCTAAACGTGGGAATGGAATGAAGCCGTACGTAGAAATTGGAAAGACAAAATGACCAGATATGAGGGAAACGAAAATATTGTAGTAATGCAAATATATAAGATGAAAGTGGTTGTAATGTGGTATCAGCGTCATAGTACAGAGCTACGCATTTATGAGGCATCATTTATCCCGCTGTGTATATTAATACACCCTGACCCCATGGAACTCGTACTTGTACAGGGCTCCAGATAAGGAATTAGTAATTGAGTATTGTCACTCCATCATGTCTGAAGCAATTGGGTATTTCAAAATTTTAATTGTGTAAAATAGAATCACACTACTATTTACACATCAGCAGACCGCACTTTTTGTATAGTTTGCTTCTAAATAAAAACACATCTTGCTATTTCATTAGAATTGTCTAATGAAATACCAAGATGTGTTTTCATGGTAAAATAAGAAAATATGATATATTTGTGGTCTGTTTATTGTTTTCTGTAGCATGATAAAGATACCACACATTTTCATTGCTTTTTGATACTCACTAATTCTGATTTCAATTGGATTTCTGGCAATTTTAATTGGGTATTTACGCAAATACGCACCTTATCTGGAGCTCTGTTTGTCGTACTTGTATTATGTATTGTCATTAACACACTTTACCTGTATTGACCGAACACATACTGACTGATAACATATTGTTGTATTAGGCATTGACCTGATACGAATATCAGGGTTACAACAAAGTGAAAACTGACGTTTCATTGGTCGAACGGCGTCACATGACGTTACCACATTACGTCAGTGGAATGACGTCCTGGAAACAAGTCCGCGTTCTTTTCAACGAAAACAACGTCATAATTGCTCATTATATAGCAAAAATTCTTACTTGATAAATATAACACCAAGCTAATGTATTTTGATATCAAGTTTATCAGGCTCAGAATTCTTACGCGTTTCCTAGCATTGCCTGATCAACTTGATATCAAAATACCCTAGCCTGGCATTCTCTATGTATTATAGGAATGAATGGCCTTTTTGTGGAATTTATCGTGGTATAAACTTGGAAAAGTCGAGGGAATACTGGACGAAGACCTTTTCCCGCGACTTTTCCAAGTTTATATCCCCGATAAATTCCACATAAAGGCCATTTATTCCTTATAATTCCAGCATTTAAAATAAATTCATCAAGAAAATGTGTTTATTTTCCGTTTTCTTAAGAATCATTTTAACTGCGCCTCACGGTTACAGAAAGTAGTTCGGCGTGGGAGTTTACTGGGATATAAATTTTGGACAGAGACTTGCTACGGGCCAATCAAATGTTAGGGAATTGTGTAAATATTTTTGTGCTGGAATTATTAGGCATTGCCATTAAGTCACTGTATCACGGTCAATCCGAATTCAAAAACTAATGTGTGGCTGTGACTGGAGAATGGGGCTTATGGAAGTTGTGACCATTGTAGCTCCTGATCAAATAGAACGCTCATGTAACGTGATAATGATATATATTGATTGTTAGAAGCATGGCGGGTGTTTCATTGATGCAATGGCGAACAGTACAGATGCTGATCAGACTGTGCGGATGCATAGGCTGATCTGGATCTACACTGTTCGCAAAACTCATAAGCCCTATTTCTCCAGTCACAGCCATATTTCGCTAATGTTTTATTTCTTGAACATCGCATGACATTTCTCAATGGTGAACTGTGCTTATGTTTGCAGATGATTTACAGTATACTGGCGAATAGATCATTCATCAGAAGAAAAAGGAAAACTATGGATTATCTACGGGTTATATCTTATCTATTTGTCATCAAGTTTAGTAAAAGTATTACATCTTTCACTGTAACCCAAATAGTATATCTGTAACGCATGGCTATCAGCGTTACAGACAGAAAATTCGGGTTACGGTGAAAGCTGTAATAAAATATACATGAGTCGAGTCGATATTGACCTGTTCCTTTTTTCTTCTTTTTTTTCACCCGGTATTCAAACACGCACCTGCCGTGCATTCGGGTCGATTCCCCTCCGTGTCTTTGATCCTGCCCATTTTACATTGTGCCTTATCATTTAAAGCTGGGGTCCCATATAGTAGGTACAATTAAAATTACGAGTTCCAGCTACATGTATAAACATGTAGTAATCTTAAAATTTACTGATAGAGACTCGCGGTGGTATTAGGCTATTTCCATATGCAATGCGTCACCTGAATAAATGATTCTATCGACATATAATACAGTATATCTGCACATAAAAAAATAAATTGAGATAATAAATAGTTGTTTCTGTTATCATTTTAAGGAATCACGGTTATCGCCCCTGATATCAAACTGGCTATTCGAGTTTCATGTAAAAAGTATAATACTGTCAATTAACACGTCCGGTAATAGTAAATGGATGTTCATTTTTGGACGAAAACCTAAACGACAGCAATAAGTATCCCTATATTACAACCTGGGATGTGGGACTCTACCTTTAAACTTAATACTGACAATGCGAACTACAAACTGTCTAATTCCGTAAAGTGATACAGTGAGACCTCTCTAAACCGGACACCAAGACACATCTGTGATCTTATTTGTGATGGGTTTCTTGGTAATTTATCTCAGATCACAATGTCTGTTCATGATTGCATAGCACACATTTATGTATTAGAATGGTCGAACGACTGATTTACAGTGAAACATCTCTAAACCGGACACCCTGGGGAGCTCCCAGGGTGTCCGGTTTAGAGAGGTTTCACTGTACATGTACGGAAGTCACAATTTACTTACGAAATATATGTCAACATATCCATGGATGGAATAGTTCCATACTATTGCCACAACGTCATTCAGAGTAAACCTGGTAAACCTGGTACGACATGTACGGCACATGATACGCCTAATGCATAATGCATATTTTATTGCGGAAAACACTAAGTCATACACTATAGTCATCTCTCAGCCAGCAACACGTGTTGCATTATTGTACACTTCCACCTGCGTTAATCGTACCAAGGGTTTCTAATTATGAAATCTTCGAGAATTCACAATATGATACTAGAAACAAGAATATTCGTCTTTCTCATACAATGGAACCTCTCTAAATCGGACACCCTGGGAGGTCCCCAGCGTGTCCGTTTTAGAGATGTTCCACTGTAAAACAGACAAATAAGCGCTCCAAGAAATGAGTGTTTGCTTTGAGAACAGGAACACACATTAACATAATAGATAACTCTAACATGAACCCACCATAATTAAGAATACAAATCTTCCTGGGTCCAGTTTAGAGAGGTTCTACTGTATCAGGTTTTAAAGGAACCCGGTATGGTTAAGACAATCAGTGGTAATGATTACCGTTAACCTTAATTTACTATTCAACACGAAACTAAATTAGGAATATTTGTGGTTAGGAAACGAGTTGGACTCACATGCTAAACTTAATAAAAACAAGAAAATGTCGCCTGTCGGCGCACGAATGCCCGCGGTGGCAGATTTGAGAAACTGTGGCAAACTTAATTAGCCAAAAGTGATAAGTATTCATAAGCACAGTTGTGACGGTAAAAAGATCAATGTCATACTAAAGGCAGTATGAATGTATGGCATTTAAGCGCAAGTATGATGTATTGAAATATTAATTAACAGTAATCTTTCAAGGAATATAGAATGATAGTTTTCCGCGTTTTGGTAATATAGCGGTAAACGCATTTCTATGGTCGGACGGTTGTTATTAACGCGATGAGAACATGCGCGTACATATGCCAAATATGGGCTTGATTGTTATGATCATGTGATAAAGTATGTACCAATGAGGTGAGGTTACGTTTATGACGTATTGGCGGGAATCAAGTGTGAAAATCAGTTTCTAGCGACCTCTCGACAGAGAAACACCAAATTTTTCAAATGTATACATGTACATGTATGTGTTTTCCAAATGTTACATAACGTAGGAGGTAAATCCGCTTTATTCGTTGGAGACTTAACAAAATGAGAATCTAAAGGTTTTGCTTGAAAATTCTGTGGATGAATATGGATCAACATGGGCCCTGATCAGACTGCGCAGATGAGCAGGTGGATCTGGGAATATGCTGATGGCATACGAAATTTAAGGGTAGAGCAACTATGTCACTGTATTATGAATGAGATAATGTTTGATTAGAAGGTTACATGTTGAAAGTACAGCTGATGGGCTATTATGCGGAATGTACGCATAGGGTAATTATGTTTCATATTGTATGTGTCGTTACATGTAGAATTGTGTGGACCCATGCTTTCTAGATGTTTTGTCCCAACGGGTTTTTATTGCTAGTTTTACCGCAGGGTCCTAATAAAGACAGCGTCCATGATACACCTGGGTTCGCTAACCGGCAAATTAGTGTTGTGTTGATAATTAGTCGGAACATAGAAGTTACATGTATGACATAATTGAGAAACCCCGGCAAACTTCTTAATCAACATTTATAAGTGTTTAAGTTGTGAAAGTCAATAGGTCAATGTCATATTATGGGTAGAATGGATGTGTGGCATTTGAGCACGCGTATGATTAATTGAAATATTAAAGTAATCCTCCAAAGGATATACATGTATAAGTTATGACAGTTTCCGGCAAACGTTTTTAATTTGTGAAACAATTCAAATTTGTGATGGTCAAAAGATCAAGGACATATTAAGGGCATCGTGTGTGTGCGTGCGTGCGTGCGTATGTGTGGTGTGTGCGTGTGGTAGGTGTGGTGGCGTATGTGGTGTCTGTGCGTGCGTGCGTGCGTGCGTGCGTGCGTGCGTGTGTGTGTGTGTCTGTATGTGTGTCTGTATGTGTTGTATGTGTGTATGTATGTGTGTCGCATATGTGCACAATTAGGATACATTTAAATAATAAAGTAATCCTTAAATGATATGAAAGTTATGACACTTAAGCTTCTTAATGTGCCGGACAGACAGTCTAACACTATATGCCTCCGGCTCTACCGAGACTGGGGGCATAAAAAGCAAATGCTTAGTATAATTATTATATTATATGTATCAGGTAACGAATTATGGATTAACCGTTATATATTGTATCATCCGCAACTCCTGATACTGATACTACATAGAGAATACCATGCAAGTGTCTTTTGACATCAAGTTTATCAGACAAAGCTAGGAAACGGTAGGAATTCCTCGGCGAACCTCGGAATTCCTACCGTTTCCGAGCCTGAGCCTGATACACTTGATATCAAAATACACTAGCATGGTATTCTATTTATCAGGTAACGTTTTTGGCTAGAAAATGAGCATTTATGACGTCGTTTTCGTCGAAAAGAACGCGGACTTGTTTTCGTGACGTCATTCCATTGACGTAATTCGGTAAATTCATGTGACGCTGTTCGACCAATGCAGTTGTAGTAACCCGGATATTCGTATCAGGTCAATGCATGATACAGCAATATGTTCTGTTTCAGTACGTATTCGGTCAATACAAAGCTTGTTACCTGATAAATGTTGCTATCAGCCAGCGTGGATTCGGCCAATGCACAGCAATGTACATATGACCAAAGTCGTAATTCAACATTTTGATTGGCCGGTCAACCAACCATTCAAAATGCTGCATTTCAAGCATACACGTCGGGTTCTGCAAGGTGCTTTAGACCACAGTTAGATCACAGTTCGTCCGCATGTACGAGGAGATAATCCACGAGCTTTAGCGAGTTGATTATCGATCGTACATGCGGACGAACGTGATCTAACCCTGTTATCACATCCGCATGTCCATACATTGCCCATGTGCTGTGTAAATGCAGAAAACTCGAAAATGTATCAAAGATGTGATAACAAAAGTTGAACAATTGTCAGGATTTGCGCAGTTGGTACTGTACAATGTGCCCAGTCACGAGAAAACCGGCTTATTTGAGTTATTGACCAGTGTAGCTCCTGATAAGCTAGTACACTCATTCATCCTGACAGGGATGTGAAATTTGAATAGCTGAATAGCGACCAGTGTATGCCCTGATCAGACTGCGCAGAAGTGCATGCTGATCAGGGGCTACACTGGTCTCAAAATCAATAAGCTCATTTTCATCACGGCAAGTGACAGAAATTGCTCATTTGTGACTGTGACTGGAGACGTGAGTCTTATGGGTTTTGCGACCAGTGTAGATCCAGATCAGTCTGTGCATTCGCACAGTCTAATCAGGATCTGCACTGTTCGCCATTCCACCAATGAAACACCCGTCATGCATATAACCAGCAATATTGATCATTATCTACATGAGTGTGCTATATGATCAGGAGCTACACTGGTCGCAAATCCCATAAGCCCCATTTTTTCCAGTAACAGCCACAATTAGTTACCGGTGCATAAACTTACAAAGCATAATTATTCTCAAGCTGTTGCGGAAAATGCGCGTGTTATAATCAGTTATTATATAAATAGCTAAACCTTGCCAATATGCCAGTCAGTATTAAAGGTAATATCAGATATATCAGAACGTGGCGAAACAAATTATAAATTAGAGCACAGTCATTGGCGCGCCATCGCAATATACGACATGTATCCACATTTACCAAATGCTAAGTCGAAAAGAGGGAGATAATCCATGACCGGGGGCCGAATCAGAACTCGAAATTGATATTGCGAATATACACACCAGAAGGAAGGCACACACCAAGTTTCAAGTCCATACCTATTAAACAGCTTTACCTCTTACAAGAAACGTGACGGACGGACGGACGTACGCATGTACGGACAGACGGATGGACACCCGTTTCACTAAACTTCGTACGACTAAAATGTTCGCAAGTGCAAATTTAGGATCGTCTGGAAATTTTGATTAATGGATTTACATTTATTCAGCATAGGCTGCATATGCCGCCTATGCTCAATAAATGTAAATCCAATAATTGTTTGCAAGAATACATTGTTAATGTGAAATCATAATTTTGCACTTACGAACAATTTAAAAGTACGAAGTTTAGTGAAACGGCCCCCAGGTTATCAACAATTCTGAACATATATTGGCAATGCCAACTCGCATTCAAGCAATTTGACTGACTGAGCCTGAGATGTAGGACAGATCAGGCTCAATCAATTAAGCTTCTCGATTTCAAGCACAGTATTTAAGTATTTTGAAACGAAGAAATTGACAACATTAGCGCCAGATCGCATTAAAGCAATTTGATTGACTCAGCCTGAGCTGTAGTACAAGTTGCTTGATTTCCAGCACAATATTCAAGTATTTTAAATGAAGAGATTGACAAATATTGGCAACATTAGCGCAGGTAATGGTCGGTAAAGTCGGTAAAGCCTGTATTGCCAAATCGCGGCCCAGTTCAGATCCAATGTATATTTTATAGTGCTTTTTTTATATCCAGTCTAGCGATGGTAATACGTGTTTATGCCCCACAAATGCCCGACTTCCATTAAGAACCCTGGAAACATTTGTCATAAAGTGAAAATATATCAAATAAATGACGTGGAAATAATAAAGCCTCATTATACTACGACACTAAGATGCGAGGCACTTGTTGCATAAAATTGGATTTCGCATTGTAATCGACATCGCTACAGAAACTTACGTTTTATGTGGCTGTGACTGGAGAAATGGGGCATCCGCACAGTCTGATCAGGATCTGCAATGTTCGCCATTCCATTAATGAAACACCCGCATTGCTTATAACTATACATATATATCGTTATGAGGCTACAGACAGTACAGTATTTATTTGATCACGAGCTACACTGGTCACGAATCCCACAAGCCCCATTTCTCCAGTCACAAATACATTATGTCAGAGGTCCGTACACATTCAATGTGTGATGCTGTGTTTATGCAATAAATAAAATCCAACACTTGTGTTGATTTAGATCTAATAGATGCGAAGCTGATTTATTGGATTTTATTTATGCAGCTTACTAAATAAACTCGGAGATTGGTTTCATAAATTCAGTAATAAATATCACACCACTCATGAAATATCCTCTATCTCTTCTACGCCCGAATCACTTCTATAAAATAGAGCGTGGACAATTGCGCAACAGAAAATGAATTCAATTTGAATTAGATATTATTTTATGCGCACGCGAATCTATCTATAGACAGTCTCTGTTGTAACGCCCTATTGTATCCGTCTTGTTGAGACGATTCAAATGAAACGTCACAGCATATATCTTCCGGTCCAGTCAGACAAAATATATGATGTTAAGTATCTAATTATACATGTACATGTATCTCTAAAGCGAGGAACTGTACGATGACTCTCAAACTCCTATCAATTATACGTCAATGAAGTTTCGCACTTAAAACCGACATCGGATACAATCATTAACTCATGAAATTACGACCTAGCAGTCGATCCAATTATGGGATGAAAACTAAATTTTAAACCAATGTTTTGATCAGGCTGGTTTTGCCTAGGCTAGTGTAAATTTTCGATTATTTTATATTTCCTCGAGACAGCTCATATATCACAGTAATACGATATCAATATGACAAGACCAGCTTCTGAAACGGTCATACTCTTTGCACTCGAAATTAGAAAATAATCTAGAAAATGTATTAATATAGATAGAAAATAATTCTCACAGAACATAATGGGAATACCGAAGATCATACATGTTGTTTACTGAGAAACAATGAACACGTCTCATTCTCATTCAGATATAACAAAATTTCTAAAAACTTTTTTTATTTTCTTTATTTCTCAATGAAAATATATCTTGTCACCACTCAGTTGAACCGTCTCGAAAAAGTTTCTAAACATGTTATTATTTCCCAAGAAATAACACAAAATTGGGCGAGAAATAAGAAAACAACTTTTTTTCCATTGGAAAAATCGTGTATCTTCAGCATGAATTTGTGTTAAAGTTGATGCGGAGACATCATCTGTGACATTTTCTGGTGAAAATAAACATTTATTTACAATTATCCCACGTATTGATTGGCATTATTATACATTTTATATTTGACGTAAATTTCCACACTGATATCAGGGGCGATAACCGTGTTTTCTTAAAATGTTAACGGACATTACTATTTATTTTCTGTATTTATTTGTTGATGTGCAATGATCATACTTTATAATCTGTCGACAATACTATTGTTTCAGGTGACGCATTTAATTAATATAAATAATTAAAAAATGTCATGCCTCATTTGCATATGAAAATAGCCTGACACCACCGCTAGTCACTATCAGTAAAATAAATATTACTAAATGCTTATACAATGTATCTGTATAGCGGGCACTCGTATTTTTTAGAACTCGTGGACTAGTGACATGATTATACACTTATTTAATTCCTATAAAGAATAGGTTGTGCCTACTGAGTGGGCATGTACCTTTAATACAAACCTTTCCATAGCAATTGCAGCATTCAAATAGAGCATAGTAGGCTAGTGCCGTGAATGGGAAAAAATATCTGGCAAGGCTCAGGAAACGGGATGGGCGAGGCTCTGCCGAGCACATCCCGTTTCCGTGCCGCGCCAGATATGTGTTTCCATTCACGGCACTAACCTACTATTCTATTTATCCCATCAACACATATACATGGCTTTAAAATGCAAAGAAATAATCCCAGCAACCGCACATTTTCATACGCAGTGAGTAGGTCGTATTGACAGGATATCAAAAATGTTTCACGGCAACGTGTTTCACGGCACATACGCACTGTGTTGACGGGATAAATATTTGTTTTAGCCAAGTGCATGTACGGCATTGTACTACTGTGGAAATTTAGAAATATAAAAGTAGATGCTTCCAACTAAATGTTGAGTGTCTCAAACCCAGAAAAAACGCCTAAATTCGGAGTAGATGCTATTGTAACGTGATCATACTTGCCATAGATGCATTGACACTTTGCCGCAAATTGTGAACGGCTATCCTTTGCCGATCATACGGTACAATTGTCATATATGGAGAAATGGGTCGTATACTAATAGGTTTTGTGACCAGTGTAGCTCCTGATCAAATAGCACACTCATGTAGCATGATAGCGATATATATTGGTTGTTAGAGGCAGGACAGGTGTTTCATTGATGGAATAGCTAACAGTGCAGATCTTGATCAGACTGTGCGGATGCACAGGCTGATCTAGATCTACACGCGTCGCAAATTGTGACCAGTGTAGCTCCTGATCAAATAGCACACTCATGTAGCCTGATAACGATATATATTGGTTGTTAGAGGCAGGACCGGTATGTCATTGATGGAATAGCGAACAGTGCAGATCTTGATCAGACTGTGCGGATGCACAGGATGATCTGGATCTACACTGATCGCAAATTGTGACCAGTGTAGCTCCTGATCAAATAGAACACTCCTGATAACGATATAGCATGCGTGTCAGAAGCATAATGGGTGTTTCATTGATGAAATGGTTAACAATGCAGATCATGATCAGACTGTGCAGATGCAGATCTGGATCTACACTGGTCACAAAAACCATAAGCTCCATTTCTCCAGTCACAGCCACAAAAATGTTAAATATATTTTATGAAGAGAGGGTTTTAATAATGTTAGCGATGGGGCATGCGTGCATTACGTCTTACAGACATGATGACAATACTATAATGTATGTATTTTGCATCTGATCTATATTACATGTGTATGTTGTTTTATCTCCAATATTCATATTTGATTTGTTGTGTTCATATATTTAGGAACCCAATATACAAGGAATTAGTAAGAGTGGGGGAGTGGACTCATGGAGGGCCCCTCGATACAACGGCCACCTCTCTACAATGGTCAATGTTATTCATTACGGTAGCTGGCCGTTCTTGAGAGGTTTGACTGTATATGAAGCATGCAACGACGAAAATGTACATATGCTTATTGAGTGTTTGACCAGTGTAGCTCCTGATCATCTACGTAAAACACACATACGTTATATTTGTTGTCAGATGAAACATGAGACATCTACGTAGAGTGAAACCTCTCTAAACCGGACACCCTGGGAGGTCCCCAGGGTGTCCGGTTTAGAGATGTTTCACTGTAATTCCGATATAAGATGTTGTAAAGGTACATGCCCACTCAGTAGGCACGATATGTTCTTTATATCAGACACATCATCTGAGACATTTTCTAGCAAAATAAACATTCATTCACCATTAGCCCACGCATTGATTGGCATTATTATACATTTTATATCAGACACTGATATCAAGGGCGATAACCGTGTTTCCTTAACATGTTAACGTACATTATTATTTATTCTCTGTATTTATTCTTTGATGTTCAATGATCATACTTTATAACCTGTCAATAATTTTATTTTTTCAGGTTACGCATTTAATTAGTATAAATAATTAAAAGATACCATGCCTCATTTGCATATGAAAATAGACTGATACCACCGCGCGTCACTATCAGTAAACTAAATATTACTAAATGATTACATCTGTATAGCGGGCACTTGCAATTTGTAGAACTGGTAGACTAGTGACACAATTATACACTTATTTAATTCCTATAAAGAACATTGTGTACCTACTGAGTGGGCATGCACGTTTAAACACATGCCTGTGTGTATTGCAATCATGAATATTGATACACATCAGCGATATTTGACAGTGAAATCGGTCATAATTCAACACATCAATGTGGCAAGGTTGTTCGGTTTAGAGAGGTTCCACTGTACTTAGGGCATTGTGAAAATGTAGGTATTGCACAGATGTGCTGAGGAACACGCTAAGCTGAGGCTACCGTGATTGAAATGTCAATAAGGCCAGTTTTGTCTTGACCAGGCTCATTGATTGCTTCCTATACGCTTCCTACGGCGTTCCGTAAAGGCCATCAGAATATCGCTATACCACTATAGCACAGTGAAATCTCCCTAAACCGGACACCCTGGGAGATCCCCAGGGTGTCCGGCTTTGAAAGGTTTCACTGTAAATCGGGCATTTGATCATTCTTGTGTGCTATGCCATCACGACAGACATTATCACCTGAGATAAATGACCAAGCCACTCATCAAAAAGGTGTTTTTGTGGTGCCCGGTTTAGAGAGATTCCACTGTTGTATCATCATACGATAACGATACTATGATACTACGATGACGATGCATGTATTATGATACTACGATGACGATACTACGATATCACGACAGTACAATGTCGATACTACAATGCCACGATGGCGATATTACGATACCCTGACAGTACGATGACTATAATACAATGCTACGATGACGATATTACGAGATTACGGTGATGATACTACGATATAACGATTGTACATGTCGATAATAAAATGCCACGATGGTGATATTACGATATACCGACAGTACGATGACTATAATACAATGCTACGATGACGATATTACGATGACGATACTACGATATATCGACAGTACTATGACGATAATACAATGCCACGATAACGATATCCCGACAGTACAACGACTATAATACAATGCTACGATGACTACATGTATATTACGATGACGATACTACGATATAACGACAGTACTGTGTCGATAACACAATGCTACCAAGGCGATATTACGATACCCCGACACTACGATGGCTACGATACAATGCTACGATTGTGATACCACGATAGCACGATGATCATACTACGATATCACGACAGTACGATGACGATAGTACAACACTATGAAGGCGATACCACGATAACGCGATGAAGATACTACAATATATTATCGTAGTATCGTCAATGTGTTATCGTGTTATCGTTATTGTGCTAGCGTTATATTGCCATCGTGGCAACGCCATCGTACATGTAGTTTCGTACAATCGTGCTATCGTAGTATCGACCTGATAGCAATTATACGCTGGTCTTAACGGAACACCGTATTTTTCAATGTTACTCGCAATTTCGTCTTATACATACTTAATGTTTAACGTGATTCCAGCTGTTAACTGCACACGTTCATGTTAAAGTGTACAGCAATATACTGATGCAGTATAAATATTTTATCCGGGACATGCTTTGGTATAGAATACAGTCACGAAACTTGCCTGCACTCAGGCTCAGTTCATAGAAAGAGTCACGGATGGAATGTACAATACAATGGTACACTACCGGCTACGCTAAGCTTGCCATTCATTCATTCATAGAGAATAGTAGGTTAGTGCCGTGAATGGGAAAAAATATCCGGTAAGGCTCAATAATTTCTTTATTTCTCATCAGAAGTATATGTTGTTACCACTCATTTGAACCGTCTCGCCGAGACGGTTCAAATGAGTGGTCACAACATATACTTTGGTTCAGAAATAAGGAAAATAGATAGAGAATAGTAGGTTAGTGCCGTGAATGGGAAAAAATATCTGGCAAGGCTCAGGAAACGGGATGGGCGAGGCTCTGCCGAGCACATCCCGTTTCCGTGCCGCGCCAGATATTTTTCCCATTCACGGCACTAACCTACTATTCTATTTATCCCGTCAACACCTTCAAATGTCTGTAAAATGCAAAACTAGTATTGACTGGATATCAAAAATGTTTCACGGCACCGTGTTTCACGGCACATACGCAGTGTTGACGGGATAAATTCGGCTTATGTGTAAGGGTGGGAATTGGCTCGAACGCCTTCCATACCCGGTAGCTTGCCAATATTTGAAAAGTTTTTTATTTAAAAATACTTGAATATTGTGCGTACAATCAAGCAGGTTGATTGGCTGAGACTGAGCTGTGCCACAGCTCAGGCTCAGCCAATAAACCTTCTTGATTTATAGCTGGCATTGGCAATAGATGTTCAGAAACGTTGACACATGTGGAAGATTAACGCAGGCGGTTGTTTACATGTATGTGTCATCATAGGACTAGTGTAGACTAGATTAAATTATAATGTATGTAGACGTTAGGGGCCAAACACCCCACCCACCATAAAATGACAAGTGCATTCCATTATGCTGCATCTCTGCGAGTAATGTTGCGATTTTATTTATTGTAGTGTAATATGTCTCTTTCATATTATAGGCGTTCCAGTGAGAAAGTTCAATTACTTCTAAAATAACATTATGGAATGCCATGTGTTTGTTTGTTTATTTGTGTTTAACGGCCTATCAACAACTAATTTCATGTAAGGCCGGGCAAACGGGTTCGATCCCGTTTTAACCTGCTGCATTGGGGGGGGGGGGGGGAATCCCAAAATCAGAACAGAATATTTACATCGAGCTAAAATATATTCAGCCATGAAATTAGAATAACCCGACCTGGTACCAGGTCCATACCACACCAAAGTCACTTGGCCCCATCCCCTAAAATAGAATTACGAATTATTATAAAACTCACATAGGGGTATAACCAGATTCAACTGTCACATACAAAATGGCAATGACGTATGCGAGGGCCAAACCAGGTCTCCAGTCGAGATTTCGGTAAGGATGAACCCGGATCGTTAAATCACCCGTCGCATTCACCCACCTGCCACCGACTGGAACGACATGTGTCCATAATATGATCGTAGAACAGTGTGTAAAACTATGTTCATTACCTACTGCATAGTCGCATCGTGATTTTTTTTCAGAATTGTAAATTTGTTTATCGAACCCAAGTTTTTCATCAGTTGACTCATTTGTCTGTAATATGACCATATAAAACTGCGCAAATTTATGTTAGCTACCTACGTTATTGTTGCATCGTATATTTTGAGTACAAAAATCTTTTTTTTTACCGAGCCCCGATTTTCTTTCGTCATGTGACTCTTATGTCCATAATAAGATCATAGAACTGCGTGCACATTTATTCTAGCTGCCTATGTCAATCCAGTCAATACTATTTTTTGCATTTTACAGGCATGTGAAGGTGTTGACGGGATAAATAGAATAGTAGGTTAGTGCCGTGAATGGGAAAAATATCTGGCGCGGCACGGAAACGGGATGTGCTCGGCAGAGCCTCGCCCATCCCGTTTCCTGAGCCTTGCCAGATATTTTTTCCCATTCACGGCACTAACCTACTATTCTCTATCTATTTTCCCTATTTCTGAACTAAAGTATATGTTGTGACCACTCATTTGAACCGTCTCGGCGAGACGGTTCAAATGGTGGTCACTACATATACTTCTGCTGAGAAATAAAGAAATTCGTGAGCCTTGCCAGATATTTTTCCCATTCACGGCACTAACCTACTATTCTCTATTTACCGAACCCCGATATTTCTTCAGGAATCTAATATATCCATAACAGGCTTTTAAGATCATTGAACAGCGTGTAAATTTATGTTAACTGTCTACTGGATTGTTGCATCGCAGTCGCTAATCGAATTGTGAGTTACACTGACAGTTTATGTGGAATTAATGGCCTAATAAACGACACGTTCCTATCCCAGTCCGCCCCACATCGATCCCAACAAGACAAACGCCGTTCCGAGTAAGTGTGAAACTGCGAACTGTGTACATGTAGTTAGGTGGTAAAGAAAAAGAGATATTGGATTAGTGCCACAAGAAAAAAAACACATTTTGTATAAGTATGTATATGTACAAAAACTGACATACGTTTCAACCATTTCAAGGTCAATTAATGTTATCCCATTCATTTCGGAATACACCGTTCCGGGTATGAAATTTATTAAATATTTTATTTTTATTTTTGTTATTTTTCAATGAAACGGTTCAAATGGTGGTCGTGACATATACTTCTGAGCGCATAGAAGGAAAAAATATATAATTTTCCGCAAACATAATGGCGTATCCTCAGCATGAAAAGGGTTATGAGACAAGCCTTGCGATTTTGTACCTACGTGTGCGAGGATTCATGAGAAACATTTACAGAAACTGTGATATTGCCTGTAAATGATGTCGACAGTTGACGAAATGTTTGTAGCAAATGCGGGATTCTATATGTGAAATATCAAGACGGTTTGTGAAAGAAAACAGAAATTATAACAAATGTCCTCAACATTTAGTTTATGAATGCACCAATATTGTGACATTGACATTGGGGTTAACGCGGGTATGTAGGTCGTGGATTTGTCACAGCATGATAGTGCATCATTAGAGGAAGGCATCTGTGAAATATCAAGACGTTGCGTGAAAGGAAACATAATGTTTATGGACACACTAAGATTGTGACCTTGACCTTGGGGTTAGCCGGGGAAATGTCACAGCATGATAGAGAATGATTAGACAAAGGCTTGTGTGAAATATCAAGAAGTGGGACGGAAGGAAACATAATTATAACAAATTTCCCTCAAGGTTGCGTTTAGGAATGCACTAATATGACGGCCGTGGATTTATCACATCATGATAGAGAATCATTAGAGGAAGGCATCTGTGAAATATCAAAACGTTTGGTGAAAGGAAAAAGAAATTTCCCTCAAGGTTAAGTTTATAAATGCACTAAGATTCTTACATTGACCTTAGGGTTAACGGGCGAATTGCACCATGTCACAACATGATAGTGAATCATTAGAGAAAGGCATGTATGAACTATCAAAACGTTAGATGAAATGATACAGACATTATAACAACTTTCCCTCAAGGTTAACGGACAGACGGACAGACGGACAGACGCCGACTACGACGCCGGGGGCATGCCATAAGCACTCCTTCATTCGGAAGGCGCGCTAAAAGATGAATTGAACGCATGGTTAACCAGGATTTAAAAATAAAAAAACATGGTAAATTATTCAAGCGGAAACAGTAGGTCAAATATTGGTCAAGGTTATAATGGGTGGTTGAATTGTGGTGAGTGATGGAAGGAGGAAGCAGTCGCCAGTTTTATTAAGGGGTTATTGAGAAAACAGACAGCAATGCAATGGTTAACCGGCACCCAGACGACGTGGACGACGCCGAAGTATTGAAAATAGCTCTCTCACTTTTCTTCGCAATCAGATGAGCTAGAAGTCTGCAAATGATACAGACAAATGCACAAACAACACTAGATCGGGACCGGGATTGAACCCACAACGTCTGGTAGTTAAATACATTGTTCTAACGTCTAGTCAACAACCCATCCTTTCAAGTCGTATGTATATACTATATAGTGGTGTGTCTTTAGCTGAACAAAGTACTACCCCCACCCCACCCACACCCACTCCCCACCCACATGCAGCGCTAAATTCGATAAAAGATGTTATATAACTCACATTTCGGCCGGTCAACAAGCCCTAGATATTGACTTTCTGAATGTGGCACCAGCGTCCAATATAGTCCGTCCACAAACGGCCGAATTAATAAGTCCGAGTTACAAGCTGTCGCCTGTACTTCACTGTTACGGCACCATTGCCTCGGCTTATCCAATAACCCCAACTACACTGTTCGTCTGCCGATAGCCCGCACTTTACGTTGCCAATTTCCGGTTGGGAGAGATGCCCGGATAATGAGGCTGCGATAAGACACAGGCAATCGGAAGAAAACTTGGAAGCTATCGACACGACCCAAGATACTGTCTATCATAGTCGAATGCGAACGCCAAAAAATCACGAACGAACCCGAAAAACGAACGGACGATCGGCATGCCGAAAATCACGAACGGACGATCGGCCACGAACGGACGATCGGCATGCCGAAAGGCCTCACGGGACAGTGCGCGGCTAGCTGTGGACGATTTTCTATATGCAAACGTTCACATAAACCTGCCGCAGTACGCTGTAAAACATACTGAAAACATTGCAATTGGTATTTGTGATTTACATACAATCGAACTAGAATATTTTCTTTCAAAATGGCCGCCAAAATCCAAGATGGCCGTCAATACGCCACTACCTTACCCCACCACACTAAACCATATATAAAACTATTTTATGTGACAGGTTCTTGGTTTATTCGCATTGATTATATTGTATAAGTGAAATACAAGCTTATTCTACTTCAATAAATATGTATTACTTACTTATGTATATAAATCCAAAATGGCTGTCAACAATTACAATCACCGTAAATTTGCCACCGTGTCACTTATAGATCATCATTTAACATTTCAAAACATATTTATGTTCGATCATGCGTACATAGTAAATGGTCATGAAAATAGCATAACATACTTAGATAACTGTTTTGTGTACCAAAATCCAAGATGGCCTCCAAATATCACGATTTCTCATCAATTTACATCGCGTTATCTATTTGATGGCATTACTCATTTAAAATAAGTAAACAGTATTACATTGACACAGTAAAACAATTATTAACACATACTTGGATAAATGCCTAGCTTACCGAATTCTAAGATGGCTACCATAAGTTCACATTGTACCGCAGCAATTTATTAGTATGGGTTATCTGGTTATTTAACCATGTATACGACGGTTACCGTCATGCTTATTTTTCTGTTGTGAGACGGTTTAAAAAATTTGGAAATTATTATAATATACCTGAGTAAGTATGGCCTTTGTATGAAACAGACATAGTCATTCTCTTATTTTGATTTTGATATATTTGAATTCCGAAAGCAGTAATATGACACAGCGATGTTGAAATATTTCAAATAATACAATTACATGCTCTTCATCTTAATATTTCTGAACTTCAACCTATACGTTGGGCGATATGACATCCACTATATTGCCTTCATTAAATCAAACAGTAAACTTTGTTCTGTCTCACTGACATAGACATATTACAGACATAGCTTCATATGCACTTAAGTGTTAGCGAAGTATATATTATTTAGTCTAAAACTACTCTACTCCATCAAACCATTTTCTATTTTTACTGAGCGGATTTCACGAACATGGTGTTAACGACATACATGTATCGCATGCCAATACCCAGTTTTCGAATATCATAAAGCATTGTACTGTTAGATGTTCATTATAAGCTGTCTGTGAAACTTATTGTAATGCTGCAATAACATGTTATTTAATCACTAGTCATCTTATTTACACCAGTCGATTATAATCTTCACATATATATTTATTGAACATCAATATACGTCTTGCTGCTTCATGTGTGGGTCCGTCATTGACAGGCACCACTGCTACATATTTCGTATAACAATAGGTTTCACACAACCGCGGAATGTGTTACTATTTCGACGTTCATTTAGATAAACCACACATAATTATGATATATAAACACGGATATCTACTGCGTATGTTTCATACTTATTATTTACTTATTATAAACGCTATTTGATAACTACCAAGAAATCAATTAATTCATAAATCACTCATTAATTAAATAAATGAGAAAACAGCAGTGACAATAAAATAAAACACAAAAAGCCACTCATGTACAGTCCAAGAAGACACACAACCGTACCCTGCCGAATCATCAGTGCTCAATATAGTTCGAAGAGACGGTTAAACCTGGTTAGCATGGCATTACAACGCCCGCACGGTCTCCTTAACTTCTTATTAGACAGTAACATAGAGGAAATTTCCAGTGACGAAATAAAACGGCCAATAATGTAACACTATGACAGTGACAAACTGCAACATTAAAGAGTAATGTCCCACAATCATGTAACAGGTCACCCATAAGTACAATGAAACAAAGCAAATGCTACAAAAGAAGGGGCACTATGATCAAATTGAGTAGCATTGTGGAAGCTGTCGCGAGCTCTGCTGAACACCATCTTTTTACACATGCCATGTAATTACAAGCACATCATAGCAACAGTGTACTTCAAAGTAATATCAGTAGAGCTTAAAACACGCCATATAAAATCCTACACATAACTACATTTGACATCATCCGCCCTCAGCACTAGTTGGCGCCAACAGAAGTAAATTTCCTGATAGTAAGTACAAGATAGCCAATTCGAACATCAGGTGAATATCCTCGCTCTGTTTATAGAATAAATTTCAATGATTATATGGGTAGAAATTGTCGTCGACTACATGCCCTGGAAGTGACAACTTTAAGTAAGTACAATACATTATCCTTAACCTGGAGTTTTGCTGTTGAAATAATTCCCAGACATGTTGTAAGATTTGGATATTATCTGTTTTCATATATCAGTTCATTTAGTATGAAGTATATAGGATTGAAAACAACACTTGTGTGTAGCTGGGGTGCAAACTGGCAAATATTTATCGTCCACGCTACATTGGAAAGTGCATTATTGTAATGCCTAATCAGGTTACCTAAGTGTTTAGCGAGTATACACTAGACAATTATTGCAACGTTTGCCAGTTTACAATGTTTCATCTGTGTGACTGGTGTAATTTGTGTACTACCCTAATTAATAGACTGGCACATTGGCGTATAACAAGTTCGTATTTATGAAACAGATTACCGTTCATTAAAATTAATGCATCCTTTATGTGATAAATACTAAGTCGCTAGAATTTCAGAGATGTTTAATGGATTATGTATTAGTATGTATGCACGTAGCACGTAAAAACTATTGTCCTGATGAGATATCAATACGAACTGATCTGAAATAAATGACATGACATTTCCAACATGGTGGGTGGTAAATGGTATGCCCATGGAGTAATCACAAGAAAAGTTAAATGGCTTGGAGCCAACGGAGCCGTCACACACTTAAGGCTTTAAGGCCAGCCACGTAAAAATATAAAACACGTGGTGTTTGACAATAACGTGTTTCAGAAACGCGAGATTTGCTCCATTTGGAATAATAAATGTACCAGAATAAGAAACCGTATGACTGCAAACCTTACACGAACGTCCGATTTCTCAGGCCTGTAAGATAATTTGAGTTACTATTGCCAACGTTTTTTTATTGATATATTTGCATGTAGCTACAGTTTTCTATAAACAATATGACGTGTTTATCAAGGCATATATAAGTACTTGAAAGTAAAGATCATGTAATCCTAATATAGAATGTTCTTATGAATAATGAACGTGAAAATGTAATGTTTAAGTCACATTATCGTTTGCCCAGCCATGGCTCAAATATTACTGGTATTCTTATAAAACCCATTAAATAAGAATTTGTGATATTCAAATAAGTTTCGGCACGAGTCCACAACTGGCTGCACTTCAATACGGGTTGAACCCTGTAATAAGCAAACACTCACTTATAGTGTTTAACGTAATATCTAAGTGAATAAATAGGTATGTGCCTTATTTCGTTGTGAGTCGTACATGGCTTATGTCTTCGAGTGTACATGATGTCGTGAAAACTCTGTGCTTACAAACTTTCATGCTCGCCTTTAGGTATAACTATTTATACTTTATATATGCATCCACAAAGAAACACATATATTGACACTGCAGCGAGAAGTTATGTTTCTCATAACGCAGCTGTCCTTCTAAACTAGCAGTGGCATGGCCGAGATTCATTAACTACTAGCCCAGCAATATGACGTGTACACTGTGTCCCTAAATTACAAATACTAAAACGATATATTTGGGATGCTAACCAGATGATAATCATCGGGGACTGGTATTAATGGCAACGCACATTAAGCAAACACACAATCATAACCATTCACTAAAAAATAGTAACTATAAGCAGGCACATATAAATGGTTTCGGCCTGACATCGGCTTTATTCAAAATTGACGCGGTAATACACATGATTAATGAACAGCGCGTCACGCGTCAAATACAACATACGGGTTGGCTCTGACACACCAACAGTCAATAGTTTTTTTCATTCCCATACGATAACATAACCTTTTATTTCAGAAGACACCAATTAACACACTAACTCAAAAAGTTAGACAAAACACCGATACATTTTGGAATATAATTTCGGCAGCCATCTTGATTTTTTATATAAGTATCATCATCAAATATTCAAATAAAGGCTGTGTTTGAGAACGTAAATCAAACCTATAGTTTGCATAGTCATGAAATGTGTATTGCCGTTAATTACTTGAAATAAATGTCTTATGCCAAGCATGGATTACAGTGTAGAGGTGTTGACATTTGGCCCCCCCCCAGCCATCAGGATTTATATAATGGACGGTAGTGTCATAATATGTGGTCACTTTGCCCTTTCCAGACATAGGAACAAGGTGATGAATTCATACTCTACAATGTCTGGCAACCGTAGCTACAGTTTGATTGTGGATAGCGGTGGGGCGAACTATAATAATTTGGCGGCCATCAATAGAGTTTGGTAGCATTTTTACGAAACTGCAAGTTCCGATGTTCTATAAAATTGCAACCATTGATTATCATGTTTCAACTACCGTTTTACTATGTGTAAATTGCAAATTTCATTGAGATACAGGATTTTTAAAAAACCACACAATGGTCTATGTATGGCAACTATGATATTTGGCGCCCATATTGGATTTTGTTTTGCACGTATTGATAACATGTTATCATCTTAAATTAATGTTACTCCTTAGAACAACGTTCAACCACAAACGGACTTCAGCTTTTGCCAAAATTGAGTAAGTTTCGTACATATTTAGTGGGTGGGAATGTAAGTGGGTGTTTACGGCCATCTTTATGGCGGCCATTTATAGATGACAAGGTCAATTTCGATTTCATGTAAATATAATTACCGCTCTCACGGTTTCAGTGCTTTTTTCAATGTGTGAATGCGAGCTAGCATTGTTTGTTACATAACTGGATCAAACCTGCACATTTTTTAGCCGAAACTGTTGCTGTTTATGGGGTCTAAGCTCACCCGCCTCTTACACCAGTGTGTCTAGAAAAATAGCTATGAATATTTCTTGACTTTGGGAGAGCCTTGATTTTTAAAAGGTCACCCGCCGCTCCAAGAAAAGCTGTCAATTTTTTTGGTATTTTCAACCGTCCCGTGATGCAAAAAATCACGAACGGACGAATCGGCAAGCCGGAAAAATGATAAGCGGACGACCGGTAAGGCCGAAAAATTACGGACCGCTAGAGCGCATCATTATGCATGGCGATCGTCCGTTCGTGATTGTTCCGTTATCTTTCGTTACCTCAGTTTTACTATTACAGGATCGAATTCAAACGTCTTCTTTTTAACTCAAAGAATACGACAAACAGAAAAAAAATTCATTGCAATGCCGATCTGCTTTCAACTGTTTTCTGAATTGAACCGTGTCGGTGTCTCCTATAAATTCAAGATGGCGCCCAAATTGTGTCTAAGTCTGGCATTATCACAAATTAGTGAATCATTTGGAAAGAATTTCAAATTGATGTCCACTAAATATAGTGCAAGTCTATCAGAGTGTGAATGCGTTTCCACAACCATGTGAATGTCAAGAAGGTCAAGGTCATGTTATTGGGGGTATAAGTGTGTTCCAAATGTGCAAATGTATCAAGCAATATTAAAGGTATATGATGATGAAGAAACTGGTACAAACTTTTTTATGTAAAAATGGCCGAGTATTTCTGCAACAATGTGAAGGTTCAAAAGGTGAATGTCATTTCAATGGGGGCAATAAGGTGTTTCCAAAGGCTCACATGTTATCAAGTGTCCAAATATTTGAGCAATTCATCAATAATATTAAAGTTATATTTGTTTTAAACTTGTACAAACAGTTTGACGCAAACCAAAATGGCTAAGTGCCTCCGCAAAAAATTGAGGTAAAACAGGTCAAGGTCATGTTAATGGCGGTATGAGTGTGTTTCCTATGCTCACACGTACACGTGTTCAACATATTGAACAAATCCGTAAAATAATATCAAAGTATAGCATTAAACGAACACACACGGGTTGCCTTTGTTGAGCGGGAACGACGACGGAAAGAGCAGGATAGTAAGTCCGCGCCTTCCTGCTCACAACACAGGCGCGACAAAATCGGTTCCATCAGATGAAAACGATCGAACATACGAAGCTGCAAAAAAAAAAAAAAAACAAAAAAAAAAAACCCCCGGGGTTGAACAAAGTGAACCAACCGATATTCGCTACTTCTAATAGTAATCGATTCATCCCCATAACCGAACATGAACATTGTCGTCTGGAATTGGTTTGCCTTATTTCTGAACTAAAACGTGTTTTTGAGACGATTATCATGCACTGTCAAAACGTATGCATATGAAGACCTTTGGTAAAATAAAAAGTAAACCACAGATGAAAAAATTCTATTACAGCGGTGAAAGTGTTAATACATATCAGAAACCCCGTTTTTTCTGCAATGTAAAGCACATTCTTATCTGCAACTACGAGATAAAAATGTGCTCCAAATTTCAACGGGGTGAACTATAGTCTGTTTCACGAAAGCTGCCCAAATTTTACGGCTATATAGACAATTCAAAAACAATATTATTTTCGATAATATTAAATTAAAGGAAAATTTAAGAATGAGCCTTCTTTTTATTTCGTGAAATTTGGTCCAAATATTGAGTTTAATGCGAAAACAAAATTCCCATGGTAAATCCCCATATAACATCTTCACGGAGTGAAGATAGTCTATGGGATTTAACATGGGGAATTTTTTTTTAGTTTAGAAATACTGACACAATTTTTAAAATTTAACTTTTGTGTTCCTTAGTTAGATCATATCCCAAGCTACTACTAGTTTCGGGTCAATTTCCAAAAAAAAAGTGTTTTTGACTCCTTCCCACACTTCTTTGCCTCTTTTTTCCCCCAGTTAAATTCCCATAGAGAAATCAATTTTTCGTAATAAAACCCAAATATTTGACCAAATTTCACGAAATAAAAAAAGAAGGCTCATTCTTAAATTTCCTTTAATTTAATACTATCGAAAAAAATAATTGTTTTTTGAATTGTTTTATATGGCGTAAAATGTTGGCGATTTTCGTGAAACAGACAGTAGTTATGGGCGATTGTAGAATTTTACGGAACGCGCCCGACGTTGGTTTGGGGCAACTACTAAATCCGCAACAGCATGTCACGGTTGTTGAAATATTTGCATATATTCCACCACATGGTGAGAGAAAGAAGTGTTAACTCCCATGAGGATTTTTTGCCCCCCTTCTCCACGGACCCAATAAATTACAAGACACGAACACAATGAAGGCGTCAGTCCCTCCTTTTTCCCGACCCCTTCAATTATTAGGGAAACTGAAATGTGGTCTGGTTGACAGCACTTAGGGGACATACAGAGAAGAGAGACAGACAACAATGAACATCGACATACGAAGCTGCACGAACAACCGGTGACAAAGGAGACCAACCGATATTCGCCTCCATCAATAGTAGATCTCCCAGTAGACGCGCATTTTATAAAGGGAAATGAACATTTGTCCGTCTGAATTTCATTTTGTTTGCCTTATTTATTAACGAAACGAATTTGACAGCACATGAAAATCGTCTCCTGGAGACGATTCCTCATGCACTGTCCAAAACGTATCCCACAAACACAAGACGGCGTACGACGTCGATATAAGTCGATCCAAGGTCCGCTACGCTCGGTGAATTAAATCCAAACGATCAGTGTGACGTTTGAAACACCGACGTCTACGCGATGCTGATTACGACGTCGAATTTGACGTTGGATGTGTCTTCCGTAGTTCTCCGTGACATAAACACAACGGCGGTACGATGTCCGAAACCCGACGCTCCCCCCGAAAGTCTAGTTTACGACGTCCGATTCGAAGTTGTAGGGTCGTCGTATCGTCGTGACATAAAAACCAACGTCGTTACGATGTCCGAAACCCGACCGACTACCTTGATGTCTATACTGTTTCCACGAAAGCCTCAAATTTACTGCCATATAAACAATTCAAAAATCCCAGAATGTTTCGATAATATTTAATTAAAGGAAAAATTTAAGAATGAGCCTTCTTTTTATTTCGTGAAATTTGTCAAATATTGATTTTATTGTGGAAAAAGTGATTTGGTCTGGGAAATTTAACGGAGGGGAAAAAGTGGTAAGAAGTGTGGAGGAGTCAAAAAGCGAATTTTTTGGAAATTGACTCCGAAACCTGCTAATAGCTTTGGGATATGACTAACTAAGAAAACAAAAGTGAAAATTTAAAAATCGGTCCAGTATTTCTAAAATTCTAAAAATATTCCCCATGTTAAAGCCTCCATAACATCTTCACGGATGAAGAAGTCTATGGGGAATTAACATGGGGAAATTGTTTTTTTTTCCGCAAATAAAATCAATATTGACCAAATTTCACGAATAAAAAGAAGCCATTCATAATTTTTCCTTGAATTTAAATATTTATCAAAAGAAATCTTGTTTTTGAATTGTTTTATATAGCCGTAACATTTGGGCAGCTTCGTGAAACAACAGTATTTACGAACTTCGCCTCGACGTATGTATGACCGTCGTAGTTAGTCGAGACATAAACACAACGTCAGTAAGATGTCCGAAAGCCGACCCTTAACCCGATGTCTGTTACGACGCTGTGTTTACGTTGTACCTGTAGGGTCGTCGTCGGAATTAAGCCGGCCTAACCACAAACACACGGTGTACCGAAGTCCGAAGCCGACGTCTACTCTCGCAGTCCGTCGTGACATAAGCAAAACGTCGTACGGTATGTTTCGAGAACTCAACGTCTACGCGATGTCAGGCTAACCCGACCAACGTGGTATGGTCCGTCAATTCGGCCGTGATGTCCGAACCCACGACGTCTACACGATGCTGCTTACGACGTTGTCGACGTTGTATGATTGTTTAGTTTCGCCAGACATCAACAAAAAGTCGGTACGATGCCCGAAAAAAACCCGAAAATAAAAAACCCCCCAGGCCCAGTCCGTCAACCCCCTTTTGCTTAACCTCTACATGTACATGCATTTGAATTAAAGTGACCGTGAATGAGGAATATGTGAGCTGATCATCTAGCGCACTCACGGAGTATGATACGGCTCTAAACGAACTTTGGGGATGCGCGGGCTGATCTAGGGCGAACACATTTGGACCGTTTTCTCATGGCGCGTCACAATTATTTGATGTGCATTCCCTCAAACCGAGTTGACCACTGTTTGTTGCATGCTTATATTGCATGCTTATATTGAATATAATGTAGATGTGAGCATGGCACATGCAATATAGCAGCGAACTTGGTTAAATGTAGTGTGATTCCTACAATGACGCATAATTTGGGCTTCTAAGTCTGATATGTCCGTTTCATCAAACAACTGAAGTCAACATAAATGAAAGGACAAGCAATACATTTAATATTATGCGACCTATGACACTTAGTCAGGGTTCAATACCAGTCGTGTACACCTTCGTCCGTTGTCGATGTTTGCACCTGGCAAACAATGCAATTCATGGCATGCCAGAACAACCGTGCGGACAGACCTGGGTCTACATTGATTTCCTCTGTAATCGTCAACTATCAATGTGTGCACCATTCAAACAATGCATTCCGTGGCCGGCCAGCACAGCTGACAGACATATTGGTCTACATTTATCGCCACTGTATTCGTTAACTGTCAAGGTGTGCACCTGGAAAATTATCCATTCGTCGCCGCCTAGCTATAACCGGGCAGGAAGATCCTGGGCTACAATTGGAATGCCACGCAACTGCACTGACAAGGCTTGCACCCTGGCAAACATTGCATTCCATGCATACACCGACTGCACTGATTTTCAGTGCCATTTAATAACGGATTTATAAAAACATACCAAAAAACCCAATTCGAGCTAATCGACATACGCCTAATCAATATATTTATTTTATATATAATGTACAGACTATTAGTATGCTTGCTCTCTCACAATGATTTATAACTGCACACTATCGTTACATGTACATGCATGCATATTCTTGTTCTTGCTCTTCATCTTTGGAGGAAATAATGCTATAATAATAATAAAATGATGATGATGATAATGTTTATTATTATTATTATTTCAATGATAATTAAATGATTATGCATATTCTTGTCTTGCTCTTCAGCTTGAAGGAAATAATTTCTTAATAATAAAATGAGATGAGATGATTAGATTATTAATATTTCATTGATAATTAAATTATTATGGATATATTTATTAATATTTAGACTTATTTAAGACTTACATGTATATGACATAATATGGATGCTGCCCGTTATAGGTTGAACCTATTTCATATCATGTATGGTGTGTCTTCTTGTTTTCATAATAGGAATGAATGGGCCTTTTTGTGGATTTATCGGGGTATAAACTTAGAAAAGTCGCGGGAATCCTGGACGACGGCCGGGAAGACCTCGTCCAGTAATTCCCGCGACTTTTCAAGTTTATATCCCCGAATACATTCCACAAAAAGGCATTCATTCCCTATAATTCCAGCATTTGAAATAAATATCATCAAGAAAATGTGTTTAATTTTACCGTATTTCTAAGAATATTTTAACTGCGCTCACGTTAACGGAAAGTTGTTTCGGCGTGGGAGTTTACTGGGCTATTAATTTTGGACAGAGACTTGCTACGGGCCAATCAAATGTTAGGGTATTGTGTAAATATTTTTGTGCTGGAATTATAAAAGTATGTCAATATAATGTGAGAAGCTGATGATGTCATTCGTCTTTATATTAAGTCAACATTTCACTGTATGATATCGTTATGTCTTTATATTTAGTCGAAAGTCCAATATATGATACCATTATGTCTTCATATGAAGTCAAAAGTTCATTATATGATAGCATTGTGTCTTTACATTTAGCCACAACTTCAATAGATTGAGATCCATTTTTATACAATAGGGTATACCTATTATATGGTCGCCTCCGACAGTTAACCACGCCCCAGACCCCCCTCGATGCGGTGGTAGGTAGTGATATCGTGGAGTAACTACCAAACAACAAATTGCCTGTTTTAAACTCACGTTTAACTGTCATAAACGCAACCGGCTAATTGAAAATAATATATAAAAAACTAGTTGCACTGCACAATATCAACAACGGAATGTTTTCTAACTAAAAAAATAAAATCGATTAATTTTTTGTTGCGAGTTGATTGCCCCCATTTGCGGCCATCCTAAATTAGTAACAGAGTTAACTATCCTCCGAATACTCTCCGAAACAAGCGACCCTTTAACACACAAACTACATCAAGTTTTGACCTACCGACAGCCTATTTTTAAACTCACACGACACCCTTGCGAATAAAACTCGCACGTGTAGGTTTAACTGAATGTTTTATCCATCATTCTCTCTCGATGGATTTACAGCGATTTTAGTGACATTCCCGAATTTCGGCCTATTTGACATTTGGTCCCATGGTGGCCAATACAACACCAACATGAGTGTCAATCTATCGTTCAAGGGAAAGGGGGTCAATACGTCAGTATTTAAAGTGATAACTTACAGTCATGGTACAAATTTAATGACAGTATAACACATCCAGCGTTTGGGCCTTACATACATTGACAATTTTTGTCAGCTGTTTCCCCAATGACGTCATTTGTACTGTTTTAATATACTCGATCCGGGCAACTATTTACAGTCACAAAACAGAAGTAAACTTGGCGATGTACCGATAAGGCATTTTACCGGCGCGACACCGCGTCCGTGGGCGAATTATTGTAAAAATTGCTCCTACACTCGTTTTTCACATATATCTATAATGGATCATCAGATATCTGTATACTTGAATTGATGATTCTTGTACTATGTGATTACAGTATCTTTCTGAATATTGATATGCATAATCCTGTAATGTTGTTGAATGGTTGTTGGTACATACTGTAGAAGTGCAATACTGAACTTCAAGTTGTGCCATAAAAAGTTTACTCCCTAACCATTAAAACGCTGAAAAATAAATTGCCCGTCTAGCTCATTTTGGTATATTTATAATCTCTTTAAAAACCTGTTTTGGCAGCGCAGTAGAACGCTCAGTATGTTTTGAGGAGAAAAGATAAAAATATGTAAAACAGCAGATGGTGATGGGGGGAGGGGAGAGGGTGTGAGCTGGATTGCGGGGGCCGGGGGTGGGGGGGGGGGGGGGGGGGGGGGTGGGGGGGGGGGGGGGGGGGGGGGGGGGGGGGTAGCAGCTTTAAATGTACATGCCCACTCCAGTAAGCCCAAAATGTCATTTATAGGAATTAAATAAGATGTAGAACTGATATGACCGCGTGGTATCAGGCTATTTTCATATGCAAATGAGGCATGATATCGTTTTATTATTTATACTAAGAATGCCGTCCACCTGCAAAAAAATAATATTTTCGACAGATTTTTAAATATGATCATTGCACAGCATAAAATAAATTACAGAGATTAAATAGTAATGTCCGTTCACATATAACAAAAACACGTTATCGCCCATGATAACATGTGTAAATTTACGTCTGATATAAAAAGTATAATAATGCAATCAGTACGTGGGATAAGGCGCATGAATGTTTAATTTTTGCCGGAAATGTCTCAGATGATGTCGCTGATGTAAAGAACATTTTGTACATACTGAGTGGCATGTACCTTTAAGGGTTAATGAAACTGCAACACCAAACAATCAAATCAATCAATCAATCTAGTATAATCTTGTAGTACAATTAGTTCAGTACATCAGTACATTGATTTTATATTGAGTCGTTTGTTCATTATATAATAGGACTCTTTGCAGGAGTATTGTTTACGGAACACCGTTACTAAAGCGCGCATATTGTGGTACTATAGGATGGTTTATTCTAGGTTAGAACACAAGACCTACCACAGAGTTTTTAACTATATACTATTTTAACAGAATCCCATGCCAATATGTCCAACTCACCTACTTTCACTAGTCGTATGGATTATACTGCCTACTTGCACATGACTGTATAGCAAGATCTGTACACTGGTTCGGCATGAATTAAACAATAGGTTCACTTACTCCTAAGAAAGAAAATCCAAGCTCATCATGTCCTCCAATATTGTTATACATGTTTGCCAGGAATCTCTGTTTACATCACGTCCCAGGTCCCAGTGTTTTTTCTTATAAATATCTGGCAAATGATGGCGAACACTGGGGTTAAAAAGCATCCCAAAATGCTCCTCAAGTGCAACGGGTAGTGATGGATCCATATTATACAAGCAACTGTGTCTGTAACCTAAATACACCCGCACTAATGTTTTATACCAGACTAACTTTTGTAAAACCCCTGGCGATTTCGCACGATTTAGTATTTCTAACCTTGTGACAACTTCCAACCATGTTAACACCCCGCTAAAATCCTTCGCTATTCATGCGCTGTGTAGTTTCAAAGGTAGTACGTTAAAAAGAATACCAGATTTGTAATGCCGAGACACTCCTTGCTTGCAGAAACTAGTCAATTGATGCACTAAACTACTCACCGGCATGTTAATTATGGTCATTTAAATCATCTCAAAGCATATGCTTTGATTATTTTGTTGAAGTCGGAGCATTTTTGTCACTGAGACTGTTTCAATTCCACCGCTGACTTTCGCCACCACCAGTGTGGTCACCAGGAGATTGAAGTTTACTATTCATAACATAATAATTAAACCTATATTTTAATTAGTGATTATCAAGCAGAATGGGTGCAGATATGGGAAAATAGTACGGGCATTTTTGTATGTGACGCTTGAATCTGGTTATACCCTTTATGTGAGTATGACGATTACCGTAATCCTATTTTAGGGGAAGGTGCCAAGTGACTTTGTGTGGTATTGACCTGGCAAACCACGAGGTCTGTTATTCTAATTTTAGGGTTGAATATAATTTTATCTAAATGTAAATATTTCCGTTCTGATTTTGGATCTTCGCCCCAATGCAGCAGGTTATAACGGGATCGAACCTTTTTGCCCGCCTTACATGAACCTTCCCCCCCTCTGTTGATAGCCCTTAAACACGAATCAACAAAAAAACTATTCCGGCTGGCATACCGCCGACCCTCCACCTAGCAGTCGCTCCCGACCTCTCCCGGTCGAGACGAAAAAAAACGGAGCTAGTTCGAATATAAAGTAAACTTAAACTATTTCCATTAAGAAGTCCCCGCCACCCCCACCCACCCCCCCCCCCTAACCCTAACCCTAACTTGAAATCCTGGATCCGCCCCTGTATACTGCTGGGCTGTAGATCACTGACACATCCCGTACGGAAAAAAGTGTAAGCTATGTTATAAATATGTGCAAGTTAAAGACAATAATATACAGAGGTCTCAGCTAAGTGCGTATTTTGATCAACTATTTCTTCACCAAACAATGGCATGTTTGGGAGTGCTTTAGAATCGTCTCATTTGAGACGATTCTAAAGAACTCCCAACTTGCCATTTTTGGTGAAGAACAAAAACATATCTCGAATTTTTGTCAAATTACGCATCTTAACTGGAGCTCTGAATATACTGGACACTCTTGAGTGAGTCCTGAAACGCTATTCATTGTGAATCTGTAAATAATTAGTATGTTGTCCTGCACTTATATGTTTACAAGTGACCATACTCAGGGATAACTACTTCATAATTATCGAAAATAAGAGAACTACAGTATACTTCTAATTCGGTGGTTGTAGTGTCTGATAACATCATATTACATGTACTGTGGTATCATGGAATAAGTCTCAACACTTTCTCTATGTATGCATGATTTATCCAGAACCTGAATAAGACCCCTTGTGTTGGCTCGGCGAACGTGACGGGTAAAATTAACGCTAGGAGGTCCCCCCTTATAGGAATCACGATTTACACTGGTCTCAGTACGTTATCTTTGCTCTTTTTGTTACCGGGATTGAATGGTTATTGCCAAATTATAAAAGTAGCAAGATTATTACTGATTCTAGTGATATCTGGTGTGGCGCGGACTGCATCAATCAGGAATTATTCGATTTCAGGCTGAATATATAGCAGAAGTCGCGACTATATATCGCCGCTTTTTTCGTTGTCGTCCGAAATGGTCAAAAAGTGTGGTAACAAGCATCGTCATCATGGCATACTTTTTAATATTACTGGACGATTGCTTCAATATTTGAAACTGTTACGAACAATAACAACACTTATAATATTTAATTTACTGATAGAGACGCGCGGTTGTATCAGGCATTTTGATATGCAATGAGGCAGGACATTTTTATGTTACTTATATCAACTAACTCTCGTCCCCCTGAATAAATATTTTTATGGACAAATTATAAAGTATAATCATTGCACATCAACAAATCAATGAGAGGGTATAAATAGTGTTTCCCGTTAACATGTTAAACCCATAGAAGGCGGAACCGAAAAACTGTCGTCTGCTTTGGAACTTATTTTGTATTTTCTCTAAATAAAAACATGGTTTGGCACAATTAGAATCCATTTCCCATTGGAAATGATTCTAATGCGTCAACCATGTTTTGATAGAAAAATGGAAATAAAAAATAAACACCAGACGACAAATTTTAATTCAGCACTGTAAGGGTTAAGGAATCACTGTTTTCGCCCCTGATATCAAAGTGACAACTGAAGTTTGATATAATACTGTCCATTAACACGTGCGGTAAAGGTAAATGAGTGTTTATTCTGCCCGAAAAATGCCATATCTAGAATGGACGAAGGCAATAATTATGTCTCCCTATAATGCATCAGGGATATGGAAGTCCACGTTCAAACCAGAAAACGTCACTGCATTGTGCAGGCTCTTGTCCGTACAGTAGCGCTTTTCTGCTGGTTACATATTTGTAGATATATAATACTCGTATAAATATCGCATACGCATAATGTATGTAGATTGCATATATAAAGAGCAGATCATATTATCTTATACTATTGGTATGGTTGTATCATGTCCCGGGGCGTAGCAAACAATTATTTTGTATTGGTGCAACATGTATGTTTGGAGTCGATGTATGCAACCGAGTACAATTAGTATGGATATATCTTAAATTTTGATAAATCATCAACATCTTGCTGCTACGTGCAAATTATATGTATTGATATCAGGATGTAACAAAATTGAGGTTTACAGTTACAGTGGGGTCAGCGTGTAAACTTACACGCTGACCCCACTGTATCTGCCTCAATGTGCATGAGCTCTTCATGTAGTTAGTGATGTGGCCATATATATAGTTTCTAGACTCGACACATGTAGCCGCGGCCCAACCCAGCCACAGTGAGTCACGTCGGTGATGGCATCGTCACCTGATTTATCAAGGACATATTGTATTACATACGGAAGCCCATTAGGGCCACTTCACTTTTTTTTAATTTCCATTTGTTCAAGATGTTTTCTTGAATTTTCAAGTTCTTTTCTTGAATTTTCAAGATATTCTTGAATTTTCAAGAAAAGATCTTGAAAATTCAAGAAGAACTTGAAAATTCAAGAAAACATCTTGAAAACACAAGATGTTTTCTTGAATCTTCAAGTTCTTTTCTTGAATGTTCAAGATCTTTTCTTGAATTTTCAAGATCTTTTCTTGAATTTTTAAGAAAAGATCTTGAAAATTCAAGAAAAGAACTTGAAAATTCAAGAAAACATCTTGAAAACACAAGATGTTTTCTTGAATTTTCAAGTTCTTTTCTTGAATTTTCAAGATGTTTTCTTGAATTTTCAAGATCTTTTCTTGAATTTTCAAGATCTTTTCTTGATCTTGAAAATTCAAGAAAAGAACTTGAAAATTCAAGAAAACATCTTCAAAATTCAAGAAAAGGTCTCTAAAATTCAAGAAAAGATAAAAAAAAAAGTGAAGTGGCCCTAATGGGCTTCCGTAATTACATCACGTGTCGCGTGAGTTCATTTCATGCGCATGTGACTGATATAGAAAAAAGCAGTCAAACAGGTTTCTATTTCACAAACACATCTGTTTTGATATATTTATTTAAAATGCTCACGAATACAACGCATTGAATTTCTTAATAGATGCTATCCCAGTCACAGTGTATGATATGGTTATTTGTATTGTCAAGTTTCTGTTCCTGATGACACTGGTTGCAATGTAGAAGGTCGCGCAAAGTTGATCGGGCAAAGCAGGTCACTATTCGTCAATGTGTACGCGCGTCAGTCCCTCCATACTTCCACAGTTATCCATTTTTGACAACGTTGCTAAACATATTACTCCACCCAACTTCCAGTCACCACTCCCCTACACCAAACATAGTTCATCGTCTCCTTCCTGAAACCTATACCCCACCTAATTCACAATGCCACATTTCATAATTCAATCACCGTCGGTAAAATACCCAATCTTTGACGTTACTGTCTGTTTCACAAAACCAGCCCATATTTCACGGCTATATAAACAATGTAAAACAATACTGTAAAAGAATAGAACCTGATTGTAATTATAACCGCCATGCAAAGTGAGTGGGTGGGGTATATGACTCATTTGACAAGCTACATATGGTATAATTATTGACATATTTACACTCCGTAGCTAATATAATGGTAATTCAGGTATATAATTTCACATTTTCACGAAGACAAACATGCTGGATAGCTTTTATGGTCACAGGAAGAAATCTGGCAGCTTGACAGAATTGTGGAAAGACTGACAAACATGTCTGGCAACCTTCCTGGCAGTGTCTGGCAGTCTTATGCTTAGGATGATAGAAGTGTTTCAATGACTTAGTTCACTATTTCTTCCAAAAAGGAATATCTTATGAGAGTCTTGACCCACATCCTGCATGCCCATGTGTCCTATATTTGTTTACATTCTAAGTCTGGCAAGTTGACATGTTCATGATTTCTCTCTGACAGCGGCCATGTTTGGCAGATCTGCCAAATATGACAGATCCTGAGAAGCACATTAACATTGCTAAATTAAGGCTATTTAATCAGATATTCACGAGGTTTGGTTTGTAAATCATAATTAATGTGTAAGACGAACATTTACACAAAGTTTCAGACTGTAAATTCCTGTTTTGGTTGATTCTAATGATAGCATCAAGTTGAAGTGGCGCTCAATTTTGAATGCGAAAACGCCAGCGTCTCCGCATCAAAATTGTCCCATAAAGTTATCAAATCACCGAACCACACTTGATTACCTGTGTAAATACCAAGATAAATATATAAACTACATATTTGGGATATGCCAGATAGGTTTTGAGCTGTTTTAATGTGTGAAATTGTCAAAAGTCTCATGGTGATGACGTCATTTCTGGCGATCTCGCAAATCTGGCTAAGATCTTGACATTTTTGAAAGATTTGCCCGACGCCCAAGTATCATGATTGGTCAAGTGACGTCATGTGGTACAGTTTCAGAACCTATAAATACAACCCAATTGGCTAGGATCGAATGGTTCAGCTCATAAGAGCAAAATATAACATCTATGTGGCGTATTATCGCCAGTGACCAGTAGTCGTCACCTGATTGTAACCAGTGCCCGTCATGGTCTTGTTGTAGAATAACACCCAGATAATAAACTGAATACCTGAATAAACATCTTCCATTGACTCTCCATAAGCCATCCTGACACAATAACAAACCGTAAGACCGCTCGCTCGCGTTTGTTACAATACTTTTTAGATAATATTAATTTTATGAAAATATGAGAATGATCCTTCTTTTTATTTCTTGAAATTTGGACCAAGATTGATTTTATTGCGAAAAAAAAACACCAAACAATTTCCCCATATCATTAAATCCCTATGAGTGAAGATGCCTATGGTATAAATTAACGTGGGATGTTTTTTTTCTAATTTGAGAAATAGTAGACCGATTTTCAAAATTTAATTATTTTTTTTAGTCAGATCATTTCCAAGCTACTTAGCCAGGTTTTAGAGTCCATTTCCATTTTCTGTCGCGCCTGCTTTACGCGACTATAGTCGCCGCTTTTTCCGCCCTCGTCCGAAATGTTCAAAAGTTTGTACAAGCTTCGTCATCATGGTATAACTTTAATAGTACTTCCATTTTCTCTGTTTGACCGATTGCTTCAATATTTGGACACTTGATACATGTGAGCATTTTGGAGCACACTCATGCCGCCATTAACATGACATTGATCCTTTTTACCTTCACATGTTTATGCACCCGCCGCCGAATGGTGAGGGGGGCATATAATGTTACCGGCGTCCGTACGTACGTACGTCCGTCCCTTAACGCTCGGGTAAATGGCTTATAATTTATGTTTCCTCGGATCTGCTTCACATTTCACACACGCATTGCCCATATGGTCCTCTACCGCCCTGTGACAAATTCATATTCGTCCCGCCCCCGCTACGCACAGGGTTAAGGTCACTGACTTGGTGCGTTCGAAACCTTAACGCTCGGGTAAATGGCTAATAATTTCTGTTTTCTTGTTTTCAAATGTGTCTTGTTTTCTTTGACTGCCAGCGGCGGCATTCTTGTGCCGACAGGCCACATTTCTAGTTGCAGAAACATGTTTGTACAAGCTTCTGCACATGGTTTCTGCACTGACGATATACACAATACTCTCTCTAGAGAGGTAGGTGATGAACTGGGAGGTAGTGACCATCGTCCCGTTTACCTCACCATGCAGTACAATGTCGCACGGGAACCAAGTTTTCCTCGATGGAACTACAAGAAGGCTGATTGGAGTTCATACCAGAAGCTCACAGATGACCTCTGCAGAGAGATAAGAGTGGAAGGCAGAGACATCGACCGAGTCAACTCAGACTTCAATGCTGCCATTCTCAAAGCCGCACACAAGTGCATTCCGCGGGGATCTAGGAGGGACTACAAGCCATACTGGAGCAACGATCTGGAAGCTCTTCAGAACAATTTATCGGAGGCCAGGCGGGAGGCAGAAACAAATCCCTCTCAAGAAAACAACATTGCCCTCCAACAAACCAAGGCCAAGTTCCTAAAAGCCAAGATCCAGGCCAGAATAAAAAGCTGGAAAGAGAAAACGGCATCTCTCAACCTGGAAAAGGATGGTACAAAGCTATGGAAACTCACCAAACAGCTGAATGACGAAGGGGGCAGCAGCGGGAGCCCAACAACACTGGTAGAAAATGATACTCTGCTGACAGGCAAACAAGCAGCAAACAGGTTCGCTGACAATTACGAAGATGTCAGTAACATTCCTATCAGCAGAGAACAGCAGAGAGAGGCAAGAAGAAAGGAGAGAGAAAGGCGCAGCAGTAGATCAGAAGAAGATGTAATGGAGAAGGGCCTCACACTAAGTGAGCTACAAGTAGCTCTTTTGCAATGCACACCCTCCTTGCAATCTACAACCACAGCTGGAGAGAAGGCAGACTCCCGCAAATTTGGAGAGAGGCAACCATGATTCCTATCCCTAAACCTGGAAAGGATCGCAAGAAATCATCCAGCTATCGCCCCATAAGTCTCACCAGCGTGGTAGGAAAAACTATGGAGAGTATTGTGAACCAGCGCATGAAGTGGTATCTGGAGACAAACCAACTTCTGGCCCACCAACAGGCTGGCTTCAGGAAATCCCGCTCGACTGAAGACCAGACGACATACCTTGCCCAGGAGATCGAAGACGCTTTTCAAGAAAAGAAAGTAACCCTAGTAACTTGGGTTGATCTCCAAAGAGCATTCGACAAGGTCTGGACAGAAGGTATGCTCGTAAAGCTACAGCGGAATGGAGTGGGAGGCATTATGTACAAGTGGGTAAAGTCATACCTCTTCAACAGGAGGGCTAGAGTAAGTGTTGATGGGGCTACTAGCCACAAATTCCTACAGAGACATGGTGTCCCCCAAGGAGGAGTACTGTCGCCCACCCTATTTCTCCTTTTCATCAACGACCTGGTATCGGACTTGCCAAAGGGAGTTAAGGCTGCCCTATATGCAGACGACCTCGCGCTCTGGTGTTCCGAGGAGTTTGCATCAACTGCAACTTACAGGATGCAACAAGCGGCCGACAAGCTATCCGCATGGGCAGATTACTGGTGCGTGCAGGTGAATACAGAGAAGTCATCTACTACCCTATTCACTCTGTCACCTAAACAGAAGGCCTGTCCTATAAAGATCAGTGGCACGACATTGACACATATGGAAGAGGCAACATACCTTGGAGTGACCTTCGACAGACGGCTTACATGGAAGCCCCACATAGCAAATGCTGAAGCAAAGGCCCGCAGGAAACTAGCTATACTTCGGAAATTAGCTGGTACCAACTGGGGATCGCATGAGACCATACTAAAGACAGTATAACTGGGTACAATCAGGCCCCATCTCGAGTATGCTTCCTCAACATGGATGACAACTGCCAAAACCAATCAGCACATACTAGACAAGGTCCAGAACCAGGCCCTACAAATTATCACCGGAGCAATGCGGTCAACTCCAATTAAGGCCATGGAGGAAATCACTGCCATTCCACCACTCAGCAAAAGGAGAGATGCCAAGGCTCTAATACAAGCCAGCAAGTATCAGTTCCTGCCAGATCATCCCATGAAAATAAAACTTGAGAGCCAGACAAAGAATCGTCTGAAAAGAAGCAGCTATGTACACGAATCGATGAAGTTGACAAGAACAAATGCTGCCCAAATTGGACCACCGACGGCTCCTCTTGAAACGTCCGAACTACCAGAAGTATGGAGATATGACCTGTCCAACATCAGTATTAACACAACTATCCCAGGACTTTTGCCGGGAGAACAGGACGAGATCATCAAGAAGTCCCTCACACAAGCAATGATCTTCGATAACTACCCATTGGAGAAATGGACCCATGTGTACACAGACGGTTCAGCGACAGCTGCAATTCAAGATGGGGGAGTTGGTATTTTCGTCTTGTATACGACTGGGAAGACAGAAACGGTTAGCATACCTACAGGAAAGCACTGTACCAACTACAAAGCAGAAGTGGAGGCCATCATGAAGGCGACAACAATTATTGAAGAGTCGGCTGAGGACTGCCATCAGGTGGTCATACTAACAGATGCTCTGTCAGTCATACAGGCCTTGAGCAATGCCAAAATACCATCTCTTTCCAGACAGTTACACACTTTATGCCAGAATAAAAAAGTTTCGTTGCAGTGGATTCCAGCACACTGTGGGGTTCCTGGAAATGAGAAGGCGGACAAGTTGGCCAAGTTAGGTGCCAAAGGTGACCAGCCACATAATAGTGTTACTCATGAGGAGAAAGCAACAGTGATAAAGACACTGACGAAGCCAAAGCCAACCAAAGATGACTACCACCTACTAGACAGATGGGAACAAGTCATAATAATAAGGCTACGCACGGGACACAACAGACTAAATGCCCACATTTATGCAAAACTGAAGTTGTCCCCATCTCCAAGATGCACATGCGGTATGGAAGAGAAGACTACAGAGCATATACTGCAAAGATGCCCCCTGTTAGAGCAGAGAAGAAAAAGCATATGGCCAGAGATCACCACCCTAAAAGAGAAGTTGTATGGAAAGATGGAGGAGCTCAGAAAGACAGCGTCCTTCATTGCTGTGGCTGGTGTGATGGTGTAGATGGTGAACGCCAGTAAGTAAGTAAGTACATGGTATAACTTCAATATTACTTGACGGATTGCTACAATATTTGGACACTTGATATATGTTGGAACACACTCATGCCGCCATTAACACGACATTGACCCTTTTAACTTCACATTTTTGCAGAAACACTTAGCCACTTTTTTTGCGTCAAAAAGTATGTACAAGTTTCTACATCATACCTTTAATATTACTTCATGGATTCTGGTGTGGCGAGGAACTGGCAACAGATCAGGATTATTCTGATTTCAGGGCTGAATATATGGGTTTTTTTATTGTAAATATTCAGTTCTGATTTTGAGATTTCCCCCTCATGTGTACATGTAATATATGGTATTTAGTACTAAATCCATTGACCCGGCCTTAAATGACCTTAGCTGTTGATATGCCGTTAAACCCCAACAAACAAACAAACAAACAAACAAACAAACAACAAACAAACAAATACTTCATGGATTGTTACAATAGTTGGACACTTGATACATGTGATCATTGGGAACACCCACATGCTGCCATTAACATGACCTTGGCCTGTTTTTATCTTCACATGTTTACGGAAACACTTAGCCATTTTGTTGCGTCAACACGTTTGTACAAGTTTCTTCTTCATGATATAACTCTGATATTATTTGACAAATTGCTTCAATATTTGGACACTTACATGTAAGCATTTGGAACACACTCATGCCACCATTAACTTAACCATGACCTTTTTTTTACCGTCACAAGGTCGCTGAAACACTTAGCCATTTTTACAGTCAATAGGGGCATATCCATGTTTTACAAACATAATCATGATATATAATGTCTAGTTGGCCTTCACATGGTTGTGGAAACACTTAGACATTTTTTATGTCATCAACCGTGACCTTTTTCGTGTTTTTAAGCATGCACTTCTCCAAGGGCGGATTCACGTAGGGGAAACCCGGCGCGCCCCCTCCTCCCCCCCCCCCCACACCACCACCCCCCCCCCCTAAAATTTGGCGAGTAAAGATATTTTTGCTCTAAAATGCGCCATAGCGCAGCAAAATGGGGTGTAGAAAAAAAAAATCCGGAGGGCATACCGCCGGACCCACCTAGCAGTCTTCCCAGCTCCACTTGATCGACGAACAAATGGTGCTACATGTAGTTCGAAAATATAGTAAATTCTTTCAATTAAGAAGTCCCCCCCCCACCCCCCCCCTAACCTGAAATCCTGGGTCCGCCCCTGTTCTCCGACGGTTTTTGTGATGCCCATGTTACGGTCAAATGCCTCGGCAGGTGCGACACCGCTTCCGTGGCGGACTTCTTGTTTATTGTAAATATTCAGTTCTTATTTTGAGATTCCCCCCACCCCCCATTTGTACATGTACTTGAACATGTACAGGTAATATATGGGATTCAGTACTAAACCCACATACTGTTCTGCAAGTAAGTGCACATGTTTGACTCATTTTAGAGAGCTCGAGCAACATATTTCCGGAAACGGTGAAGAGAGCAGAAATGACTGCATGCCTGAAGTATGCAACAGACCGACGAGGTGGTGGTGGAAGGAAGAAGGATAATACAAACATTAGTTGTGTAATCATGAGTTGAGAGATTGTGAGAAGCGTATACTTAATAAACACATATAATTTATCTAGTTATACGGCTGTTCATTTATATTTAGTTGTCCACTTGTTATGGCACCGCAACGATAGTTGTTGGGGCATATATTGTTCACCCTGTCCGTCCGTCCGTAGACACTTATTAACTTCTGAACTGCTTGATATTCGGCATGTATATACAGCAGGACACGCCCACTTGTCCCGTATGCATGCTAGATTCCCACACGTTATTTTCTGACGTCGGCCTGACATTGGATTTTGGTTATTTTCTGACATTGGCCTGATGCTGAAAGAACGTCATATTCTGATGTGTCGACGTTGGAATTGTGTTGAAAATGAAAGTTTCTAGATGTAAAATTCTGATATTTGGCTGACGTTGGAATTTGGTTGAATCCGACATTGAAATGACGTCCTGAATCAAACGTCTATCAAACGTCGTGTTTGGACGTCAAAACAACATCATATTCTGACGTTTAAATTAAGTTGGACATGAATGTGCTTAGACGTCAGAATCTGAAGTTGAAACAACGTCGAGTTCTGACGTTGAAACAACATCGTGTTCTGTACCCGTTTGTACGAAGCACTAATGACTCATTAACAATTAGCGACTCATTAACTAATGTGTCATTAAATTCAGTTGCACGAACACTTTGTTATCATTAAGTCGTCATTAACTTATCATTTATTAACGTAGGTACTGGACCATCATTAGGGCGCGTTCTCCGGTCATTAAGCCTTCGTGAATTATCCAAGATGGCGGCCATTCATGTCGATTAGTTAAAAAACAACGGAAAAGACGGATGAAATGGTGGAGATGAAGTTTCAAATTACTCTAGATTTCCTTTATAAAATGCTACTTACATATTTATTGCGTAAACAATCCAACAATCCCTGTAATTTGTCTGTCCCATTCTGCAACTCTGAAGGGCCTTATTCAGACTTTGAGAATTAAAATGCCGTGTAACACACGCAAACTGCTGTAAAGTCTGTCACTGACATTACAACTGTATGGCTACTACGTTACAACGTGCGAGACAACTGAACGATTTCAGATACGGAAGTCAAATAATTATGGATACGGAAGTTGCAGAATGTTACGGAAGCTGACGGCGTGGACGTTGAATCCCGACACAGCACAACATTATACGGCGATTCGTCATGGTAATGTTGCTATTTCATAATAATATCTCAATAATGCTGCTAATAACCAAGTACATGTAGTTTCAACAATTTATTAATTTGTACAATATTTATAACAACTGCATAACATATGAATTTGAATCGCTTTACTTATTGTAAAATCAACTATGGCTAATCTATGTTACATACTTGTGATGAATTAATGTGAAAGAAATGCCAAGTAGTACGACAATATTCGCACAAAAATAATTTATTTGAGGTTACGGAAACTGACAGTGGTGTTACGGAAGTAACCTGTCGACGAAACTGGGGATACGGAAATCGTCTGATTGATTTCCTTTAATAAATACAGGGATAACTGGTGGTTTACGAACTTAGGACCGATTCCGTAAAATATATCTTTGAACAGAAGCCAGACTTACTATGTGGACATATCGTCGGCCCTCAAATCCGTCTATAGGAGTTAGATTCCCGCCAGCGCCACTAGTTATTTTAATGTGATCTTGTGATCTTCCGATGCCGGTACGATATGGTACTTCCAGTAGGGATGTACATGCATGTATTTATCCGGAACGTCTCAAATGATGTTGACATTAAATAATGAATAGAGCACAAATATGATATATGCGTTATCTATTTCCAGGACAGAACGATATGCTGCAGGTACTGCCTCACCAGATGAGCAACGTAACTATGCTATGTAGGAACCAGTCCACTAATAGTAGAACATCATAGAACCCGTCTATGGTAGGGTGGCATGAAGGAGTAAATTCTCAGGACGGCCGGCATTGGTTGTTATTATTATAAATACAATGTTGGTGAAAACAAATGTACTGGGTGATCCAAAATATCTGTTACACCTTTCATTGGTAATAATTTGTTTTATTAATTAACATTTTTACATTAATGAAAGGGCGTATTGTAGCTGAGACATGTACAATTTTCTGTGCAAAATGTCAGCACAATAGAATGACACATGTTATAACAACATGTTATAACAACAGCTATTTCAAATAATTTAACATTTCGCAAAAACGAGAGTTGTGACGTCGGCTGACATTGGCCGACGTTACTGGAATTGAGGAAGTCTCCACTGCCTGTGTCTTCCTTGACCACACATAATGTGTGTAGTGCCTACGAAAATGTTAAATAGTGCGTCCAACGCTTGTGTTGTGTTTGCCAGTAGCAACATATGCCACATATTCTTTGTAGGATTCGTTTTGATGTTGCTTTTTAAGTACTAAACACCTTGTCTATCTGAGTTTCACAAGGAAAGTCGAAATCTATCATTAAAAATTCCGCGAAATGATGTCGATTTTGACGTCATCATGACGTCACACAACAGAACGTAAAACGTCACAAACACAATTGGAATATATTTTACATATATTAGCTTTCACAGTGGCTAATTATTTCTGTAAGTTTTTAACTAAAGAGCTGTGTGTCAACACATTTGTAACATATATTTTGGATTACCCGGTATGTCTGTACCAAACATGTTCTCTTTTTTGTATAATATTTACATGGTGCATATGCTTGTGTTTATTTTTGGGGCCAGAAATAATGGGATGGTTGGGGCCAGATTTCAATGGTCGTCCAAAAGTGAAAGTAGACGGTGCCGCTATAATTTGGGAAATAACCGGATCCAGGCGCATGACCACGTGTTTGGCATGACTCTAGAACCGGCTTTGGACTACGAGTCCAGAAATTTAGGCAGGGGTATGTGATTTTGCGCGGGTAAATTGTGGCTGGCATGATCGTGTGACTGTACGTCTATGAGAAATCAATTGTATGTATGTGTCCTGTATACACATGTCCGTACATAATATGCATGCATGCCTCAACCACGGCACTAGGATATTTTAACAGAGACACACGACTCGATGTGTACATACGGTGTGGAGGACGGCACATAGACGGACAGGTGTAGAAAAGTATTTCCACTCACCTATTGTCATGGCGGCATAAACATATTAAAAATTGGCGGGTTACCCTGATAGAAAAGACATATATCGAACCCACTGAGCCCCTATATATACAATATATCTCCATTGGTCTATATAACATGTGGTAAATTTACCAGGAAAACACGTTTTATGGCTTAACACGGAAATTTCAACATGTTTTTACGATGGATATAGTTGTCAGTTTCCGTAACACCCTATCAGTTTCCGTATCCACAATTATAGATCATGTGACTTCCGTACCCCAAACAATAAATTAATTTTATCAAAAACTCGAACGTTTGGCTTCGTAGGCCGTGAAAACTTGGTGTTATGATAAATACAATCAAATATATGCAAACATCTAACACAGTAATACAATTTTCTTCGCTAGAATCACAGTTACTGTAGTATTTCTTTTTATATTTACATGTAAAACCCCATACACAATGTTTGTTTTCGATTTCTAGACTCTGCAATAACATTGATCCAGCTTCTCTGCTAGGGAACATGTCATAAACTAATTAAACATATTAAACATACAGCAATTTCAGAAATAAATATATAAAAACTTACCTTTTTATGACTAAAACCGAAATGGCGGCATGAAAATAATCATTTGACTTCCGTATCTGAAATCGTTCAGTTTTCTCGCACGTTGTAACGTAGTAGCTTCGTCACCATGGTCAGCATACCGATCTAATTTATGCTAGGCGACTACCTGCACAGTTAGTGCAGGCGCCAGTGCGACCATTCTACATTCCCGTTCACATGCTCTGATAAATTTTGGCAACCATTATAAATGTATTCTGTAAAGTCTAAGCAACAAGAAAATCGATGTTGCCATTTTTTCTGATGACCTTCAATGACCTTGATCTTGCGCCAAAGGTCAAAGGTCAATTTCCGCGGTAAATCTTCAGTTTACATGCGATGACGACATTGTGACGTTTAAAATGCTACATTCCGTTTCGTTTGTACTGTATCGTCAGATACAGTTATGTCAACGTCCGATGTATGTTACTATTTTTAGGTATCGACAAGTTTTTATCTATTTTTAGAAGCATTAACTACGGCTGTTGGTCGCCATTTTTGGGCGACCTCTATAAGCCGGTACCGGTACCAACCGGGACCGGTACCCCTGTAACGGTAATTGTAATACGTGGCAAGCGCGTTTATGGAGCGTGTAATTGATCAAATAGGATGGTCAAGTACCAAGCTAATGTCATTATTACGTACAATTAGGTCATCCAAGATGGCCGCTGAAAGGTAAAATGATAATTCTTCAGTAACCAACTTCTATATGCTATATCTCAGGAACCGCTTGGCGGATGTTGGTCAAATGTTACAGGATTATTCTTTGCTGAAGCCTTTTCATATGTAATAAAAGAATGGCGGCGCCACGCAATCCAAGATGGCCGCCATCCCAAAAGCCGATTTGAATGAAACTGCAAAATTGTTCGGCCACTGATGCTCTTTCAGATTTGTTGAAATGTTGACCCGTGGTTCACGTAAAGGTCATTATTTTATTACCAACTTCAACTTGCTTTGGTTGGGAGCAATGTGAAGGGTAAAAATTACGATGGGATTCATGAATCGTTTACGGTTCCATATTTTGCACCTGGTCTGGCCAGAGAGCGTTCCCTGAAGTCTTCAACTGTTACCGATCTGTAGCCTATTTCATCAACATTGCAAAGTATACTTAGCTAGCAAAGTATACTTTGAGGGAGAAATTTTCAATTTTAGGAGAAATTTATTAATTTGTATTATACTGAATATATTACATTATCACAGCCATTTTGGCTGTGATAATGTAATAAATTCAGTATAATAATTCTTCATACTTTAATCATCAAATATATGCAGTTGTTAGTTTTATATGAAATAATGCATTTCGAGAAAAATAAATGATTACTCCCTCAAAGTATACTTTGGTAGATAAGTATGCTTTGCAATTTTGATGAAATCGGCTACTGGTCCCTTGCTATGTACCTAGTGTGCAAACAAGCAAAAAAAAACTACATTTCAAAGTTTCATGCCTGGCTCTGGTAAAAGTACCATCAAGCCTTACAACACCACATGACACAGTCTGATTACATGTACGTATTGTTATGCGCACAAGCGAGGTTTGTGAGTCCGAATACATGGATAACACCTCCAACGAGCGAGCTGACAAAGATCTACCGAAAGCAGTCGAAGAAGAAATGCATCTCACAGCAAAACTAGCAAATCTGAAAAGTACAATATCCCAACATGGATAGCCTACAATTCTTCTCTAGCATCAACAAAACCGTTGACTGAAGTTGCTGCTCTGCCTTTGGCAGCAGCACCTGCTCGCGAATAGCAAACCCTGACAGTTTTGAAACATGCACAGCACATCAATGGCGTAGTCACTGGTACTGATCGGAAGACAGTACTCAATCAGGATGTGGCTCTGTATAAGTGAGCCAATAAGTTGGACATGGGCCGAGATGATTGCTTGAGTAAATGGATGCTCAGACTGGATGAAATGAATACGGTAATGGCAACCCTCAGAGCAGTTGGCAGCTATGTTGAGGACTGCGGTTTGGATGAAACAACGTTAACACGTCAAATCATTGAAGCTAGGCACATGAAAAGCGCGCTCGAAGCTAATATTACTACAGTCGATGATCTTTATCTTGACGTATTCTTCAAAGAAAATCCTGACCTGATGTGCACAGCTGATTGACAAAAGTTGTGCAGACGTCCGTCGTGACAAAATGAACAACTAGTCGTGTTAGAGATGCCGAGATCTTCCCGAGATGAGAGCTCTCGAAACGACTGACGCAGAGATATATCAGGAGTTCGCTGCTGGAAACTTTTCATAATTTCGTGAAATTAACTGGAGGCCTTGTGGGTATTATTCCCAACCCCATTGCACACGAGCGATTCTTCTTGGTTGAATCAGAGCTTGGTAGGCTGGCCGAAGAAGCACAGCAGTTGGCTGGGCTAGAATCAATAAAAAGAGTACAACACCATGACATCAAATAGGTTGTCTGGAAGGGACAAGAGCATAACATAGCTACGGTGAAGATTGTTTTCGTAGAGTCAAAATATCCATTTACTAGCGAAACCAAAGACCTTGTGTATGTCATTTCGAAAGTAAAGATTTATGCAATCGCGATGAGATATGCCAAACAATGTACACATCATCTGGTGATGAAATAATCATCCAAGATATATCACACAGTTGGAACAAAATGAAAAAGGTCCAACTTAAGACGTGGAAGAGTGCAGTGCCAAAAAGACAAGAAAGCATAAGTTGGCTGGCCAAGTTGGCGAGATGAAAGATGATCGAACTGTTTCGCTCATTGTTGCTCAATCAAGGCCACACATCGATTTGAAAGAAACCATCGGACATTATGAGTTCACCTCAGTCCCACGTGTCTTGTTCGGAATGACTGGGGAACTACTACGGCGTACAAACAAGAGCAGATTGATGGAAGGCACATGCGATCGAATCTTGTGAATCATCGTACGAAACGGAAGCTTCAATTGCACCTGAATCGTGTGACTCATCACACAAAACGGAAGCCGATCAAGCCCCATTGTTCCGTCCTAGAATGTTTACTTACTGTTATAGGCGGAATGGCTGTAGTTCAGTCAATGGGAAAACCAGAGTGGGTCAATACTTGTGCGGATTGGTCTGACCACGTTGTTACTATATTGAAGCACCACAAAGCTAACGGTTTTGACGAGATACACCTGGTTTTCGATAGATATGACAGTTCCCTGAAAGAATTCGCACGCGAGAGGGACGACATAATAACAAGCCAGGGATTGTCTCACGTTACAGATACCACACCTCTTGGAAAGGTCACAGAAAATCAGTTCCTATCGGACACTAGAACAAAAGCTGAGCTCACTGTTTACCCGGCTCAGAAATCGCTGCAACATTTTGAAAACAGTGAAAAGACATTCGTTGTCACTTCAAGAAAAATGATTTTGCAACGGTATAAACAGCACCTGCGTAGCTCACAAAAAGAGGCTGATACAAAGATCATTTTGCATAGCATAGATGCCGTTCAACGAGGAGCTACCGAGATTCACATTCAATCACCAGACATCGATGTCCTAGCGCCTGCCATTCGTCGGTACAGCCAACTTTGTGAGGGCACGTACTTTGTCACAGGAGTTGGGAACAAGAGCCGTTAACCCCGATTGTTCGTGCTCTTGTTGTCCTGAGGACCGAAGCATTATCGCTGTCATGCGTTCAGCGGAGCTGACCAGATTGGAAGGTGTGGCGGAAAGGGCAAAATCAGTTGTTGGAAAACACTAACTAAGTGTTCCGCTGAAATAGCATCTGCATTTCTTAATTTGGTTTCTTCCAGGAGTCTATCGAGACATTTGCATACCAGCTCCACGATCCCGGAGCCAGTATTACTAATGTTGGTGAATCGAGATGGAAACTCCTCACAAAGAAACAGTTAGAGGGTCAAAAATTGCCCCCTATCCTAGGAGCACTGAAGCAGGCAATTGCAAGAGCACATTACCAGGCAATGGTGTGGTATCAGGATGATATTCCAAAACCCAGATTTACCACCACCAACTGAATATAACTGGAAAACGGACAATGACGGTTCTTCTTTACTACCGATTCCAACAATGGAACCCTCAGCCCCGACAGTGATATCCCATCCGATGGAGTGTGGTTGTAAGAAAACGAAATGCCAGCCCACTGTTCCTGAAGGTCACATAATATGAATTGTCTGAAATATGTCAGTGTGGAGCAGATGACGAATTGTGCAGCAATGTAAGTCATTATATTGTGGGACTCGGTGATGATGAGGAGGAGGACCATGATCCTTCACTGTGATGCGAACCATAGCAAATAAGTACAAATAAGTGCCAGTTGATCATATACAACATACACTAACAACAATCAACAAGTTTGATATTACGTAATCAGAAAATAAATGGGCAGTGTATAATTGTCTAAGTGGTAACAATGTCATCGATACAATAAATTTGGGGCAGGTTACATCGTGTTTCATTACAATCTTAAAGTCCATAAAAGTGTACGGATAGAGGGTATCATCATTCGATGACAATTAGCTTAAACTTTAGTATTTTATTACTCGATGCTCTAGTTGGCGGCCATCTTGTATTACACGTTCATGGATATGGTGTCGCTCAGTACTGATTTCTTAAATAATGGTCACTGATGGTGAACTTCTTAGAGCAAATAAAGCATACATCATATGATAATCATTATAGTTCAAAATCATTGCTTTTCAGTTATAAGTGGCCATATTGGCGGCCATCTTGAATTACCTAACCCGGCTAATTTTTAAACTTGAAATATACAATGGATTTTACGAACTCCACCCCAAGTCGTTTTGTTTATGTCACTCAATAGTAATTAGTGTAGACGATGTAGTTATGTTAATTGTTGTCGGCCATCTTGGCGGCCATCTTTAATAAAAAGGTTTCTGTGGGATCACGTTTTGCTGGCATCACACCACTACAGCAATATAGGTTACGTGAAGATTTTCTGAGAGATTCAGCGTTCTCTATTCAGTTTTCCAGCTTGGCTTCATGTGGAACATAATGCGACTGTGAGCATTTTCTCTGTTTTTGACGCAATACGGGGTATGTTCCAAAAATGTGAAAAAATATGTAAAAAATTGTCAGAAAAAATGGCAACATCGATTTTTTACATGCTATTACATTACAAAAGACAGGCCCAACTAGTTGCCAACATTTATCATTCCATGTCCACGGGAATACGTAGGCGCCCTGACTAAGTGTATAGCTGGTAACAACAATTGGGGTGATTGGTAATTTCGATGCGGACTGAATTAGAAAATACTGCCCTATTCGAGTAATGTACGATGTCTTACAAATAAACACAGATGATCTAGATTGCAAAAACTATATGTCAATATGTTTTTTTCTAAGAATAAAATGTGTTGTAATATCTAGATCTAGTGATTAATTTATATCTTTTTTGTTCTGTTTCATTCTGTGTTTACCTGTCTAATTTCCCTAATATACCCGCCTACACACCACACCCGGGCGGGGGAAATTTTTATGCGACCATACATACTTACAATACTAGTTGCAAACGGCAACTCTTGCAATCTACTCCCATAACTTCCGGCTACGGACGGTCCGGGAGTAGATTGCAAGAGTTACTGTTCACAACCATTAGAATAACAGCTGACGTAATGCCGGTAAACTAAAACGTCCGACGTGATAGTGACAAAACTTTACGTCCAACAAGATTTTCACGGTGTGTAATCGATCGTGTGTTTTTAACCATGACGCTGATTGTTTGAATCACATAAAATGCATCCCAGTACTAGAACAAGAGTGCCGTAAGTCACAAAATACGCCCGTCACATTAATTACCTCAGGGCAAAGTAATCGTATTTCGTTTTACGCCATGTATGATACATATGTAGCCTATAACATACACTTACCACGTAGAGGCGAACATGTGAAGCAATAGAGAACTGAACGTAATTAGTATAAGCCGTGTTTGAACTAACAGAAAATGGTTCCTCAAAATGTTTAGAGATTGGGCGGGCGGGCACCTTTCCTCTCTCACATGATATATGTTTACAGTTTTGATAAGTCACGGTGGTTATCGCATTGTGTGTAATACAATTCCTTCGTTACTGATACATGCAAGAGTTTACCAAATACGAAATTGTATTCACTAAATGCAATCTGATACGGAGCCTTATAAGGGACATGAAAAGAGAAAAAAATGTTCTGACAAATTCGATTATTTCGTTAGAACGCATTCCAATTCGTTCTAACGCATTCCAATTCGTTCTAACGATTTCAATTATTTCGTTCTAACGAATTCGAATTCGTTCTAACGTATTGCAATTCGTTCTAACACATTCCAATTCGTTCTAACGCATTCAATTAGTTCGTTCTAACGCATTCCAATTCGTTCTAACACATTCCAATTCGTTCTAACGCATTCAATTATTTCGTTCTAACGAGTTCGAATTCGTTCTAACGCATTCCAATTCGTTCTAACGCATTCCATTATTGCGTTCTAACGCATTCAAATTCGTTCTAACGATTTCAATCATTTCGTTCTAACGAATTCGAAATCGTCCTAACGCATTCAATTATTGCGTTCTAACGCATTCAAATTCGTTCTAACGATTTCAATTATTTCGTTCTAACGAATTTGAATTCGTTCTAACGCATTGCAATTCGTTCTAACGCATTTTAATTCGTTCTAACGCATTTCAATTCGTTCTAACGCATTCAAAGTCGTTCTAACGATTTCAGCTATTTCGTTCTAACGAATTCGAATTCGTTCTAACGCATTGCAATTCGTTCTAACGCAATAAATTATTGCGTTCTAACGAATTCGAATTCGTTAGAACGAATTGCAATTCGTTCTAACGCAATAAATTATTGCGTTCTAACGCATTCAAATACGTTCTAACGATTTAAATTATTTCGTTCTAACGAATTCGAATTCGTTCTAACGCATTCAAATTCGTTCTAACGCATTTCAATTCGTTCTAACGCATTCAAAGTCGTTCTAACGATTTCAGTTATTTCGTTCTAACGAATTCGAATTCGTTCTAACGCATTGCAATTCTTTCTAACGCAATAAATTACTGCGTTCTAACGAATTCGAATTCGTTAGTACGAATTGAAATTCGTTCTAACGCAATAAATTATTGCGTTCTAACGCATTCAAATTCGTTCTAACGATTTAAATTATTTCGTTCTACCGAATTCGAATTCGTTAGAACGAAATAATTGAAATGGTTAGAACGAATTCGAATTCGTTAGAACGAAATAATTGAAATCGTTAGAACGAATTTGAATGCGTTAGAACGCAATAATGGAATGTGTTAGAACGAATTGGAATGCGTTAGAACGAATTCGAACTTGTTAGAAGAATTAACGAAATAGTTGAATGCGTTAGAACGAATTGGAATGCGTTAGAACGAATTGGAATGCGTTAGAACGAATTGGAATGCGTTAGAACGAAATAATTGAATGCGGTAGAACGAATTGGAATGTGTTAGAACGAATTGCAATGCGTTAGAACGAATTCGAATTCGTTAGAACGAAATAATTGAAATCGTTAGAACGAATTGGAATGTGTTAGAACGAATTGGAATGCGTTCTAACGAAATAATCGAATTTGTCAGAACATTTTTTTCTCTTCTCATGTCCCTTATAAGGCTCCATAATCTCACACACATAAATGAAATTAATTCAGAAACCGATACGCGTATAAAGCAAGGGAGACGCTATGTAACATGTAACATGTACGTTTTTAAACTTTCACACGAGAATTAAATAGCATTTTAACCATATCATATCACATATCTACTGTACATACATGTATGTAAAATCTCGGTAAACGATATACTAATACAAAAATACGCGAACTGGGCTGCCGACACCACCAGCTCACATGCTACTCAACATTACTCGTTTCTGATCATTGATTTTCATAACAACCCCGACAACGTACATTTATATTTTCACATAAAATGGTAATTAAAATCGTCAATGATTTACATACAATTGGTTTGTTTCGCTAATGGTACACCGACTAGCACACGATAATACACTTATATCGTCTGTCATTAACAGCTGTCAACAACGTCAGCTATGTCAAAGGCGTAAATGGAAGCGACGTTTCCGACCTCATTTACTCAATAACGTCATTTTCGCACGAACGCGGCTCATATAATGTTTGATGAGGTAAACCGATGTTCACACTGGTAGTCTACGTTTGAGGGTGTATTTGTGGGGCATTTTAGTAAAATATACACGTATCCCAAAAAGGGCGGACAATAATAAAGATCAGGGTCTACACTGATACATAAAATAGGTTATACAAATTCTGATAACGTAAGGAGAGCATACACTGATATGTTTGAGGGTGTATTTGTGGCATATTTATATATATTAAACTATATTTGCATGTATTTCCCATATGATTGGTGATTTAATGTGCAATAATCGAACATATGGCCAATTTAACAGATTTATTTGACTACATATGTCAAGTATATGATGTGTTTTGTGTCAATATATGCTTTACACTACTATCTGACACTATCTAGGGGGTATTTGTGGTATATTTTATATGTATTTAGACAATATTTGGATGGATTTTGGTGTATTTGGGTGTTTCGTGTAACCGTGCCCCGGACCCCCCCCCCCCCCCCCCCCCCCCCCCCCCCCCCCCCCCCCCCCCCCCCCCCCCCCCCCCCCCCCCCCCCCCCCCCCCCCCCCCCCCCCCCCCCCCACCCCCCCCCCCCCCCCCCCCCCCCCCCCCCTAGCATTCTCACGAACTTTGCTCGTTCGACGGTATCAAGGTGTATGATGACGTGGTACTAACGACAACAACAAGTACTGAAACTTCCAGAATCCATCTGATACAAAGTACTTATTCGTTTATATTGTCCTTATTACGTAACGGATTTTGATGAAATATGGCGCATCAAACGCGTCTTAATAAACTGCATTTGGTGGTCTTTGTATTTTCTCCCAAACTTCTGTCGTTTTTGCGAAGAATCGATTTCCGTGTCTACTGACACGGAAATCGATTCTTCGCGAAAACAACAGAAGTCTGTGCCGAACTCTCTGGACCACCAAATGCAACGTTGTTGTTGTTGTAACCACGTGATCATGCAACTTGTGTATGTCCGCACCACTTTGCAATACCATCCTACGCGGCTGAATAATAATATCTTCCCCGTCGTGAGTTGGGGAGCAGTAGTGTGAGGGGGATACACGCCGAATTACAATGGACCTTTCAATGTCCTCCCCGCCACATAGGTGTGGGTATGGTCGGGTGGGCTAATTAGACAGCTAGCTAAAACCCATAAGGGGTGGGAATTAGACACCTAAAATCATGGGGCCGGTATATTAGATGTTCACACGTCTGTCAGTACTGTCGTTTCTAGTGTGAGGAAAATGCGCCATCACCACGGATAAATAGACGCGTTTCATTCATACATGCGGGAATTTGATTGTCCATTTCTGAATGTGTCTAATTCACACGGGTTTGCCTTCCGCTCCTGAAAGTGGGAACGACATTGATAAGGTTCATTAGACGATCAAACAATTACATGTACGTACTTGGGTGGGGATATGTCCACATGTCTGATACTAACAATACCAATGCTTCCATGTCCAGTGTGGTGGGATGCGAGTCATACAGGGGAAATTATACAGCCACAAAGCCCCAGGGTGGGAATTAGACTATCAAACATTCGGGGTTGGGAATATTAATCTCTACAAATCCCTTCGTACTGTCGTTTCTATGGGGACAAAGTTTGTCCTCGGAAATTAAACAAATAGTTACTTCATACGGGATTTAGACTGTCCATTTTAATCAATATGTTATTCTAGTTGGTGGGGTGGGGTGGGAGCACCGCTACCTTGAATGGGGAGGTACATTAGCGACGGTTTGTAGAAGGAACTAGGCCAATCCATTACCGAGTCAGGCCATGTCCGAGTTTTCTCGATCTAGAAAAACAGTGGGTTTAACTCGGACGCCTCTCATTTTCTGCTATAAAGACGGTATTGGTACAATAAACGTAGAAACTATCAGACAGACAGTAAGAGGGATACTTTATATATATAATAACTAAATTGTCAAGTCACTACGCTTCATTCATATATGCCTCAGTCAATGCAGTTTGCCGCACGTTCAATGTTCACCGCCTTTCAAAGTCATGCAGTGTTGACACAAATTAGAAGGTGGCCACCGGGGGACCGTTTCACTAAACTTCGTACGACTAACATGTTCGTAAATGCAAAATTATGACAGTCTGTAAATTTAACATTAACACTGTTTTCTTGTAAACATTTATTGGATTTACATTTATTGAGCATAGGCTGCATATGCAGCCTATGCTCAATAAATGTAAATCCATAAATTAAAATTTCCAGACGATCCTAAATTTGCACTTACGAACATTTTAGTCGTAAGAAGTTTAGTGAAACGGGCCCCAGAATGCAGCTCGGTATGGTACCGGGATAGTCACTGCGTCATACTGTATTTATATATATGGTGCACAACATATCAGTGGAGGTCAATAACTACCAACAACATGCTTCACATACATATATGGGACATAATATACATGCATACCGATGCGTCCGAATTTATACCTTTGTCCGAATTTACCAGGATTGACCCTACTGACGTTAGACTGACGTTGGAATTTAGTTGAAAAGTAAAGTGTTTTGAAAAACGTCGTGTTTTGACGTCATTTCAACGTCGGGCTTTTACATCTGGAAAACTTTCATTTTCACTAAAATCCCACGTCAGTCCAACGTCAAGATCTGACGTCCACCTGACGTTTATCTTACGTCAGTTGCCCAGTGGTATTTTATCAATATCTTTGGTAAATAAAAAGTAAACAGCAGAATCTAATACAGCGTTGTAAGTGTTAATACATATCAAAAATCCGATTTTTCTGTCCCGTAAAGTACATTCATATCTGCAACTGCGAGATAAAAATGTGCTCCAAACTTCCATGGGGTTAACTAGTTATGGGCGAGTTTAGCATTTTAAGCACCCTACTGTTATTGTGGTAACAACCGCAGCTGCAACGACATGTTGCACGGTGTGAGCTTTATACAGATATTTCATCACATGGTGAGTGAAAGAAGGGGATAACTTGACGCGGACGACGACGACGACGACACGGACGACGACAACGACGACGACGGACTATAGTCGGGCCTTCTGCTACAGCAGGCGCGACAAAAACATTCCAGCTACAACAGCTGTCTTAAATATCTGATGAACGATCGACATACGAAGCTGCACGAAAACCGGTGACAAAGGGAGACAATCGATATTCGCTACTTCAATAGTATATCATCCCCAGTAACCGCGCATTTATAACAGGAAATGAACATTATCGTCTGGAATTCATTTGTTTGCCTCAATTCTTAACTAAAGCGTGTTTTGACAGCACATTCTGGAGACGATTCCCATGCACTGTCAAAACGTATGTTTATCAAGACCTTTGGTAAATAAAAAGTAAAAAGCAGACGAAAAAAATATACTACAGCGTTGTAAGTGTTAACACATATCAGAAAACTCGATTTTTCTGCGATGTAAAGTACATTCATATCTGTCTTTTATATTTTCTGTATACGTGAGAGATGAGACCCTTATAGTGTAAAATTTAGTCATAATAACAGCCCAATTTGTCGTGGTGTTTTGCTACACAAATGGGAATAAAAGGATAACCAATGTCAAACTATGTATACCTACATGTGTATTATTGGTCTATGAATGGTCTATGAATGCATGACTGTGACTGTGTAGCAAAACGCCAGGACAAAATCCGTTACATATTAAGGACAAACTAAAATAATACGTACTTTGAATCGGAGGCCCTTATGGAAGTTTCAGTAACTGTTGTTGTTAATGTAACCAAGTGATCGTACAACTTGTACATTGTGGCTGCAGAAATGAGGATTCATTATGGGTTTTGCTTAAATGGTATTCATTTATAAAATGGACAACAGTGTTGTGAGTGAGTGAGTGAGTGAATAGGGTTTAACGTCCGCTTTTCTGACATAGAGGTACAAGCCTCAGGGAGTCTACACACAGACGGGTCAACGGGGTCGTGTCCCGTATCCACCTGTCCGAGGGGGGTAAATCCCAACTTCAGAACTCAATATTTACAATCAAAATATATATTCAGTCCTGAAATTAGAACAACCTGATCTGGTGCCAGGCCCTCGCCACACCAGCACATTTATCCCATCCCTCCCCTAAAAGTAATAGGATTAGCGCTAATCTTACTTTTATATATGGGGCATAGCCTGACTCAACTCTCACATACAAGAAAGCCAAAAATGTACATGAGGGCCAAATCCGGTATAGTGGGTTCCGGAAAGTATGAACCCAATCGTTAAGCCAGTTTAGTCGCCTTTTACGACAAGCAATGGCTACTGCAGCACTATTCTCAGGATCAGTTGATCCCGCCCCGGTGCCTGCACGGGGCCTGGTGTGGTGGAGCCTTCTCATCTAGATCTACACTGTCTGCATACATTACAATATTTGTAGTAGCTAGGACATTATCGAACGAGTTATTAATGTATTGTTTTACAATTTGAGTAGATTACCTTCCGTGTTTTGCATATGTTTAATTGGCTGCACGTTTTCCACTGTATATACAATGTAATGTAATGTAATTAGAGTTATGTACTCAGAACTAAACGTTAATATCACACAAAAACGGTGGTCTATTCGGTGAAGTATGTATTTTTATTATGTGATGCATTGTGAAACGGGGCGATTGTGTTAATGTATTTTCGTGAGTAATAACGAAGTAAAATACTTATTAAACGAGTTCATTTATTTAAATCAGTCAACGAATTTAATAAATGTTATATTAACTTTACCCAGACGTTAAATTATATAAGTTATTGTATAGAAACACACATTGAAGCTGTACTGCTCACACGTTATTTTCTGTAGCTGTATAATTTATTACACTATAATTCCAGTACAAAAATATTTGCACAATTCCCTAACATTTGATTGGTCCGTAGCAAGTCTCTGTCCAAAATTTATATCCCAGTAAACTCCCACGCCGAACTACTTTCCATAACCGTGATGCGCAGTTAAAATAATTCTTAAGAAAACGGAAAATAAACGCATTTTCTTGATGAATTTATTTCAAATGCTGGAATTATAAGGAATGAATGGCCTTTTTGTGGAATTTATCGGGGATATAAACTTGGAAATGTCGCGGGAATACTGGACTAGGCCTTAAAAAAATTACAATTTACATATATATTTTTTATTTTTTTTTCGAAAATTGTAATTTTTTATCACTTCGTCCAGTATTCCCGCGACTTTTCCAAGTTGATACCCCGATAAATTCCACAAAAAGGCCATTCATTCCTATAGCCAATGTTAATACACTGTGTTATTACACTGCAAAATGCAATTACATGCAATAACCATATTTACACATCCGCCTACGTTAATCTTGCACATATGTCAACGTTTCTGAACATTCATTGGCAATCTCACATTCAAACAGTTTGATTGGCTGAGCCTGAGCTGTATCACAGCTCAGTCTCAGCCAATCAAGTTGCTTGTTGTAAGCACAAAAATAAAGTATTTTGAAATAAAAAAAAACATGACAAATATTGGCAAGATTATCGCAGACGGTGGTGTATATATTACTTATATATGATAATAAAGAAAGGTGTATGATCACGTGGTTACAACAACAACAACAACGCCGCCCACAGAGACCACCAAATGCAGCTTAACAAGACGCGTTTGATGCGCAATATTTCATCAAAATCCGTTACGTAATAAGGAGACTATACAATAATAGTTACGTACTTTGAATCGGTACTTTTGTTGTTAGTACCACGTGATCATACACCTTGATAAATATCAATATATCGTGTTATGTCTACCGTACGTGTGGCTGTGACTGGAGAAATGGGGCTTATTGGATTTGTGACCAGTATTGCTCCTGATCAAATCGCACACGCCTGTAGCACAATAACGATCTATATGATAACGATCTATATTGCTTGTTAGAAGCATGGCGGGCGTTCCATTGATGGAACAGCGAACAGTGCAGATCCTGATCAGACTGTGCGGATGCAGTCTGATCTGGATCTACACTGGTCGCAAAATCCATAAGCCCCTTTTCTCCAGTTACAGCCACATTTATAAATAAACATAAAGATCCCCGGATGAAAACATTTCAATCACATTGTCAATAGTCTCTGAACCATAACATCATAATCTACACTGGTTACAAATCACATAATCCCCATTTCTAAATATCTCAGTGTAATATGCGTAATGGAGAAATATATCGTACATTTTCGAATAGAGTGAAGTAATACGCTCATACCCACCGGTGCCTTTGGAAAAAGAACTAGGTTTCTGTCGCATAGTCATCTCTATATGACCTTAGCTGTTGCTGGGACGTTAAACCATTTCACTTTCTGTCGCTTAGAGAAAGAGTGAGTACACTCACCACATTTCCCACTTGTATGCCACCACCACCAACGTACGTATTGGAGACGGGGTTATGGGTGTATGGAATGTTACGGTGTCATGTTAGGGCCACATTACATTCTCGCGTTCTCGCTCTCTCGACTTATACACGAGATCATGTGTAGATTATGATCCAATAGCAAACTCATGTAGCCTTATAACGAGCTATATTGCTTGTTAAAAGACATGACGAGTGCTTCATTGATAATATGACGAACACTGCAGATCCTGATCAGCCTGTGCGATGCACAGGCTGACCAGGATCTTCACTGTTCACCAAACCCATACGCCCCATTTCTCAAGTCACAGTCATATATTTTCTGATATATTTAGAAAAATGCAAGTTGAAACGGGGGAAATTACTCACCGCCTATCGGAATACAAATAGCACGCACGCTTGAGCGACTTCACATTCACTGGTTCATGGTGTTCAATAGAATATCTATGTCTATTGAAACAATATGTGTCAATTTCCGTTTCGCTGATTATAATGCGTTGGCGTTGTTGTGACACAAAAGTATACTTCGCGTCATAAGTTCTACATCAGCTGGACTGATTTTTGCAAAATTTAATGTATAAATAAGCATGTGCTTTCATAAACAAGAACGCCAATAGCTCATATAGAAAAGGAGTTATAGCAGTTTGGAGAAACGCGCACGCGTCTACTGGACGGAAATTTCTAAGGTATTTGACATTGACCGTGGCATAGGTGGCCATGGGTGGAGCATGGCATGAAAATATGAACAATGAGAAGCCTACACATGAACATTGAAGCCAACCGCCCATACGGCTAGAAAATATGGTCTGTCGACACACTTATAGGGCCCCTATAGGTGATTTGAGAATCTCGTACAAAAAATAAACGGACGGACAGACAGACAGACGGCCAGACAGGCGAAACTGCCGAATCTCAACGGGGCCCTAATAAAGAAGTTATAGCGGAATGGAGAAAAGCGCACTGCAAATCGAGACTGAGGATGCACAGACTGATCTGTAGCCGATTTCACCAACTTTGCAAAGTATACTTTTCTAGCAAAGTATACTTTGAGGGAGAAATCATTTATTTTTTTCCAAAATGCATTTTTTTCATGTAGAACTAACGACTGCATATATTTGATGATTAAAAGTATGCAGAATTATTATACTGAATTTATTACATTATCACAGCCATTTTTGGCTGTGATAATGTAATAAATTCAGTATAATAAAAATTAATAAATTTATCCTAAAATTGAAAATTTCTCCCTCAAAGTATACCTTGCTAGAAAAGTATACTTTGCAATGTTGGTGAAATAGGCTACTGGATCTACACTAGCCGCAAAGTCCATAGTCTCCGTTTCTCCAGTCACAGCCACGTATATGAGATATACCCTTTGTGACTATTAACCCTTAGCCTGTCGTCTGCTGTTGCTTTATATTTTGCTCTGTTTCTCAATAAAAACATGGTTTGACAGCACTTTAGAATCATTTCCATTGGAAATGATTCTAAAATGCTGTCAAACCATGTTTTTGACGAGAAAAATCGAAAATAAAACAAAAACAGCAGACGACCACATTGCATTCAGCAGGCTAAGTGTTAACTAGTTATGTCAAAATGTGACGCAGCTATAAACGAGATGACCATGTTTCGACCTTTTTTTCACGTAGAAGAATCATGGTCAGTACCAGCCAGGCCCGGTTGCTCAAAGCTTCTGTTAGCTTAACAGACTGTTAAATCCTTAGCATTGCTAAGGATTTAACAGTCTGTTAAGCTAACGGAGGTTTGAGCAACCGGTCCCTGAGGAACTTGCTTGACTTCATTGGAGTTAACATGGTTAATGACTGAAATCCTTATACACCGACCGAATTTCTATTGAATATACATGTATACCCAACAGTAAGTTTTAAGATAATACAGAGCGGAACTTATTACACCAAGTATACAACATAATTCATGTATATTTAAAAAGTCTTTAAGAGAAAGAAAAACACAAAACACAGACACACAAACTAATACCGCGCCTGGTAGTTTAGTGTAACTATTTGTTATCGTTTATCAATGTACATATGCCAATGCAAATGATCATAGACGTGTATTTTTCACCATGATGAAAACTGTTTTTGAACATAACAAACAAGGATTTACAACGGCATAAACGTATTAAATTACACTTTTTCCAGGAGACGACACAAAGCTAATACTCTATACACACTCATGCAAAACGGTGCGTTACATAACACGCACAAGTACGTGGACATGAAACATGTAATCGATACATATTCAAATCAATAACAAGTAGAAAACAAAACAAAAGTGAATATATAAACCTTTTCTGAGAAGACTAAACAACTGAATGTAGACGTTGCTGAGATACAGAAATATATTTAGTAAATGTTGTATAGTGAATCAGTGTGGGTATGCGAACTTCAAGACAAGGTATTCCAAAACAGGAGCGTACCATACAAACGGGAGTCGGAAGAGGAATGGAATAACATGCGTTATGAAATATATCTCGGTATGTATAATATACATGCACGCATTATATTACAGAACAACAGTGTATCATACAAGACATACAAGCGGTAGTGATTGGCACGTCGTAATAGGAATGGAATAAACTTCGTTATGTAGGTTGTGTAATATACACATGTACGTATTCGAGAACTGTAGCCTATTTTTTCACCAACATTGCAAAGTATACTTTTCTAGCAAAGTATACTTTGAGGGAGAAATTATAATTTTTAGGATAAATTTATTAATGTTTATTATACTGAATTTATTACATTATCACAGCCAAAATTGGCTGTGATAATGTAATACATTCAGTATAATAATTCTGCATAATTGTGATCATCAAACTATATTGCAGTGGTTAGTTCTATATGAAATAATGCATTTTGGGAAAGATAAATGATTACTCCCTCAAAGTATACTTTGCAATGTTGGTGAAATAGGCTACTGGAATACACCATGCAAGACATACACATACAAACGGGACGGATTGGGTCTAACAAATGGAATAACCCAATTCATGCTGAGGATATGCCATTTTGATTGGGGAAAAGCATAAACGTGTTTACAAGTATATATCGCGACCACCGTATCATCGGGACGGTTTAAATGAATGGTCACAACATATACTTTCATTGAGAAATAACAAAAATAAAAATAAAATATTTAAAAAAATCCATACTTCGTATGTAATGGTTTATAATACGCAAAGTAAATGGAGTATCTGTAACCATTGTAACAACTATATTGACAATAGTGGCTAGGCTCCTTTGGTACACTTCATACTGAAGCAAGTCTTACTCCCGAGCTTTGTTGGACGTTGAGCACGACTGTCATTGACAGTTCTGCACTTTATGTCTAATTTGATATAACTAGATTGGTCAGTAAGCGAGGCTTACGGAATACCCCCCGCGTGCCCAGGTACCCCTAAAATATGTAAAACTTTCCAAGTGTGTGGGCTTGTGACCTTGACTCTGGGCTTAGCGGGAGGCATGAACGTGAATTTGTCACAGGGTGTAGAGGTCCATTGGAGCAATGCGTGTGTGAAATGTGAAGCAGATCCGAGCAAGGAAATATAAGTTATAACCGATTTCTCTGATGACTAAGAATGTGAGCTTGACCTCGAGATCAGCGGGAATTTGTCACAGCATGATAGTAGAGCCTTATAGGAATGCATGCATGAAATATTAAAACATTTTTTTCGATGAAAGAAGTTAGAAGTTATAACATATTTCTCTGATTGTTAAGTTTTGTAAAGAAAGAGAAAGTACGTGACCTTGACCTTGGGATCACGGGGGTTGGTCATAGAGGGGGTTGTCTCAGCATGATAGCACAACCTTAGAATAAGCACAAGTTAATAACAATATTTCTCTGAAGAGTGATAAAGAGCTAACTAATATTTGACCTTGACCTTGGGATCAGCGGGGGTTGGACGTCGTGGATTTGGCACAGCATGGTAGTCGAGCCTTACATGAATGTTCATGTGTGAAATGAAATATTAAGCATTTTTTAGATGAAGGAAATAGAAGTTATAACATTATTTCTCTGAGGGTTAAGTTTTGTAAAGAGACTAAGTATTTGACCGTGACCTTGGGAGCAGCGGGGGGGTTGGACGGACGTGGGATTTGGCACAGTCATGGTAGTAGAGCCTTACATGAATGCATGTATGAAATATTGAGGCAGTTTAGATGAAGGAAATGGGAATTTATAAACAAATATTTTTCTGATGTTAAGTTTTGTAAAGAGGCTAAGATATTTGGACCTTTCAACCTTGGGGAGCAACGGGGTTGGACGGTCGTGGATTTGGCACAGCATGGTAGTAGAGCCCTTACCAGGAATGCATGTGTGGAATAGTGAGCAGTTTTAGATGAAGGAAATATAAATTTATAACAACATATCTCTGATGTTAAGTTTTGTAAAGAGACTAAGTATTTGCCTTGACCTTGGGGAGCCATGGGGAGCAGCGGGTTGGACGTCGTGGATTTGGCACAGCATGGTAGTTAGAGCCTTACATGAATGCATGTGTGGAAATATTGAGCAGTTTTAGATGAGGAAATGGAAGAATTTATAACAATATTTCCTCTGATGTTAAAGATTTTGTAAAGAGGCTAGTTTATTTACCTTTTTTATTCACCTTGGGAGCAACGGGGGTTGTTACGGTCGTGATTTGGCACAACATGGTAGTAGATTTGCTTACATGAATGCATGTGTGGAATATTAGAGCAGTTTAGATGAAGGAAATAGAAAATTTATAACAACATTTCTCTGATGTTGAAGTTTTGTAAAGAGAACTAAGTTTTATTTGACCTTGACCTTGGTATCCAAAGCGGGGGTTAGACGGAACGTGGATTTGGCAACAGCATGGTAGTAGAGCCTTACAGAAATGCAATGGAGTGGAATGGATTGAGCAGTTTAGATGAAAGGAAATAGAAGTTATAACAATATTTCTCTGAATTTAAGTTTTAAGTAAAGAGGCTAGTATTTGACCTTGACCTTGGGGGAGCAGCGGGGTTGGTGGACGGTCGTGATTTGGCACAGCATGGTAGTAGAGCCTTACAATGAATGCATATGTGATATTGAGCAGTTTGGATGAAGGAAATAGAATTATAACAATATTTCTCTGATGTTAAGTTTTGTAAAGAGACTAAGTATTTGACCTTGACCTTGGTATCAGCGGGGGTTAGACGGTCGTGGATTTGGCACAGCATGGTAGTAGAGCCTTACAGGAATGCATGTGTTAAGAATATTGAGCATTTTAATAAGATGAAGGAAAATAGAAGTTATAACAATATTTCTCGTGATGTTAAAGTTTTGTAAAAGCAGGCTAAGTATTTTGACCTTGACCTTGGGGAGCAAGCGGGGGTTGGTTACGGGTCGTGGATTTGCACAGCATGGTAGTAGAGCCTTACATGAAATGCATATGTGGAGTATTTGAGCAGTTTAGATGAAGTAGAATTTAAGTAACAATATTTACTCTGATGTTTACCAAGTTTTGTAAAGAGACTAAGTATTTGACCTTGACCTTGGGGAGCACGGCGGGGGTTGGACGTCGTGGATTTGGCACAGCATAGTAGAGCCTTACATGAATGCATGTGTGGAATATTGAGCAGTTTAGATGAAGAAATAGAATTTATAACAATATTTCTCTGATGTTAAGTTTTGTAAAGAGACTAAGTATTTGACCTTGATATTGGTATCAGCGGGGGTTGGGCGGTCGTGGATTTGGCACAGCATGGTAGTAGAGCCTTACAGGAATGCATGTGTGGAATATTGAGGCAGTTTAGATGAGGAAAATAGAAGTTAAATAACAATATTTCTCTGATGTTAAGTTTACGGACGCACGGACGGACGCAGCACGTGCCGCACGTAGCACGGACGGACGGACGGACAACCTGTCTCCAGTATACCCCCCACAACTCGTTGCGGGGGTATAATAATATTGCATAGGTGACATATAGGCCTGATTGGCCGGGTGTAATTGATTATACATATACAACATGTCGGTGTTTGGTTACATACAGGGAGGATGGGGAGGGGGCTTGATCTAAAGGTAACACTTAGTCAAGTTAGTGCATTTAACGTGCACGAGACTTAAACGGCACATTCCACTATATCGTGCACGTCGTGCACTTCGATGCTTACATTCGTGAACGAGGTCGTGATCTACAGTGCACTTTTATTGCTAATTGTAGTGCATGCAAATTCCAAGCGCAGTGTACATGTATAATTCCAGCACAAAAATATTTACACAATTCCCTAAAACATTGATTGGCCCGTACAAGTCTCTGTCCAAAATTTATATCCCAGTAAACTCCCACGCCAAACTACTTTCCGTAATCATGATGCGCAGTTAAAATAATTCTTAAAAAAACGGAAAATAAACACATTTTCTTGATGAATTTATTTCAAATGCTGGAATTATAAGGAATGAATGGCCTTTTTGTGGAATTTATCGGGGATATAAACTTGGAAAAGTCGCGGGAATACTGGACGAGGCCTTCCGGCCTTCGTCCAGTATTTCCCGCGACTTTTCCAAGTTTATACCCCGATAAATTCCACAAAAAGGCCATTCATTCCTATAATAAAAAAACGTATTCCCGTTCCAGACGCCAATGAGCATTCACCGACCATGGGGCAACCATTCTCATCCCCCGAAACCAAAAGGTCGCACTTGGAAGAACTACACAAGAAGGTCCCTAACATCGACATTGACGAAATCATGGACTACTATAGTCAGTACAAAGACATCTCTCATGGCCGGAAGCTGAAACGCAAGGACTTCATCAAGGTCTACAAGAAAGTGTTCGAGGCAAAGCCGTGGACTTGGCCGACAACATATTCAATTCATTTGATACTGACGGTAACGGTAAAGTTGACTTTGAGGAGTTTCTTATCGGGTTGAGTGTGACGGATTATCCGGGAATGACCGAGCGAGTAGGGTAAGAAGAAGATGAAGTGGGCGTTTAACGTCTACGACAAAGACAGGAGTGGAACGATAGACAGGGATGAGATGACTGCCATTGTGACTGTGAGTTTCACGTGTGTGTTGATCCTTTTAACCCTTACTACGCTGAATTAAATGTTGTCGTCTGCTGGAAATGTTTTATTTTCAATATTTCTCGACAAAAACCTGGTTTTGACAGCACGTGCTACGGGGCGCCAAGTGGAACATGGCTCAATTTTGTCAACAAAATTCATTTTTGTGCCACAAAATTCAATTCTGTGTCACAAAATTCACTTTTGTGCCACAAAACTCAATTCTGTGTCACAAAATTCAATATGTGTCACAAAATTCACTTTTGTGCCACAAAATTTTTCACTTTTTGTGTAACAAAATTCAATTCTGTGTCACACAATTCAATTCTGAAGAAACAAAATTCAATTCTGTGTAACAAAATTCAATTCTGTGTCACAAAATTCTATTCTGTGTCACAAAATTCAATTCTGTCAATTCTGTGTAACAAAATTCAATTCTGTGTCACAAAATTCAATTCTGCACACGCATGTAAGAATGACTACCATTGGTCAGAAACTGCACTGAGAAATGGGTCACGGTCGCCGATCTACACATTAATGTCGATGAGTTCATTTCTCTTCTGCCGAGGATTCATTTCTCATTCTGCCATTTTGCTTCAACTATCTCCAAACAGTCAAACGTTGACAAACCCATTCGTATTTAAACTCATTTTCGTTATAATTGTACACATAATTCATGTACATGTAGATCTCCCGCGAGTTCTGACGTCATTTATTGTGTATCGCAAGGTACATCTGCCCCAGTTAAATCAATAATACACGCGCTGTGGCCTGTGTTCTGACTGCTGTCTGTGTTTATAAACAGAAGTGTGTATTGGGCCATTTGAGAAACCATTTGTAGTATTTGTGTAGATACCATGGATACTAAGATGGTGTATACTGTAAATAATGCATGTAGACACATAGTTGCGAACACGTAACTTCGCAACTAGTAGACACAGATCCAATACCATTTGTTTCACAAGGTTAGATCTACTGTTAGAAATACGACGTCATCTAATGTCATTTTCGAGCATAAAACGTTACCTTGATAAATAGAATACCAGGCTAGTATATTTTAATATCAAGTTTATCAGGCTCGGCTCGGAAACGGTAGGAATTCATCGGCAAGCCTCGGAATTCCTACGCGTTTCCTAGCCTTGCCTGATAAACTTGATATCAAAATACACTAGCCTGGTATTCTCTATATATGGGCATGCTCTCAGGTCTAGCTATGTCCCGGCTACTTTATGTTTGACCCTGTTTACATAACTGAGGGAAAATTCTGAATATTTTTCTTATTTCTCCTTCAAAGTATATATGCTTATATGGTGTGACCACTCATTTGTAATCATAATATAACCAAAAGAAATGTCCATAAAGAAGTATAATATTGATATATTGGGTTACATTTTCGCATTGAAATATTTAAACCTGCAAGTGTACTCCACCATCTAGTAAAATGGACTAACACCGATCTCAACCAATCAACGTAGAGATGACATAGACTATCCTACGCAAACTAATTTTTGTGGACAAAAATGAATTCTGTCCCACAAAACTGAATTTTCTTCACAAAACTCAATTCTGTCTTACAAAATTGAATCCTTTATAACAAAAATGAATTTTGTATACGAAACATATGCAGAATTGAATTTTGTGACACAGAATTGAATTTTGTGACACAGAATTGAATTTTGTGATTTTTAGTGTTACAAAACTCAATTTTGTACACATAATTAACCTGTCCTGCATGGCGCCCCGTACGTGCTGTGCTGTCAAAACCAGGTTTTTGTTAAGAATTAAAGCAAACATGAAAAACAGCAGACGGCAATTTCCGTCAACAGCGTAGGAAGGGTTAACCATACAGACCATAATGTCAACGTGTGCAAACACTGTAGATCCAGATAAGCTGGTTCGTAATCTCATCAGGATACACAGCCTTTGTCAGTATTGTTAAAATGTGGAAGGTGCGACTAAATCTGCACAATCAAATATTTCTTCGAACATGTTATGCAGACAGACAGAAAGATAGACAGATAGATAGATTTTCGAGTATGGCCCCTGTACATTTGGTTGTTAATTTTTGGACAGTTAACTAGTGACTAAGCAATTAAAAATATTGGTAATTTGTTGTCAAATGGACAGTTTTAAGACATACATATCAACATTATACATATCAGCAATATAAATAGAGCAAACTTTCTCTCTTTTCAAACTCGGACGGTATATATATATACAGTTAACCCATTTCAGCCTAAGGATACTATGAATTTTTGTTGAAAAAATCTCATTATTTTAGTTCAATTCATCGATAAAGGTATATGTTGTTATCCACTCATTTGAACCGTCTTGTTGAGACGGTTCAAATGAGTGGTAACAACATATACTTTCGAAAGGATATAAAGAAAATAGGGATACTTTTCTCTCAAAAGGTTCATACTACTAAAAGTGTATCCCGTCTGTAATGGGTTAATACGATCTATTTCACATTTCCCCAGACATCACGTATGTCGAAATGCTAATTAATATATGTATTAACACAGAAAGACCACGTTCGTCCGCATGTACGATCGATAATCCACTCCCTACAGCTCACGGATTTACAGAAATATCAGTTTCTGTAAATATATTTCATGAAAAATCGCAGATATTCTTAGCTACAAAAGCACATGTGTCTAATATTATGCGAGATAACAGTTACTGACTGTATACACGACCAAAATTATTCATGTCATTACGTTTCATTGATAGTCGTGTTACATAATGATTATGTAATATATCAATTACAGTTTATTTCTTTGCTATTCAGGCTGTGTTTGGCCTGACTGGTTCACTGCCAGAGAAACTTTCACAGATACCACCCGACCAATTCGCAAGTGAACTCTTCTCCGAAGTCGACGAGAATGGCGACGGAGAAATAACGTTCGACGAATTTATGAAAGCCGCCGACAAAAACGAGACGCTGATAGACTTGCTATTACCGGCACCTCCAAGTGATTAACCCTTAGAAATGCGCGGGGAAACAAAAAGTGTCGTCTGCTGTTGTTTTATGTTTTATCTTATTTTCTCAATAAAACATATGGTTTGTCAGCACTTCAGAATCATTTCCATTGGAAATGATTCTAAAGTGTTGCCAAAACATGTTTTGATGAGTTTGTTTGTGTGTTTGTTTGTTGGGGTTTAACGGCCTATCAACAGCTGATGTTTGACTGCAAAAATAAAACAAGGCTTATCAGCTTTTTAATTATTCTAGCAAAATATTTTATTTTTAAGTACAAATATGATGAAACGCAACCATCGATAGGCCGTTTTAAAATATATCTGAAGCAAACAATAATAATAGAAGAGACTATTGCCACTATCCAGGATAAACTAGATATTTTCCATTCAAAATGGAGTGACTTTATGGAAATTAATACGTAAACATTCACCTGCTATGTGTATCGATATACCTAAATCAGCACAGAACATGTAATAGACGTCCATTCCTATATTTTATTTTTATTTTTATTTTTGTTATAACATTTTGATAACCTTTTTTTCACGTATTTTTTTCCTCAAAAACTTACACGACCTAAAACAGTCTCATTGCCAAACGTCCTATAAAAAACCCATTTTATTTATTTTAAAAACTCAATGTTACATGTAACAAGCATCAATACGTTATTATTCAGACTTTTCATTGAAATGTAGCCATGCGTATGAACTGACATATAAATGTACTTTGTTCATTGAACTGTTTACAATGATTATCACAATGACGGGGTTCGTTTATAAATATAATTATTGTACTTATATGTTATTATGTTTTCTATATGTGGATATATGCACGAGCTACGTACGTAGCATGCCATATTGTGGCAATTATATCCACATACAAATCAAATAACATTTTTATAATATATGTAAATCACTCACAACTGAGATGCGCCTAAAATATACAAACTATCAATGAAGTAAACACATTACTGATGATTTAGAAGGACCTATTATAGAATGTGAAAAGTAATTCTGGCACTGATCAACATGGTCAAATATTGACAATTCACTATAAGAAAGAATGGCCTTTTTGTGGAATTTATCGGGGTATAAACTTGGAAAAGTCGCGGGAATACTGGAACGAAGACCGGAAGGCCTCGTCCAGTATTCCCGCGACTTTTCCAAGTTTATATCCCCGATAAATTCCACAAAAAGGCCATTCATTCCTTATAATTCCAGCATTTGAAATAAATTCATCAAGAAAATGTGTTTATTTTCCGTTTTCTTAAGAATTATTTTAACTGCGCCTCACGATTACGGAAAGTAGTTTGGCGTGGGAGTTTACTGGGATATAAATTTTGGACAGAGACTTGCTACGGGCCAATCAAATGTTAGGGAATTGTGTAAATATTTTTGTGCTGGAATTATTTTCCATTGTGTTTCAATGTCAAATAAATGTACATATATAATAAACATATATGTTATATTCTTTGATAAAATATCAAGACTATTTATATTCCTTTCATGTGCTGGATGCAAGTAAGACGTACGCCAGTTAATGAAATATACAGCGAATTTGCATGGTTACAAAAACAATTTAAAATATTCGGCTTATTTTTTCTGTACATGTCAAATCGCAAACTTTCCAAGGAATATTCATTGACCATCCAAATAGGTCGGCAAGCATATTTAACGTATAACTTACTATAAAGTCTATGCTACTTACTGAATGTAATTGATGCACTAGACCAGAGGAAAAATATTTTTGTTATTTTTATTATCATGACTACATACGTCAGGACTTCAATCTTTACCCCGAACAATCAGCGGCAATTTGTGCTCGAAATATGGATGTGACCATTATTCAGTCCGGAGTGCCCGCAGTGTGGAGCAATCTAATTATCGCAGCTTTACCGATTAGAATGCAGATTCCCTGCTCCCAGTCGGTTTGACGAGAATTCATTTTTTCTTACTGGTGAAGATACAAGTACATACATCTTAGAATCTCATGAAAGGTTAATTGATTCACGACAAGTATTCATATAAAATAATAATATGTGTCATAAATTATCTTTTCGAGCCGACCATCAGTCGGCAACTGCCTTCATCTGACTGTTTCGTTCTCATGTATAAAACGTTGATGTGAAGTGTAATCCAGACATCATTCACATTTTTCGATAAAAAAGTGTACTTCAGAGTATGATAATTTGAAGGATTGTGCAATTCCATAACAATAATGTAAACGTGTGTATGCAGATAATGTGCGTATAAATGTCCCACGTGTGGGTGAAAGTTACCGTTAACAACTTCAGGACGCTATGATGAACATTGGAATCAGAAATCGAAATACATCTACATGTATGTTACAGGTATTCAATACATTTAAAGGAATTGTGATTTTACAGTGACACGTATAATAAATAAACAAGTGCATATATAACACATGTAGACAGGACAGAGTCAACAGTATGTATTAAGCCACATTTGTTTTACCACAGGTGGAAGAACTCGGACCTAGGACCCGACAAATGGCTCATTTGTAAACCGTTAACCCACCCACCACAAATGTCCGTGTCCAGGAAATTTTTAAATGCCAGATCGCCGCAGATGCGATTTCCTGACACCTAGGCCACGAAAAAAGTCATCCAACTATTCCAGTATTGTAGATTTTCTTCTCTTTTTTTTTGCCGGGCGGAGCAAGGGGGGGGGGGGGGGGGTCCGGACCACCACCCCCCTTTTATCCGCGCCTGCAAGGTAGACAAGAGCTTGGGAAAATGCCGTAGTTTCGGGTTTCGGACCACACATTTCTATTTATCTGCTGACTTATGTCTCTGGTAATCGATAAATGTATTAGGTCTTCAAATATATTCACTTCAAGCATCTGGTTTTAGCATTTCGTTAGTTACGGGCAAATTAGCTACCAAGGAGATAATTGTGTGTACGAAATAATCTCACACATTTTTGTGGGCTGTGTAAGCATAATTTACGTGTAAAATCTGGCTGAAATCCCATTACAGTCTCAACATATTGACGAGAATCACTGAAATAAACATCAATAAGTCCGATTTGTGACTATAACAAGTGTCTAAAACGTGAGTCCCAACTTTTCGACATAAGTCGCATAACATTTCCGTGAACTTTATACTTTCGGATTTCCTTTGTTATATTCGCAGAATGATCAATAATGACCGTCACGTGAAAACCTAAACTTGAGCATTACAAATACTACAGCCAATCAGTAGCCGATTTCACCAACATTGCAAAGTATACTTTACTAGCAAAGTATACTTTGAGGGAGTAATCATTTATTTTTCCTGAAATGCATTATTTCATATAAAACTAACAAATGCATATATTTCATGATTAAAAGTATGCAGAATTATTATACTGAATTTATTACATTATCACAGCCATAATGGCTGTGATAATGTAATAAATTCAGTATAATAAAAATTAATAAATTTATCCTAAAATTGAAAATTTCTCCCTCAAAGAATACTTTGCTACTAAAGTATACTTTGCAATGTTGGTGAAATAGGCTACAGGTGGCGATGGGTGAAGCAGAGTATGTGGGATTCTTTCGGAAAGAGAAATTTCTCTGCAACGTCGTGTAGCTAAAACGTGTGTAACTAACAATATACTAAACGCAGATGTTTAAAGTGAATATATTTGGGGGCCTAAGGCATTTATCATTTATCAGAGGCGTAGTCAGCAGAAACATCGAAACGTGTGGTGTTTGAGCGCGCCCGAAACTAAGCCTGTCTAGTGCATTTTTCCACGCTCATGAAAAGGTTATACTGTACTGAATAGTGCACGGAAACTGGTGGGTGAGATAACGTTTTTCAATGAGACATTTATTGAGTCCTAGGTCCGAGTCTTCCACCATGGACTCTACAAATGAAACGTCGGAAATATTATAAATGAAATTTTGAAATATCGCTAGTATAAGTATATATTAATAATACTATACATGTAGCGGATACATTTGTGCATTGTGATGAAACAAAGAGAATCGTCTGCGAGTACAACTGTAGCACGAAGACGTCACAGGTCCGCTGTCCGCAAATGTTAATAACGACGACGTTACGTACGTCATGTCAAAACAACGTCGCTGAGACAAAGTGACGTCATATGGGTATCTTTGTTGGTCTAAACAGATGGTTTATCAGTTGAATACAACATTGGTTATATATCATATTGTTCGAGAGAGATCATATTTTCTAAATATGTTAAAAACTCAAGTTCGCATTTTGACCCGTAAAGGAGGTTTTTGCTTGGCGCGTCACATGTGAATACTGCCTCATTACTGTATCATATATACGGCAAATGGAGTGGCCAAGTCGGCCATCTTTGTGTGTTCCAGCCATCAGCCGGACGGACGGACTCCCATCAATTATATTACACCAAACTGTAAAATATGTCAGTTTTCTGGATCAAATCCAGTAAGCAGTTATCTGAGTAAAATATTCCTGGTGTCTACTCTACTATAACGAAGTAAATATGGCTTTTACCTATGGGTAAACGTGTCCACTAACATAGGCTGTGCATCAGATTGAAAAAGTTTACACATCAAAATTTATTTTGAGATTGATGGGAGAAATGCTCATAAAGTTTTTCTGGCATAATAATTTATAGCACCGCTGTTTTCATATCTGTCTGCATGCACCACATTTTATTACTTTTAGTGTCTCATATTATTTGATGTATGTCAAACAATCGAAGTGTGGAACTGTCTGATGGCGTGTACATAGAAAGATGGCGGAGATGGCAACACAATGTACCATATAGTATACAGTAACAAGACAATATTCTTTTAGAGTTCAGAGGTGGGGGGGGGATTATGGGCCGGCCCAAAGTCCCAAAGCCCCCCCCCCGTACTACTTATTATTGTATTGATGGTGACGAGTTCAGTGGGGGGAGGGGTGGATTATTGTAATTATGTGTGATTGCTGATGTGTGTGCATGTTGACAGGCGGGTGGGGGGGATTATGGGCCGGCCCAAACCCCCGTCCCCCCACCCTCTGTACTACTTATCTTGCATCTGATTTGTATTTATGGTTACAAGTTTTTAGGGGGGGTGGATATGGACCCATCCCAAAGTCCCCCCCACCCTCACCTAACACTTGAGATTTTTCAATAATCAATCAACTCCCCCCCCCCCCCCGAAACGAAATAAGGAAGAAAAAATTTAAGACATAAGTTAACAGTGTAGTATTATGGTAATGTCATAAATATATATATATATATATATATATTTAATTTATATTATTTTAAAGTTCAGAGGGTAGAGGATTATGGGCCGGCCCAAAGTCCCCCCCCCCCCCCCCCCCCCCCCCACTGTACTACTTATTATTGTATTTATGGTAACAAGTTCAGAGGGGGGATGGGTGGAATATTGTATTATTATTCAAAGTCCTCCCCCCACCCCACCTAATAATTATCTTGCCACTTATCTTGCATTCAAGGTAGGACAATATCCCCCCTCCCCCCAGTGAAAGTGCAGCCTATGAGGGTGGGGGGGGGATAATGTCCAACCTGCATTTTAGCAGTGAAATTGAGGGGGTTTCGTCCACCCTGAGAAAACGATTGAGGGTGTTTTGTCCACGCTGAGAAAACGATTGAGGGGGTTTCGTCCACCCCGAAAAAAGCATTGAGGGTGTTTTGTCCAACCTGATAAAACGATTGAGGGGGTTATGTCCATGTAGTCATTTTTAGGTTACCGAGGGGGTTCTGTCCGGATACCACTTTGGGCCGGCCCATATCCCCCCCCCCTCTCAACTGATTATCACGCACACAAATCAGCTGCACAATAAATATTAGGTGGTGGGGGGACTTTGGGCCGGCCTATATTCCCCCCTCTCAACTTTTTATGATGTACACAACTCACCTGCACAATAAATAAGTATTAGGGGCGGGGGACATTCGGCCAGCTCATATTCCTCCATCTCGACTCATTACCATGCACACAAGTCAGCTGCACAATCATTATTAAGTGATGGGGGGGGGACTTTGGGCCGGCCCATAAACCCAAACCCCCCCCCCCCCCCCCCCCCATCTGAACTTGTCACATTGAATACAAATCAGCGGCAAGATAAGTAATTGGGGGGGGACTTTGGGCGGCCCATATTCACCCCTCTCAACTGGTTACCACGCACACAAATCAGCTGCACAATAAGTATTAGGTGGGGGTGGGGGACATTGGGCCAGCCCATATTCCCCCCACCCCCCACCCCCATCTCAACTATTTACGATGTACACAACTCACCTGCACAATAAGTATTAAGGGCGGGGGACATTCAGCCAGCTGATATTCTTGCCTCTCGACTCATTACCATGCACACAAGTCACCTGCCCAAACTCCCCCCCCCCCCACCCCCCATCTGAACTTGTCGTATTGAATACAAATCAGCTGCAAGATAAGTAATTGGGGGGGGGGGAATTTGGGCAGGCCCATATCCCCCCCTCTCAACTGGTTACCACGACACAAATCAGCTGCACAATAAGTATTGAGGTTGGGGGGGGGGTTTAGTTTGCCCAAACTCCCCCCCATCTGAACTGTTACATTGAATACAAATCAGCTACAAGATAAGTAATTGGGGGGGGGACTTTGGGCCGGCCCATATCCCCCCCCCCTCTCAACTGGTTACCACGCACACAAATCAGCTGCACAATAAGCATAAGTGGGGGAGGGGACTTTGTTCCGGCCCATATTCTTCCCTCTCAACTCATTACCATGCACACAAATTTAAGATCGTCTGCAAATTTCAATCTATGAATTTACATTTATTGAGCATAGGCTGCATATGCAGCCTATGCTCAATAAATGTAAATCCATTAATTATTTACAAGAAAACATTGTTAATGTGAAATTTGCAGACTATCATAATTTTGCACTTACGAACATTTTAGTCGTACAAAGTTTAGTGAAACGGCCCTCAGATCTTGATGAGACAGCTCGTCACAAGCCGGTTGATCAGGATCTACACAGATTTGCAATCGAGGTCTGTAACATTGCAAGGGTTAAAGTACTGAAACGATAATACCAGATAACTGAGAAGTATTGCTTAGGCCTAAACAAAATTATTAGGCAGGGTAGGGTATTTTACATTTTTTTTTATATTTTATTCTTATTAAATTTGCTGTTTTTAGAGACTTTCATCTATTAAATTGAATAAAACATCACTGTTTGTGAGCATATACTCTTCAATA